>CM068825.1:66189894-66789894 GCA_028554795.2 Sinohyriopsis cumingii | reverse complement strand
CTTCCTGAACTTACTATTTGTATGAGCTCGAGTGTGGGATGAAAGTCGATTTCGCGTACGAATTCGTGAAAGACCTCTGATATAAACTGGATGATAGCCGAACAAAAACTAACGAGCACTTTGAATGTTATGCCAAGAGAGACACGAATTTAAATCCAGCTCTGATATTTCTAGACGAAGAATAAGGCAGACTTTGTGGCGAGGCATTGTTTACTTCTGTCAGACTTTAATTTTCTACACCAGTTCAGACTTAATATAAGCGACATGGAACAGTAATTTTCATTTTTCGCTGCTAATATTTTTGCATACAGTTTTTCGTATTGGGAAACCAACATTTGACTCAGATCTGTGATAGTATTATATGCCAAGCGTAGTTCATTAACATCGATACAGTACGTGGTCACCCGCAAACAAGCTTTAAACTGAATTAGGATTTTAGTGCATACGATATAAGCATATATGAACATAGATCGATTGTTTTAAATTGTTTAATCTATTTTTATATATGAAAAAACAAGCTTGTGTTGTAATTCCAACGCCAGTAATAAATAGCAGAAACGGATTCAACAGAGCACCAGTAAAAGCAACACTAGTAGTGATAGAATAGTGATTACGGCGTATAGAACCGCATTCAGAAGAAACAATATGCAACCGTATTATGCTTGTCATATTATCCATAAAACGGTATTCTGGTAGCAGGCTATCGCTAATATGATCTAAATCGATGCCATCACGCGTCATGTATAATCAAGTGTTATTTTATGATTTATTCAGTTCTTTATCTATTTCACAAATGATTTTGAAATAAATGACAGGTACTTTTAGCTTCAACTTCTTGTCATTAAGATTTATAATGATTTTTAAGGCTTGCTTCATTTCTTCTGTTGGTTCTGGCAGGTCCCAAGGATATGGTCATGTAGATGCATATGCTTTTATTTTCTGCGCGATAATAAGCACATATCGTTGCGCGATAATAAGCACATATCGTTGCGCGATCAGCTTTTGAGTTAAAAGAATCAAATGAATATGCCAGAAATATGGGACTATACCCGTGTTTTAGGTGATATTTGAGGATGTAATAAGATGCATCAAATCTGTTTGCTATATCTGTGCTTAATTTTTGTTTGATTACGTCAAGAAGACCTTTTGCATTTATCTCAAGATATTGCGCATTGAGTGCCACACAAAATAAGTGGTCCTTTTATTTCTTCATCCGGATCTGGTCAGCCCACAAATTAGCCGCTGCGTACTGATTTTCTTGAATTTCTTGATATCTTTTGACCAAATGCAGGAAGAGCTAGCTTGTCATCTGGTGATTTCTATCAAATATACTCAAAAGCCGATGCATCAATGTTATCTTGATACATAGTATAGTTCCTATATTTTAGTATATGAAAATAAGTGTCAGCGGATTTTAAAAAAAATAACATCTGGAATCTTACCTTTCTGTGGTTGCTTAGGAATCTCTGTTTTAGCAAGCTTAACTTTGGGAATCTCTGCTTCAGGAAACTGGCTACTGTTCAACAACACCATGCGTTGTATCCTCTGATTTTTTCAGTTCGTTTTTACACCTGGTAGCACAACAGAATCGGGTTTTCGATCCCTTGTTTTTCTGGTTGAGGTTGTATTTTGTCAGACAACACCATCACATGAACAATTTTATCAATATCATCAAAACGCAATCCTTTGGCGTCATTAAAATTAGTATTTCTGTTTATTTTGTGCAGAAAATAGTTGCTTTTGTAATATGTTTCTTTAAACTTGGCGATCCTTGCATTTGTAATCCGGCTTGATCTCTTTATCCTCGTCTCCTGTTTGAAACGTTCTGTTTTTAATTGTTTTTGGATTCGACGACTGTGGTGACAGTATCTGGATGCAGATTGTCCACGATGACGTTAATTAGTGTTTCTATATTTTCTTCAAACGCTTCCATACCACTGTCATTGCAAAAGCTTTTGACCATCTAGTACTTTTCGAGCTCTGACTCCATCTGTGCCGCTCGCATACAAGCAACAGAAATATACTTTTGCATAATCTAATTTGCATCAACGTTTCTTGGATCAGACTTAAAATCCAAACATAAACATTTTATCACATTGTTATTTTCTTAGTACATGTATACTTTTCTGTCACCTGTTTTGCTGAAGCATGATACATTATATCAAATAGCAATTTGTAAAGATATGTTTAGCAATTGTGACAATTTCAGACATATATGAATATTTTACACATTATTATCTTCCGTAAAAATATGAAAATAATCAAAACTGGGACAGTCGAATTGTCGTTAACGTTGGATGTTTCTAGATGTCGGTTATTGGTGCATTCGGTTCCAAATATTGTGCCTCTCAACTCAAAGAGCCAAACAGTAACTAATCTGAATCTGAAAATGTGATGATACTCCTGCCGCAGCCCATTCCTTGCCTGGTGAGACTGCTGTTATGTGTCCCGCTCAAGCAAAATACGCTCGGCGTGAGTGCTGAAAATACTGATGACGCAGAAAAAGGGAAGCCGATGAGATTGTTAGAATTGGACCAATCATAATTTTATTCACTTGGGGTCTACATACATATTTGTTGTTGCATGTGTGTCATCCACTGGCATGCCTAACTTTTTATATGTGCAGGGATCACAATGACTCCAGCGCCAGTTCACATTGTTGGTGATTCTAAAGCCTTATTGTGCCTGAACAATTATGGGAGAATACGCCAATGCGGCTGTCATCTGAGCAAACATACCCCTCGATTGCGCATAAAAATACACATAATTTTTTGACCTCTGGAATATCGCCAATCATTCTTATGTTTCTGTTGGTATCAGTGGTTGACGCATCATTAATGAGATATAAATTGGACTTGATACTAGCGATGTTGTCCGCATACCTTTTGTGGCTGCGTTTTTTAATATCTGAGGGTGACGTTGCATGGTTTGCCGTCTTTCTGCAATATATATTAATGTCGCCAGTCATGGTGACGCCCGCCATCAGTAAAATATCTGGTGTAAAAATAGTGAACAGTTGGCCACAATTACTGGGGCCAATCCTACTCCAATGAAAGCAACCAGGCACTGTGATAAATATCATGTTAAGTCGTCACAAGAATACGTGCCGTACAAAATTATTCTGCAAAACTTTTATTTGTTGTGTCTGTATCGTCCACTGATGTACCCAGATCTGCAACCTTGTATGCAAACATGTTCAGCGGTTATGAGAAAATTACACGTTTATTATGCTTAGCATCAGAAATTCCATGTGTTGTCATGGAAATGTAAATTATAGCTTCCTGATGAGGAGCTATCGATGTGCCCACTAGAGAATATGAGTATATCCAGTACCTGGACAAGGCCTAGCGACAGATGAACAAGGCTTGTGCTATAATTATTGATGAAGACGTTTACCTGCATCCACGCAAATCTTATTTTGTTCCACCTGCACATTATGCTGCTGACATAAACGTAGCATAAACACATAATGTCTGGAGCCTGTTTAAGACGACGTGGTATCAACATAAATTCGTACAGTTTAAGACATTTGCAACTGTTTGCACGCTGACATCACCACCAACAACCTGATTTTGATGAACGACGACCACAGCTGAAGTTAAGCAACAAACATGTTTTAGTAGAAGGACTCGAGTAAAAGGACTCGAGTAAATATGAAGTTGCCAACCATTATAAGTACGGTGCTAATTTAATTACTGACGATGCTATTTATGCTGTTGCTTATGGCAGAGCCCAGGCCATAACACCCATTCGTAATGTCTTTTTAGACTCAGAAAATAGAGACTATAATCTCGGTTTTGCAGCAAGGTGGCATCTCATGATCACCATGAAGACTGTAGGCTTACCAAGCTCTAAGTTTTGTTTTTACGGCGATAAAAATAACGTTGAGAGGTGTCAAACATATGCTGGTTTTGGAATTAGCCGATCCTAACATAGATATGCATCCTGCAGATGGTATTGATGAGGATACTTCGTTTATACGAAGCTGTCCTTTGAGGTTCCCAAAAATAACACCCTCTACATTTCACGCGCTAGAACTGGACAACGTTCTATCCAGATTTAGCAAAAGCTTTATTTTAGCAAATGGACCTCTTCGAAAGTGCTACGTACTTAACAGCGCAGTTATCAATGACATGGGGATTAGCCACGCGTCTGGCAGCGAGTTACAAAGACATATATTTGCAACCATTCAGTGCGCTACACGGTGTGATGATCAAGAAGAAAGCATCCAGGTATTTGACAACATTGGGCTTACTCGTATTGCTGTTAAATAGCAGAAAATATCCTGAAAATGAACTTGCATGGAATTTTGATGACGATCAAAGAAATTACTCTTCAGCATGTTATGCCAAAATCCCAGGATGTTGATGCGGGAAGCACATGTATCTACGAAGGACAATGTGAACATGTACATTAGTTACCATGTTGACGTTCCCAAGTAAAGAGAACGTAAAACAGGTTCTATTGAAAATGTCAAAGTCACTTGGACAATCCAACCAGCAGTAGCCTAACCTTATCATGTTTATGCTGTTATTACTGATTATATTTTTCTCACACTTCATTCTCTTTACATCAAAATTCATTTATTATCTAAAACAATTATTATAATGAGTTATATTTCTAATGAAGTCGTTCTGACGTCATTATAAAAGCAGTCAATTGCGCACAGGAAAACGGCAGTGTGTACATTAAACTTGAAATAGCCAATTTAATTAAGGACAGCACGTTCTTGCCCTAACAATAAAAACCCAACTCATATTTTAATTCAGGAAAACGGTGTAATACTGGTTTAACCATCAAAAAAAAATATCTCAAGCTGGTGGCGCTTTGCCTCCAGTAATCATACCACGTCCTGCAGCATGAGCCCACAAATATTACATATTCCTGGCTCGCTATGAATGGCCGCTGAAAGATGAGCGATATATGGTGCGACATAAAAAAAGGCGTCCAGCGGTAGAGGATTACGACGCAGAAGACGTTTTGTCTAAACAGACAACCTAGAAATGTGTTATCAAGAAGTCTCTTTTACTCCCCTCCCTCATAAATATTGAGATGGCTGCATCACGTGGATACCCGTTGTCGATAAAGCGCACAACATAATGGTTGTCTAGTGGTGTCAACAAACTCATGGTGACAAAGCAGCAGCATCACAAGATGCCGCCCAAAAACAAGCGGCGACGGTAAATGTCGAAACATTTCTCAAGAACATAAAGTAATTTCGCGTCGTTTTATCCAAGGATAAGATGCTAAATAAATTAGGAATGTTGAATGCTGCGTCATAAAAATCGAAAGCTATTATAACAGTTCTGGAAAGCATTGGGTTACGATTGTCGACAAACAAGATAGTGGTGCTTTCAAATACTTTGACTCGTTTGGCCTCCCACCATGCGAAGTCATAAAAAATATATTTCAGGTGCATGGCGCGTTTGTGTTATAATTCAACGAAGAAGAAACATATGAATAGCTCATTCTGTCCTCTTTACTGTATTGTTTTTGTGATCACGGCACAAAGGAAAATCCGTATTCTTACTAGAATTTAACACTTTTCTAACTTTAGACAAACACAAGTTGGCTTTGAAACACATTTTGTCTGTTCGTCAATAACAAGCTTTTACATCGTTGACACGCAAACCAACAAAACTATGGGTTGATCGTGACAGCAAAGTTTACAACAATAAGTTTTAAAATTGTCTGGAACAAAATAAAATAGATGAATATTCTATTTTTAATGAAAGGAAATTTGTTGTCGTTGAAAGATTGAAAATGATGTGTGGTAACACTTATAAATAAATCAGTACAATTAAATCAAGACCAAACATTTGAATGACGCTAGTACAGACCACCAACAAGCATGACCAGGAGAGCGTTGTGAGTAAGTTATTCTTCAAAAAATAAGTTCAATAATGGCGACAAAAATCAGGATTTCTAGGATTAAAACGTCTTGGAAATGGTTATGCACCACGTTGCCGAAGATGTTGAAATAAAAATGGCTTGTAAACGAAATAAACATGTTTTCACGTGATGGTTTCTGGTTGGAGTGTGCTTGGCATTTCAAGATGATAACCACCTCTAAGTACAATGCACTTCGTGGACGATCCTTTTTGGAATTACCATCTAGAAAAAAAATAGCCAAAGCTGTGTGAACATAAACACGACAACAAATGTTTGATGTGGGCGGCATTGTCCGTGTTGTTTCCTACTACTAAGGATCTCAATCGAGTAAGCAGGTATGTAGCTTACCAAAGCGAATCGTATTTTACTGGCATCAGTTTTCCTGCCTAGATGACTGATATATCAAAGTTTGAGCCACAAAACAATATTTCAAGCATTGTTTAAGGCTTGGACGATGACAAAATGTATCCTTTATTTGTCGTCGGTGACCTGCCCAAAATATGGATTTGCTTTACATTCACAACGATACCACTGCTGCATCAAAAACCTTAGCGGGTTATAGAAAGGTCAGTACAACAAGACTAAGGTTAGAGTTCATGTAAACATGGTCATGTAGGCACATTTACCCAAACTAAAAATAAATATTCATTGCTGTTTTAAAATTTAATAATTTAGTTTAATCAAAGTCTATTTGATCCTGGTTGTTGAATGCTCTGCACATAAAATATCTTCAAAAACGAAAACTAACGATCGTTGTGGACTTTTATAATGGTGATCAAGTACTAAGCTAGTCAAGAAAAGAAGACGTTAGCTCTATCATAACGAAACAGCAGAATTGTAAGATATCTTTAAAACGCGCGAGCTTTCATTGTGACATCATGTAACTCGACATTCAATCCCGTTTGTACTGGATTACACCTTCTAGGTGACCTCGTTCAAGAATTGCCACGTACTTTAATATTGATATTTGCTGTATGTGTTTCTCGGAGCTTATGTAAAATGACCTTCTGAAGGAATATTAATGTATGATGATGCCAATAAAGTGAATATTCCTCTGTTAAAGGTATGTCTAATCAAAGTCTAAAACAAGACCGTTTACTGAAATAGTCGGTACCGTGCTCCTACATAACCTGTACGACCCGTATAAATTGAATGTTTTACTACTGAAAATTTCTACATGGTTTTACATACCAAGACTTACACAACACTAATACCAAAAGATCCGCAATGCTAAGCAAAGACGAAAAGCAAGATCAGAAGATTAGAGCACCTTTTGTCACATATGCCGACTTCGAAGCGCTTACTGTTATAATTGCTGTTTGCAATACAAATCCAGGCGTTCCCTTCACGCAAGAGTACCAAGAGCACATTCGTTGCAGACTTTCGTACAAATAGGCCTTCTAATCGAAAACTTTATCCAATCAATATCGAGAAAGGACTTTGCGGTGGAATTTCCGTGATCTCTAACAGGTATTCTGTCGCAAACAAAAATATCTACCACAATACGATGCCACACGGAGATCCAAGTACCTTGTATACTTAAAGACCAATACTCTTTATGATTCCATATCACAATGATTACCATTTTGTGGTGTTTCGCTTTTGATGTCATCAAAACGGTTTATCAAAGAAATATTCCAAGATAGGACGTTACTGGCAACGTTTGGAAGTCAATCTCGAGTATCGTGCTGCAATTCATGACCTGCACAATGACATTCTACTTGCTCCAGGAAATATCGCGTGGGCGCTACTATCATGAGTCCGCATATGTTGGTGCTCGATGAAAAACTTGGTGTTGGTAATTTTAACGTTCTAGTGTCAATTCCAAGCCTAATGAATAAGACTTGTCATGTCATTTACTACGGAAATCTAATGCAACATCTTTACTTGGGCATGATCCAGCTTAGTGTTCATCGCGTCATCAAATTCGAAGAAGAACCGGAATAGAAACCTACATCGATTTTAGCGAAACAAAAGAAAGAATGACACATGCGATTTTTATAAATATTCATTTAAGTTGATGAACATTTCCGCATGCAACCACCCTAAAGAAGGTAACACTATCTGCGTACGGCGATAAGAGCTATGATCTGGAGGATAGTATCAACACAAAAACCTACGGTCATTTCAGAAGCAAAATGAATAAAAGCTCAGTTATTTATGCAGAGTTAAATCTGCTCTAAGCCACAAGCAAAAGAAAAACTGAACGTGTTGTACAGGCGAATGTGAATACGATTTGTTCTGTTGATTGGCGCAACAATAATATACAACAATTTTGTCATACAAAGCGTTTTTCCCGCCTTTGATACTGATGGAAACGTTTCTCGCTCTCCTGATGCTGTATTTGTTGCAATGACTTGATATGCTTTTTCAAATTGCTAGCATCACCAGAATTTCCTCCACTATTACTTTCTCTTCAGGTGACAATCTCTAGGTTGATGATTCTCTTGTCGCTTTTGTTGCTTTTTAAGTGACCAAGAATGAAAGTATCGTGAATTATTCCAAAAAAGCACCCGAATACAAAACTGTGCGCTATATATGTCTTTCTAGCAGCGTCTGTGCCTCAGACATTGACTAAGCAGTTGTCATTATTATTTGGCCACTTGACAAGATCTTTATGTCTCAAAATATGTCGTATGTGTCCATCTTTATTTACTTCATATACGTTGTAGACGGGACGCGTTCTAAAAACCATTATTATATGTATTCATCTCTCTAGTTTGATGCAATCGGCTAGTATTTTATGAGCACGTACAAACGTCTCCATAGCCGATCGCAGATGCATGTTATATACGGGGTTATAATAAATTTCTATTGAATTCCAATTAGAACATTTTTGTGTAACCTGCTTTTACAGAGACACTTAAGGTATCTTCTAAATAGGGTCAGGTTATACCCCAAGTTACCGGACTCAAGGGAAATTACCCCGTCTTGACCGACCGAGCTTTAACATATTCACATTTTTGCAGACATTTTCAGGGTAGAGCTGACGGTCTCACATAACTGGCAGATCTTGTAATCCTGAGCACTTTTGCCTCAAATATCTGTCTGCAAGTATTACTGCTAAAAATGTGAGTTCAGTATCGGTAGCCCAGAGCCCTAGCGTTCATTTACCCTATTATTGGTAGATACCATCTTTTAAGGTACAAACACTTGCACTCATTTACACTACTACCCGGAATATTACATCTTTTAAGGTGCATGATCTAATTTTTTCGAACCAATCCTGAAATCTGTACATATTTATAGCACATTAATTGCCAGAATGAAATTATTTCTTGTCCTCACTTTCTAGTAAGACTGTCTATAGACTTGAGGCACAAATACTAGAAATATATTTATAACGCAAGTTGTATGTTCTAGATTATCATTGATGTACATCCTTGATTCTTTTTAGGTGAATGATGACGATCACGTGAATTACAACCGCCTTTATTACTGGACAATTAAAAATGAGGCTGACTTTCTGCATGGTGGTGCTAATCCAGAGGTACTGAGAGTTGTGCTCCTTTTATTTTTTGTTTGGTCATTCGTTATTTGATTAACATGGGAATGGATATAGCTGTATTAATTAGGCATGAATATTTGTACGATACTTTGTGAATTAAGTTTTATTTTTAAATAAGTCAATAATGTCTTGCTACTTTGACGAAATATTTCTTGGTTGCTTATAATTAACCCATCCAGGTCAAAAACGGCAATTTACAGACCAAAGTTGTTGGGTTGTCCTTGAAAGAACCATCTTTATACGTCAGAAAATGTACAAGACAAAGCAATTATTTTTTTATAAAAAAATCCCGTGAAATATGAACTTGTGATAATGTATTTCCACACGGAATCATTTTATAAGCATTCATTGATTATAAAAGTTTTTGTTTCCACTGGTGACATATAATTTTGAAAAGATTTATAAATGATAATGATAAATACATTCCAATCATATTCCATGAAAATTGCAAAATTAATACTAACGTTAGTATTTATATATGTGTTGTATATTGCATTTTAACAGCGGCTACAAAAATAACGGAATATCCCCCCATATTTCTTAGTTTTTCAAAAGTAAATGTTTTGAAGTTGTCAAATTTCTGCTTGTAGGTGGATATTTTTTTTTACACGTGTCGATAACATTGATTCACAGTTTAGGGATACATTTTCTCCAACCTTCATTCACTGACGGTTAGCACTGAATATCTCTCTCTCTCTCTCTCTCTCTCTCTCTCTCTCTCTACAGCTAATATCGCTCAAAAGGAAAAACCACTATCACTGTTTCAAAAAATAGTCCTCTGTCGTTCTTCATCAGGATTCCTTTGTCCGTTCCGTGAGTGGTTTGCCAACCATTAAAAGAAAACCTATATCTATCCCGTGAAATTGAGTCATGCCCACTTTTAAAAGGAGTTTCATTTGTCCCTTTTCTATATTTTGGGCGAGTATGCCATCGAATTTTACAAATATTTTCTATCGTCTGTTACAGCTGGTGGAGCGTGGACCTTACGTATACCGTGAAACACGAACAAAGTTTAATATTCAGTTCTATAATGACCGTGTAACATTCCAGACCATGAAGACACAGATATTCTCAGAAGAGTTAACCAAAAGAGAATGTGGACAGCAGTGTTCGGAAAATGATACGGCATGTTTAATGAAATTCTGATCTTTCAATTTAATTTTTTATTCTGTTGTGTGTGTGTGTGTGTGTGTGTGTGTATGTGTGTGTGTTTTGGATTTTTGACGTAGCTTCAACAAATTTTCAGTCACATCGTTACGATGTCTGCAAAAAGGCATTTGATAATGATTTCGAGCACTGTGACATCATATACACATTTAGTATCATGTCCACCAAGTCACATTATCCTGACACCATGCCAACCAGTCCTAACACTAACTCTTAATGCTGAGCGCCAAGCGAGGCAGCTGTTAGTATCATATTTATGTTTTATCTATGACGCGGTCGGGGTTCGAACCCGCATCCGAGGCTGACGCTCTAATCACGTAGGCCACCGGAGCGGTCACATTCTGGTATGATTTTGTATGTTATATATTATTTATAATAGGGTGTTTTACAACATGTCATGCTAAAATTGAAGCCATGTCAAATTTACCAGAAAATATATCAGTCAGTGCAAACATTGTGGCCAGTGTTTAACCGATCATAGCTTTTCACGAGTCTTTTTTCAATCGTTGTTGACTATCCAATCTAATGTATCGTTTTCTTTCTCTGTGTTGAAGATAAAGCGTCACAACCTACATACATGTTCTTTTTAGTGAACAGATGTTCAGGTCATCCACGTCTCCTCGTACGAATTTCTGGCGTGATATCCTCTTGATTAGTTTGTATTCACATTTTTTGCTCTGCAAATGATCGTTTGCATGCCTTTTAAAATGGAATGAAGACTTTCTTATCTTTTGGTTGACGAAGACAGTTTCCCTCTCAAACCTTGTACCATATTAACGTTTCTATTGGCGAGTCTAATCTGTGTCGTGAAAATTGTATTTGACAGTTTGTGAAATGGATTTAAGAGCTATACACGTTTGTATTCCTGAATAAATCTGGAAATCTCCTTCTCAGCAAAACCAATATAACTTGGCAAACATGTACACCTTTCGATTAGCTAGAAAGTGCACCATCACAGGATGGTGAAGCAGATAAGATCGAGTACTATCGAAGATGGGAAGCCTTTCTTCAACAGCCTGAGAAAGCAAATACTGTAGTAGTGCATAAAACTTCGCTAAAGGACTCACGGTACTAATTCAACTCCAATAGTAAAAATATGGAAACACTATCATATTCAAAATTCAATAACTTAAAATTTCTGGGTGCTGATGATGAGACCTATAACACTGGACAACAAATTTTTACAAAAGTCATGTTACTGAAATAAAATTAGTCAATTCTTATCAATTTTTATGTGCTGAACACGAATATGACAGTCAAATTGCAAAATTGGCTCTAGATTTTTTGTAATCTGCAAGAAATTAATGTTTACATAACGAAATGCATTCCAATAGTAAAAGGTCAACTATAATAGCCTACCTATAAAAAATCAAGTCATTGACTACATCTTAGATTTCTTCGCCTGTCTCTTGTACAGCTGTTCGGGAGCATCTCTGAGGAGTGTCCAGCAGTAGTCAGCCAGCATTGTAGTGGACCATTTTCCCTGGTATCTTTGTTCCATTGTTGCGATATCTTGATGAAAACGTTCGCCGTGTTCATCACTAACAATACCACAGTTGCTAGGAAAGAAATCCAAATGGGAATGAAGGAAGTGAATCTTTAGAGACATATTGCAGCCAAGTTTCTTATACTTCATCAACATGTCTTCTACTAGTTCCTTATAGTTTTCTGCCCTAACATTTCCGAGGAAGTTTGTAGAAACTAGGCGAAAAGCATTCCATGCTTGTTTCGCGTCACCTTCCAGCAAGTTGTTGAACCGGTCATCTTTGAAAAGCTCTCGAATCTGAGGACCCACAAAAACTCCCTCTTTAATCTTTGCTTCGCTGAGTCGAGGGAATTTTTCATGCAGGTATCGGAATGCTGGCAAAGTACGGTCAATGGCTTTCACGAAGTTCTTCATCAAACCTAGTTTGATGTGAAGGGGTGGTAGCAAGATTTTCTGAGCCTCAACCAGAGCTGGGTGTTGGATATTCTTCTCTCCAATGGCTACATTCTGCCTGTGAGTCCATTCCTTCCTCGTGTAGTGCATTTCCCTTGCTCGGCTATCCCACTCGCATAAGAAACACATGTATTTTGTATATCCTTGCTGCAGTCCCATTAAAAGGGCAACTACCTTCAAATCACCACAGAGGTGCCAGCTGTACTTGTTATACTCAATGGAATTCAGTAGCTGCCTTAAGTTATCGTATGTCTCTTTCATGTGGACAGCATACGCTACTGGAATAGATGGAAGAATGTTTCCATTGTGCAAAAGCACAGCCTTGAGACTCAGTTTCGAAGAGTCCACAAATAGTCTCCATTCTTGTGGGTCATGAGTGATTTTTAAAGCATTCATGAGGCCCTCAATATCGGAACAGAATATCAGATTACTTTCCTTTCTGAAGAAAGGCTCCAATTGCTGGTGGCGCTTTCGATATGCAGTAATTGTGACATCTTCTTCTAGAAGATTCCATTGTTGGAGTCTTGATCCTAGCAATTCTGCCTTGTTCTTTGATAAGTCCAAATCACGAATCAGGTCATTTAGTTCTTCCTGTGTTATTCTGTGTGGGGTTGATGATGCACCACAGTGAAAATCTGGATCACTGCATGCTGATGGACCAGGAGAAGAACAGGTCGACTCACCTTTGTCTTCGTCAGATGAATCAAGAGAATATTCTGCTGGAGGTTCTGGAATAGGAAGTCCCTCACCATGTGGAACTGGTCTCAATGCAGACGGAATGTTTGGGTAGACTATTCTCGACTTCTTTCGCTTCGTTATTCCGCCGGAAAGAGGAGGAACCAAGCAGAAGTAACAGTCATTTAGGTGGTTGCTTGGCTCTCTCCACACCATTGGGACTGCAAACGGCATTGATGACCTTTTGCAATTCAACCACTGTGAAAGCTGTGTTGTACATGTAGCACAGCATATATGCGGAGCCCAAGGCTTGTCTTGGTCACCAACCTTGCATCCGAAGTAAAGATGATATGCCTTCTTCACTTGAGAATTGATACTTTTCTTCTGGTTGGCAAATGTCACTTCCCCACAAATATAGCAAAAATTGTCCGCGGTATTAACACACTTTCGAGGCATTACTGTTCTTTATTGTACGTAAATGGATAAAATAATAAGTTTTATGTAACAGTAGCTTGAACTGTCTCGCACAACGTCTAAAATATTTTAAATGCTGAACCTATCTGATTGGGCTTTATATAGTACACTGCTTACGTCAGCTTCAGCAGCCGCCTGGCATTAGTATAATAGGCCTACACATGTAGAGTACACTGCTGACGTCAACTTACTTCAGCAGCCGCATGGCATTAGTATTGCATTGCATCAGAAAATGATGCAATCAACTGTGGATGATGTAAGCATGATGGTATTATGCAATGTTACATCATTATTCCGGATGTTGCTGCAGTCCTACTGGAGAAATTTACACAGTGAAACATAGAAAATGAGGTATATGAATATCTTCAAAACGAGAGCCAATACAAATTTTTCACGGTTATATTCGTGTTCGGCACACCAAAATACTACAGATTAGGACCTTTTCAAGTCAGTAATGATTTCACTGTTGACCAGTGTAATTCTCCATGCACAACTAACCTTGGTGCAAGCTTATGTGTGGAGAACACCATATGAGCCGCGGCATTTTGTTTATCTACATGTGCATGAAACACATGTTAGTGATTCTGCACCAAATGCTACTTTCATTACTGAGTACTCCTAAGTCAAGCCTGTAAAAATACTAAAATTGCATCAATATAATTTTTTCTATATTTTTTTAAATTACATGTAGGATAAGCTCTCAAGAGATATTTTTACTAAAATTTTAATTTTCATTATTGACCAATTATGGACCACCAAACCCGTAAATACTCTATTATTTGTTCACTAATTTCTAGACTGGTTCACAGTTCTTCCGTATAATTAGTATCGTGTGTCCTATAGCCACCTTTCCTTATGACTGCGTGAAAACAAAAACGCCATTAAATGCCGGTGGGAACACTTTTCCTTACTACCGCATGAAGCAGGAAAACGCCCCAAAAGTCCCGGATTGAGGCCACTTGACCTTCATCCGAGGGCACATAACCCTTACTATTTTACATTTGACATCTTTGACATTTTACCCTAACCTCTGACTTTCACCCTAGGACTTTGACTTCTCAATTTTATTTCAAAGGAAACCTCGAATATCAGGATTTTTGACTTCTGAATCGCTTAACCTTTAACCTAGGTTCTGCATCACCAAATCTCCGACTTCCACCGTAGGCCACTGACTATAAAGCCTGGACCACTTGTCTTCAAAAACCTGGGCTCCAAATCCTTTACATTTTACGACTTCTGAGCGACTTAGCCTCTGATCTAGAGCCTACATCGCTGACCTTTAAAAATCTGGACTGCTGGCCTAGACACTTAGCCATCGATCTTTAAATTGGTTTTCTTAAAGCGTCACCAGCCCCCACTGATCCATTCACAAAAACATCCCAGAGAGTATTGCCTGTAAATTTATTCTCTCTCTCTCTCTCTCTCTCTCTCTCTGTCTCCGTATATATATATATATATATATATATATATATATATATATATATATATATATATATATATATATATAAGTACGAAATGTTTTATATGACTTTGATTGATGGGTCAGATGAACCTTTTCTAAGCGTCAACAAAGAGAAAATAACTCGAAATAAATTGTAAATATGTATTTCTTTGTATTTATTTAATCCTTTATTATTTGATTTAAATAGGCAACATTATTCGCAGATAAAATATGTAGTCATCCAAAAACATGCCGCTAGAAATAGATTTTTGTGGTTACCAACTGAATTACAAGCTCATAGTTTGTGTTTTCTGTTAAAAACGCACATTGTTTATAGCGAATGGTGCGCTTTCTACTGATTATATTGCTTTTATTTTGGTGTATATTTAGTTTCATTTTAGTCCTTCACAAATTAAAAGATTCGTCTTGCTGCATATATGTTCATGTTTCAGGTTTAATGTATGTTATATGTTCATACACGACCATAATAATGACGATCCCGTAAAGAAAGGCCATAACTCGAATGTACTGTCACAAATAAACTCCATTTTTAGTACAGTAACACTCATGAATGAAGACGTACATGCCAACATTAGCTTTTATGTCAGACACATGTAGAACTAACGTGAATCAAACGCAACCAAGGTGATGTCCTTGTTTCAAATGAAGTCTTACCGTGTATAGCGAATGGTCCTATCCAGTTCAGACAGTCGAGGTACTCCAAATGAGGCATCATATTAAGAATAATTAGAGTGCTCATCGAAGTGTAAATTATCATGAGAGCTAAAGTAGATATTATTATTATTATTAGCACTGATACTCAATTGTACATTAGTGAATATGCTGTCAATTTTTTTGCGAGGAAGACACGAAACCAATTGTGTAAGTTCCCGTCTATGTCAGACGTTAGAATAATTTTTATCGCATTAAGCTGTCACGATTAGATGTCACTGACAACAAAAGAAATCAAAGAGCACATTTGCTTGCATGACATTTGTTTATATCGAGTGGTTAAAAATAATAGAAGTTTTCACCCACGAGATGAAATTTATCCATCAGTCATTGAGGAAAAGAAAATTAGTTTATGTTGAAATGTTTGTAACAGATTTAAATAGCAAATACATATGACTCAAATATTGTTTAATCTACGTTAAAAGAAATCCAAATTCAAACAAAATCACCTATACTCATGAAACTTGTTATGTCGATTTATCTCAATGAGGGTAACCTAACCATACCAAAAGCAGGTCAATTTGACCTATATATCAGTCTGTATATTGTCGGCTACTCCAAATGAGAGAAATCGTACTTATTAGTGTTCACATTGTTTTTCACTTGTTTTTGCCAAACTTGAATGCAATCATAATTAAAATTACAACTGAACACGAGGGTGACTACGAGATCGCAAAGTATGTGCGGGTAGTGGAGTTTTTCTACCTTCGTTACTGGAGATCAGTTTGACTGCAAATATGCTTCCATACACTGTGAAAAGGGGTTTTGGCGGAAGTATTCTGTCATATAGTTCAGTGAACAGGGTTAAAAAGAACTTTCCCAAAGCTTTAAGATAACTTTGTGGAATTATTCTCACGTGTACCAAATTTAAGTTTTCTAAATCGTTCAAACGTAAAAAGAGAAATTATATCGGGAAGAGGCAATGCCGATAAAGGAGAGGGACATCATATGGTGCTATTCAGTTTATAAAGTATGTATGCTCTTAATTGAAGATTCACAGGCGTAACTGAGGATTTTCTTCCGATTATAACCTACAAGGTTCAGCGTGTTCTGATAACTGTGTAGCCGAAGCTTATTCTGCTTCTAAAGGAAAAGATCACAATACACCACTATTCTTGCGAATTGTAAATTCAAACACAAATGGTTTCAATAATGTTGTAGACACTTCACAGTCAAGGCAGTATGAAAGATGTAGATGGGAATAGTGTCAAATGCTAATAACCAAATATTATTTGCATAATACGAAGCTGACATGTAATTTGAATTTATATAAAGAATACGCATCCCTATTTTACAGCCAGTGGGAGGTATAACATTTTGCTTCTTTCTTGCTTCAGCTGACTGTTTTGAATATGGACTATTTAAAAAGGATTTCGGCAGCGATGGGTCTTCAAAATATGGTAAAGAAAGAGATTCCATCCTTTATCCGAGATCGACTTCAGCAACAGTTTAATCGGACTTCTCGAACTTCTGTATATTCTTGCCTCGGCTGCCTGTCAGGATCATGCAGGAATAATGCTTCATACTGCACAGAACGTGAGCTAGATGAGATATCCATAGGAAGATGGTTTAGCAAAAATGACACTACAAGTCATTCTTTCATGCTAGGATTTGGGAATAATTTTTCTACTAATTTAACAAAAATAGAAATCTTCTACAACTTTATCTCTCAAGAAAATGCATTTTTGGATAGTGTTAATTGTTTGCTGAATGACCGAAAATTGGGGGTAGTAATCATCGGCTTCGTGCCATTGACATCCGAATCTATACATCTTTCCAATTACTCATTTACAAATTCTTGTGTTAGCAACATAACTATTAACATCACAACAAACTGTGGTCTTCTGCCGGCTATACATACCGTTCTGAGCTTCGTCAAGAACTGTTTTGGAGATAAAAGTAATGAAACAGTCATACTTGTTATATATCATGACAGTTATTATATTGATTTTTCAAGCACTGCTGACGTAATATTGACATTATTGGTGTTATTAAAGGATTTTATGGCTAATCATCTGATGGAAATTTTTCTAAATGTGATTCAATCTGCTGATAACAACCAATCCATCATCACTATTTCCCAACATAATCTTGCGCTGGGATATAGAATTGGAGATCGGGAAGTCAGTGGCATATTACCTCATCATCTGTCAATGTCTCAGGCATACCTTGATGACCCACCTATAACCGTGTCAACCTGCCTGGATGGAAGGAATGTCAATAATAATATGGTTGTACGTGGTAAGTAGAATTATTTACTTTAATGTTTTCTCCTAGAACAGAACTACTACTTGGAAATCAGTCTCATGGCTAAAAAAAAATCATTTTGAAATATATTAATTTCTTTAAAAATGTTGGAATATTTAACTTCTTGCGAGATTGACAAGGATCTGATAATGAATTTGAAAAGGTATAGGTTGGAGTAGATATTCTTGTGCTACTCTTACTTAAACATTTGTCCACATTTAAGAATGAATGCAAAGAGAAGTATGGACAACAAATTACTTCGTCACTAAATGTACATTAAATAACAGCTGAAAACGTGTTTAACAAAAACTCGAGTTTGTATATGCTGATGATTATGGATTCCGCTTATAAAATGCTCAAGAAAGTGTATGTTTTTGAGTGTTTTTGTTTTTCTCTATGACACAGTTTTTATCAACAGAAAGTGTTTTCTCTGCCTATTTGTGTCTGGTCTATGCTTTCCCCGAGGAAGTAGTAGGTTAAACGGGACAATGGGGTCGCCCGTATCGTTATTACGAGGACCCTGTGGGCTTTTCCAATAGAAAGAGAAATGCGCAGACATGATCATTTTCATCATGACCTATGGAAACAAATTTAGTCTGCCCACTTTTGTTATTGAAAAATGTTTGACTGGAGTCCTTCTAATAACGAATAGGTGTGACGAGTAGCCCACTTTATCCCTGCTGCCATATTAGAGTTGCCTATATTTTATTTACACAAAAATTATGGCGAACGATGGCAGGTGACCATGCTTATATCATGATTTCACACATAGTTGATGGCAGGCATACACGAGTTACTTCGTCTGATTGCATTATATTTTAAGCTATACACAAATATGCAAATTTCTCTAATCATCAACATGGAAACATAGTATAGTATCTATTTTGATACAAATGAAGCCGCTGTATAGATAGATGTGGAGAGGGCAAGTGTCTTATGGCATCGGTCCCTCCGTCGTTGCCCTGAAACACTTATTATCTGATAGAAACCTTTTACATCTGAATCTACCGCCGCAACCAAAATGTTATGTGTTGTCATAGACTTCAAAGGCTCAAATTTTAAGAACAAAGTTAATGTTTTTGTTCTGTTACGAATCTATAGTCATGAATTAAGTAACAGAAAGAAGGAAACCAATACGTTTTGTAAAACTTAAACATTTTAACTATCCATGTTAAAAAATGAAAATTTAATGGGAACCGGAAGAAGTTTCAGTTGTAAAATGTAAAACTTATCAAAAGTAATTATGAATTACCTTTATTATTTGTTTTGATTTTAATATTACAGATACAAACTTGTGAGAAGCAAAAGGATATATCCCGGGCAACTAAATTCCCAACACAATATTTAATCATGGTTTCACTTGTACGTCAAATTAATCAACAAGAGATATAAACGACTAATTTACATGAGGGCAGACAGTACTGACGTATTTTACGATGCTTTGAGTATAACAAGAATGGACAAGATTAAGACCTATAAAACCAAACGTGTAGTGTTCCTATGATAAGATTAAAAGCAGTTCAAATCAATAAATATTTGTTAGAGCTCTGAATATTAGATCATGAGGAAGACAATGTAGGCTAATCGCTATAGGCACTGTCGTCAATGTGGAGTTTCAATTGCTTGCATGTCCATGGCTATATCAGAGACTAAAAATTAGCCCTTGAGTATTTAATTCCAGATGAAACTGATTTGCTAGAGTTACTGAAGCTGATATAGACGAAAACTAGAAACTAACAAAGTTAGTATACATATTTTAAAAAAAAAGAAATATGTACTAAGGCGTTGCATACAGTTAGGTTTCAAACTGAACAAATGCGCCGAGTTGTCTAATACAAGTTTAAGACAGCAACAAAAAGAGAAACAAATTATCTCGATGGAGATGTTTTCAAAATAATGAATAATGCGGTATTCGTTATTTAGATAACGTAAAATATATCGAAAAGGGAAATAGTTACGATATGTACAGATGAAAATAAATTTGTCAAATGTTAGATTTATCATTTGCAAGGAGAGATATTATTAGCGACGAATTAGTACTGATTTTGATTTTTAAAAAAAACAAGGTAATCAGTTTAACAAAATCAATTTACTATGGATTCATATTGCTAGAATTATCTAAATGACTAATGTACTAATTCTACCAAAATAAATTAAATATACAGTGATAAATGGATACTACTCGTGGCTGATAGAGAAGATAAAGATAATAAAAAATTCTGAATTCTATATAATGTCTAAAAACTCCAAGGGAGAATAAAATGCGTGCAATCACTTATTGCATATTATCATGATTAAATTAATTTTAATAAATATGAAGTTGCCATTATTTATGTCCTTAATATAAATTACAAATCGAAACGTATATTTTTACTAAAATACTTGCTTACAGGGTACACAATTTGCACGATCATCCATACAAATATTTCATTTAAAGCTGGTTTTGTTATGTTAGTCGCTTTTTTAACATCATCAATGCCGATAGCACCTCATGATGCAGTAGGAGTGTAATGGTGCTCTTCCCCTCCATTTTATACCGAAGCCGGGTGAAGAATAAGTCAGGGCCGTGGCTTGCATGATCTGTCGACTAATGGAGTCATGGGAAACTCATCCATAGTTACCTGTACGGAAATGAGACATTCCAGCTCACTACAGAGAGATGTTAGTCCCCTAAGTCCTGTAGTAAAGTTTAACTGGAACATAAGGAAGGATTGTGTTGACCCGAGATCCATTGCCTTTTACCCAAGAACCAGTTAATGCTCGAGTAGATACAGGAAACTCGACTAGACTGAATAACTAGATCCTCTTGGATTAGGCACTGGATATGTGAGAGGATGCTGCTGACTTCCGTGAACCCGGAAATGCAACCGATCTACCTCGGGATCGAAGGGGTCAACTTAAAAAAAAACAGAGAAAGAGCCGATTCCATTCTTCATTCCGCTATCGAAGTGGCAGCCCTCTGACGGGCCTCACTTCTCGTCTGGCCACAAGGCGCAGAAAAGACATCCATCTTTGTGAGTGCACTTCCTAGAAACCACGCAGGTGGGAAGAGTCCGACGTATATAGGACGATATTCCACATGAATGGAGTTACTGTTTTCTGTTTGCTCCTGGACTCCAATTACTGATTTAAGGACTTGGAGCAACTCACGCCAAGTGAAGGGAAAAAGTATACAAATACAGGTCTCCATGAAAAGACTGTAACAACTTAGAATAGCTGAAATATTTTCTTTATGTATTTTAATTGGTCAAGGAAAATGTACAGTTTTAGGGTGGGTGGGTTCAAAATACTGACAACTAGTATTATATCCTGTACGTATCTTATAATTTCAGGCTATGGAATAATCAGTTGGTGATTTTGTTTTTAAAACATTCAACGTATACACTTTCTTCGCTATCATGATTGGCAGCATATTCCCCTTTTCACATTAATGTGCATGTAAAGTTGCAACATCCCTCAGAATTAAAACAGTCCTGGTTTCACTTTTTTCATTGGCGCTGATGAATATATTGTTTAAGAGCTCATTTAAAATGGTGCAGCAACAAGTTAAAGTTTATATTGTCCGTGAGATTGTTGGAATAGATTTCGTTTACAGTCAATTTACTTAAATTTTAGCATTGGACAAACTTAAACATACAAATGTTCAATTCAACTTTTATCCTGGCTCAGAAAGTGACTTTATGCCCCATTCTTGTACAGATTATAAATGTCATGTTCTGCCTTGCAAATGTATGGCCGTTTGATGTAAACATTTATATTATTTTTCTATTTCAATTTGTCATTCCTTCAAAAACATTTTAATAGTCCTTTCGGTCTTGGATCTTTGTATTGTCTTGGGTCTTTTTCATGACTATTTGTTTTCCTTGTACAGTTTGTACTAGCTGACAATCTCTACATAGTTTATTGATTGTCAATTATTACTTGTTTATTACAATGAGCTGAAAGCTGATTAAATGACTTTGAATGAAATTCGATACTTTACTAGGTAGTTATCCTTTATGCTAGATTTGCCTATGTCTGCACTGAGTGCAAGTGTGATCACTTTCCAATATATCAGCTTTAATGTGTTCCATATTGGCAGTGATGTGATCAAGACAAACTAAAGAAGAAATAGAAAACACGGGGAAATGTTTAAGAAATTATTATGTACTAGTTGCATTCTTGTAGTGACTTTTTCCTCTGGCATGCATTATTACTTTGCTTTGTTACATACTAGCAGTAAACCCCACAACCAGCTACTGCCATCGATATCGCCCATTTCAGTTGAGTCTGTCGAAAACATCTCATACTGTCTTTTTCATCTATCAAAACAGTAACCAGAGTCTAATTTTAAAGTGTTGATATTAAATATGCAACAGTGTCAACATGCACAAAAATTAGTTTAAGTGCAATAAGGATGTATCTCACTAAATATGTGTACGGGTCAACCGGAGCGCAAAGCTAGGTTGCTGGATATTGGTAAGGTAATTTCCTGGTAAGATTTTTTTGTTTACTCTGAAGTCTCTTATATCAGAATATGAGTGACTTTCTTTAAATAAAGAGACTATTGCTTTAAGACTTAAGTCATCCAATGATTTTAAATTAGGATCTACATATGCATTGCTTTAACTGTGTCTGCACTTAGTGTATATTATTTTGATTTTAAAAATGTGAAATCCGTTTTCCTGTACAAACAGCATCAGTGTCACGGAATTAAACTCTTTTATTTATTGAATACATGTACTCGTGTTTCTTTTTTTTTTTGTGCACAACGATACCTGAGGGTGATTTATGTATATTATGTCGTATTTCGAAATAGTGAGTTCGGCTCATCTCATGCCGCACGTGCGAAGTGCTCTCGATGGGACGAACCAAATGCCTACATTGTACTGACTGTGTATAAATACCTCACCGTATGTACATTTATTTACAATACGAAATAGTCTTGTCAGCGGGCAGTCTGCTTCAAGGACTTTCACATCTTCAGCTGTAGAGGTATGCAAGTTTATTAATTTCTAGTCTATAAGTTATAACTACTGTATTACCACGTTTATTTTTGTATGTTTGTTGTGTAGCTTTGGTCTACGCAGTATAATGCACATATTTATATTCTCGTTTTCGACTTAGCAAGGGATTTGTATTAGTAATGTAAAGCTACACCTTTTTTAAGAACTGTTTAATATAGTAGGATTCTTATCGAGCAGGTTTCTTTTTGAACCTGTCATTTTGTAATTATTGTGCTGATAATGTAATCTATATAACTTACCGTGTATAAAGTCATTACGTTATTATGCCCGTCCCATGTATAGTACACGGTATTAGATATATTTTCAGCTGTTTAGTGTCTGTGACCGGAATGTCCGGGGCGTCCGGAATGTCTACTGTCTGTGACCAGAGTCTGTGTCTGTGACTGGAGTGTCTAATGACCAGTGTCCGGAGGGTCTAATGTCCGGGGTGTCCGGAATGTCTACTGTCTGTGACCGGTGTGTCTCTGTCTGTGTCTGGGGTGTCCGGAGGGTCTAATGTCTGGGGTGTCCGGAGGGTCTAATGTCTGGGTGTCCGGAGGGTCTAATGTCTGGGTGTCCGGAGGGTCTAATGTCTGGGGTGTCCGGAGGGTCTAATGTCTGGGGTGTCCGGAGGGTCTAATGTCTGGGGTGTCCGGAGGGTCTAATGTCTGGGGTGTCCGGAGGGTCTAATGTCTGGGGTGTCCGGAGGGTCTAATGTCTGGGGTGTCCGGAGGGTCTAATGTCTGGGGTGTCCGGAGGGTCTAATGTCTGGGGTGTCCGGAGGGTCTAATGTCTGGGGTGTCCGGAGGGTCTAATGTCCGGAGGGTCTAATGTCTGGGGTGTCCGGAGGGTCTAATGTCTGGGGTGTCCGGAGGGTCTAATGTCCGGAGGGTCTAATGTCTGGGGTGTCCGGAGGGTCTAATGTCTGGGGTGTCCGGAGGGTCTAATGTCCGGAGGGTCTAATGTCTGGGGTGTCCGGAGGGTCTAATGTCCGGAGGGTCTAATGTCTGGGGTGTCCGGAGGGTCTAATGTCCGGAGGGTCTAATGTCTGGGGTGTCCGGAGGGTCTAATGTCCGGAGGGTCTAATGTCTGGGGTGTCCGGAGGGTCTAATGTCTGGAGGGTCTACTGTCTGGGGTGTCCGGAGGGTCTAATGTCTGGAGGGTCTACTGTCTGGGGTGTCCGGAGGGTCTAATGTCTGTGACCAGAGTCTGGAGGGACCAGAGTGTGAGTCTGGAGGGACCAGAGTGTCTGTCTGTGTCCAATGTTCCGAGTGTTTCGAAGTGTTCCGAGTGTTCGGAGTCTGTAGCAGCTGTGGAGCTGAAACAGTGTACTGATGACGGAGTGTATCTCCGTACATGTAATTTGTTAGCCGTAGGCTAATTTTTGGGTTCGTAAAACCCAGTGTATCTTTTGGGACTGTAAAGATAAGTTGTATATCTTTTTTTATCACCATAATTCGCTACCTGAGTGAATGCATTTTACTACGAGTAAAATTTTACATGGTTTACTACCCGAGTTAACTATATCCATCGTTTCATTGTCAAATCGTTGTGAACCATTCACCCCTTGTCTTTATATTTGCTAAATTAATTTATTTGTATTTTTCATCATTAAGTCTGTGCGTTCTTATGTTAATCAAATCCAATATTTGGATTATATATATATAAGTATATTTTCATAATTAGTTGCTCATTCAAGTCATCCATTATTAAACATTGTATTTATATCATCGTCAAAAGTGTTCTGTTGTGAATCCGAAAATCCCACCCTATTATCTTGTTACAATCAGTACTATATTTTCCACATTTATGTACACTATTTTGCTGATCACAATCTCTCTCTCTCTCTCTCTCTCTCTCGCTCCGCGTCCTCCACTGCAATTGCAATACCATTATCTCGTCCATTTTAAACAGCTTTTGCACCTGTTAAATATCCTTATCTGTTGCATTTCTAGCATGTTAAAACTGACTGCACCTTTGATGCACGATGCAGTACGGAACACAAAGTTTCTATGGCGTACTTTAGTACGATTGTATGATTTATATTTCAAACTAATTTCAGTCATTGCTATGTGACACACGAAAATTCTGAGACAACAGCATCTTCAAAATCTGTATATCTACACACTGTGGAAGATGGTATTGATTTTACTTTATCCATATTGTAATGAAAAGATTACTTTTTGTAGTTCTTTGTGATAAAATGTCATGAATGTTACAACTTTGTCCAGGAAGAAGGTATGTTATCACAGACAAGTTTACATGCCTCCTGTTTGCATCAGTATTCATATCATCTTTATTATCTTTCTATTTATTTGAATAGCCTGTAGTCTGTTACATTGCGCCTGTGTCTGCATTTTGTCTGTCTATGAGCTATAATTTGTGCAATTTTTTTTTTAACCATAAGTATGAATCTTTCAGTGAATTTTAATTTTGATTTTAAGTTTATCGGATCCAGCATACAAGCTGATAAAATTTAAAAAATTTGTCAATGGTCTCCAATTGAACTGTTTAATTATTACAAAATCTACTTGGCATATGTGATTAAGACGGAAAAGATTGTTTTGATGTTTCCCATCATTACATGCTGCATAAGGTGACGCCGCGTTTATATATATATATATATATATATATATATATATATATATATATATATATATATATATATATATATAGCAGCAGGGAAGTTTAACAGACCTTTGTGTTTCGCCAAAATAAACCTTCCTACGCGAACTTTCTCCGTAGAAGCCTCAGAATTCAAAAATAAAGCCTTCTACGGAAGCTAATTTTCGTGCATTTCAGACCGGGTGCATCGGTTGGTCGCGCCGGTGTGTTAGTAAATATAGCGTCCGAGACAGGAAAAATAAATTATTGGGAATAATTTTTTGTGTTAATTTTTTTGTTGTCATTAGGGGCTGCTTTTTCATTAATAAATTTGATCGAGACCAATTCGATACCGACTGCGTGGATCGTGAAGATTTATCGTGATGAAACCATGCGGCGTTGCCTGAGTGCGGCTGAACAAATTTTTAAACTTATTTATATCCATGTCACCGTTGCACCAGGTCTGATGAATATTTCTCAGCGTGTGCGTGTCTACGCCATTGAACACCGATAAAATATTACAATTGTCCCTAATCACCTTTGGAATTTGCGTATATCTCTGTGTTACGTAAATAACATCGGTGTTCATGTGTCTGCCACGCGAGAATATCCTAGCCGGGTTGGTCTGCTTGTCTAGCATAACGTCATCGAAAACAACAAGATTATTAACATCGCCGTCCAAATTCTCCACGGATGGAGCTTCATTGATGTCTGTGATGAATTCGATTGTGCCTTCGTCGGTATTGTCGCTAAATTCTTTTAACACTTGATAACAACGTTGATCGTCCACGGATGGTGCAACCAAGTACAATTTGTCCCATTTTAGCCATCGCATGATCAAATTCAGTAACAATTGTGTCTTACCAGATCCAGATGGACCAATTATTATCATTCTAATCGAATTCGGTAATACCGCATGATGTTTCACTTGCTCGCGTCGTTTCGTGGCTGAAAAATCAATTACATTCATGTTACTAAAATACATGGATCTATATTGTGTTAAGTGTCGCACACACACAGCTACAATAAATCCAACCGAAATCGTTACACGCAACAACAGGAACGCAATTGCAGGAGAATGCGAAGTTTGCAAGACACGCAAGTTCAGATTTGTAAAAAAAAAACTAGAAGAACCGGAGGAGACATTGCCGCCTCCTTGACAAATCTACCTGGAACGCCCTGGGCAAAATATCCCGGAGAAAAGCATCTACCTGGATATAATTATTGTGGACCCGGAACAAGGCTCGATATCAGACTCGACGATAATAACCAACCATTTCAGGGTGAAAATCCGGTAAACGCTATCGATAAAGCTTGTTACTACCACGATCTCGCGTATCGCAGCGGGGATTTACAACAAAGGCATCTCGCTGATATCAAGCTAATTCACGCATTAGACGCGATTCCTAATAAAAGTTTCAAAGAGAAATTAGCAACCTGGCTGGTAAAAGGCGCGATGAAAGGTAAATTAGTACTCGGCGCTGGTAAATAATATGGAGCAGATATATTATTCTCCGCGAGGATTCTGGCGAGGAAAATCAGCGATCGCCAAACTCGCTAAAGCCGCTAAAGTAAAACAATCTGTCGCTGAATCATGGCTATCAAAACAGGCAATCTGGCAAATATATCTTCCTCCTCCTAAGAAAATACCGTACGCGAGTTTCACTGTCAGTGTACCTAATGAAGTCCATCAAGCGGATCTTATGTTTCTTCCTCACGATACCGTTGACGGTGTCACGTACAAATATGTCCTGACAGTCGTTGATATCGCTAGTAGGTACAAAGAAGCCGAGCCATTATCGAATAAAACAGCAACGGAAATTGCCAAGGCATTTAACGAAATTTATTCACGATCCCCGTTAACATGGCCGAATCTTCTCCAGGTTGATCCGGGTCGAGAATTTCTTGGTGCGGTTACTTCATTGATGAAAAAGAATAATGTCAAAATCCGTCGCGGTATTGTAGGTGTTCATCACAATCAAGCTATCGTTGAAAGATTCAATAAAACGCTCGCGGAACGATTATTCGGATATCAGTACGCGCGTGAATTTATTCAGGATAATCGGTCTCACGATTGGGTATCAAGATTGCCTCATGTAATCAACGCGTTAAATAACGAGACAACTCGAACAATAGCAATGAAACCTGCAATTGCAATTACAAAATCAAATATACCCCTAAAGCGAGATTCCACAATTCAACCTGTACTAGGTAGCGTCACAGTCAGATATTTATATAAAGAAGGCGAGGCTGAAGGAGGCCGAAAAAGAGAAACCGACCCAACCTGGAGCGTTACAACTCACAAAATATCCGCCGTAACAAGATCGTCAGGAAGACCAGCTATTTATATCCTAGATTCATTGGCGCCTCAACGCGGATTTACCAAGGAAGAATTGCAAATAGTACCAGAAGATACTCAACTACCGCCAGCGTCACTTATGTGATTTACTCGAATTCGTCCTAGCTGAGATAATTTTCTTACTCTCGACACGGCTAAATACACTAGATTTGACCAGGAAATTCTATCATCGACGATCCAAACTTGGCCATCTACGGTCAATCCCTGTGACGAATGTATCGTTGTTGCGTAGCCTAGTTTCCACGGTGATTTTTCTGCATTTATCGCGTCATTGACAAGATTAATATCAACAAAGATAATATCATTCAAGACCAAGTTTTTTTCCTTTCCGCATGGCAAAATAATATTAATATTTTGTCGCCTAGTATTAGCGGGCCTATAGCATAACGGTACCTGCAGCGTTGGAAATTTCTCGCAAAGCAGCTTGAATAGCATTTCCTGAATAATATCACGAATAATTTTTCTACTAGCAACGATCAAATGATCGGGACGCAACAAATTTAGAAATTCGCTCATCGGAGTCTCGTCGATTATTCTTCTCATGACGTCACACTGAATCTTGTTCGGTTGTAATCGAATCAATTTTTTGAATTCGGTCAACAAAATATCAGTCGATCTATAATCAGCGTCAATTTCCTCGTGATAGTCAACGAAGTTTCTGAGCCATTCGTGAGGCGATTCGCCATCAATCGGATTAGGCTGGCCGTGATCCCCGCACATTATTACGGCGGTATTTTTCCCTTCCAGCCAAGCTAATATCGATTTTAGTATATCTAAATTTACTGTGCAAATCTCATCAAATATTATAATCTTGTTGATATATTTGTTTCCCATGCGGGCCGAGTCCCATGATCCACCGCTGTACTTGAAATAACTGTGATACGTGCACGAATTAACGCCGCGTTGCTTTATTTCTCGCGCTAATCTATGTGTCGGAGTCAACACAATCATGTCAGAATTTGCAAATAAGTTTATTGCTCGCGTTGTTTTACCGCTACCGCCAGGTCCATTCAGGTAAACGAATTTACTGCGTGAAATTGGGTCAAATGCAGATGCGGCTGCCGATATTTCTCCAAATTTACTTTGATGAAATTCATCGCGATCTTCAACATCGGCGTCTTCGCAATAATCTAGAATATCCTCGTTTTTTATCCTCCAAGTTCCCCAGGAGCTACCGTCGGTAATTAAGTTTTCCAGCCTACATTGGTATTTTTTATCGATATAAAATGAATCCGTTGCGACTCTTACCGCGATATCAGAAAATTTGTTTATCATCGATAGCAAATTTATACTAACATAAGCGAGCATCGACGATCGCAAATGTGTATATTGCGCTGATTCTCCATCAAGGTAGCTAATTACGGTACCTAACTTTGCTCCATCAATCATAATATTCTCTCTGTTACAAAATATTCCTCGTGATACCGTATCGGCGATTATAAAATCCATCTCGGCGTCGTTGATAAATAATCTAGCGTGTCGGTGCTTGTGATCAACAGATCCACCTTGAGTAAATTTACCAATTATCTTTCTTCCGATATCTTTCGCGTTGTCACAGTCCGTCGGTAACCACACATTAGTTTGTTTTCTGTAGGATATAATCGCCTCGCTCACTATCAACGACACTAACATCGATGAATCTAGCATATATCTTAACAACACCGTAGGAACCCAACGGCGCTGAGATAAATGCCTTCCGAACCAAATGTAGCAAATTTTATGTAAATTTTCAGCAAACTCAAACGACGTTACACAAGCGAATCCGGTCATGACAAAATCAGGCAATGGTCCGTTAATCGCTACTCTTGTCATTTCGCTGGTAGGATGGCCGAATTTAGCAAAATAATCTGCACAATCGCCATATCCAAGGAAACTTCCAGGATAACACGCGCTCATGTCAACGGAAATCATATCTTCGAAATCGTACTTGGTATTCCACAATCCGCCATGGCCGTATTCGATACAACTAAGTTGAATATCAGCGAGATATTCATTCCTCGTAGGCTTCCATGAGTTTTTTTCTCTAGCGGCATGAGCGGCCACAGACGGAACTGTAAAGCAATTCGTTAGCAACTGGTCGGGATTCGACGAATATTTCACCGCGAGATTTTTCATCGACTCGTGTAATATTTCGTCCCTGTAAATATCACCGCATGGCAGAATAAATTGATCGTATTTTTCTTCACTCACCGCATGGCAGAATAAATTGATCGTATTTTTCTTCACTCGAAAACAACCATATCGATATTGGATCAGACGCGCTTAATTTTTTGATAAATCTAAACATGGCATCGGAATTATTATTCTCAACATCCGCCGTGGAAAATTCCACGGGATAAAATTTAACAATACGATCCCGCGGAAATATCATTACCGACTGTGACCACGCATGTGAATTATGATCGACAATCTCGATTGGTGCTCCTCGGGATCTATACGGCGACGAGTATAATATTTCTCCCGATAACGTTTTCACGGTAATTGGAAATTTAAGTTTTTTACTCAACGCAGCTACATCGTCCACCGATGCACCATCAGCGACAGTCTTCGCCCACGCGTTAATTTTATCTAGCCTCAATTGAGTCAAACCAGATCCACGTCGAGCGTTTTTCATATGTTCGATAACACGCTCAGCCACGCAATTTATCATCGGCGATTCTTTCATCGCAGGTAGATTTTTCACATCCGGATTATTATTTAGCCGATAAATTCCATAAACAACTGCACTAGATGGATATGCCCTAGCATAATAAGGACCATCGATTCCCAATAACAATCCGGGCTTAGAATTCTTATCGAGAATAACGTTTTTCTTACCGCCACGCACTGGATCTCGTTTATCGCGAATAATCCAAGTATCGTCGGGCATTTGTGCGATAAATTTTATTCCAAAGATAAATCGCTCTTCTTTGTGTTCGGTTTTTATGTACTCGATTATTTTCTTAGCTCGCTCCAGGTTCATCGTGGCATCGATGGAATTTGTTTTCCATGTCGACCAAGTGTGAACGGCTCCGTCATCGAAAAATTCTTTCTTCGCCAGATCAGCCTCAGGTATAATATATTCTGCCTCATCAAGATCAAATACATCCATGATTATATTTTAGACAAATGTTTAAATTATAATGAATCAATGCAAGTGGATATTAATCGGCTCAACAAAATTCTGTGACAAATCCTGCAGAGGCGATTATTGCGGCGCTCATATACATGCGATTCGACGTGGCAGTAAAGGACCACAGCGATGTTTAGTTTGTCAAGTTGGCACGCGAGGAAAAACTCGGTTGTGTTTGGCCTGCGGAGGAAAGAATTATCGGGAATTGCGGCGATATTATGAAAAACGATCCTCGTCGGTGATAACATGTGAAGAAGATTATATTAATCGATTCAAGGCAAATAACGATTTAGACATATAATTATTATATAATGAACTTGAAATCAGTGATTCCAGAAACAACAATGACATGCGAGTTTAAATCTCATCCAACGATCGAGGGATACGAGGCGTCATCGGATGGTGTTGTCAGACATATCAAAACGAAGAAACATGTTGGTAGAGTTGGCAATTCGGGTTATTTGATATGTACCTTCAGCGGGGGTAGAAAAGGAAGATACACAAATTATACCCTTCATAGATTTGTGTTCGAGTGTTTTCACGGACCCATCAAGAATAATTTGGTAATCGACCTTATTGACGGAAATAAACTTAACAACAAACTGTCCAATCTTCGCGCGGTAACTCAGAGTGAAAATTGCATATCCGGCAATACCGGCCGCGGATATCGACCAGCTAAGGGGGTTAAATCAATAAATAAAGAAACAAATGAAGAAATCATATTCACATCGATGAATGCCGCTGCAAGGTACTTTGGTATTCACATGGTCTCGGTGCGACGTGCAACAGAAAAAATAATCAACGCGACATTTTCCTATCGATTTGGTGAATGGATCGAGTTTTCTTATATTCCGATAATTTCAGACTAAAAATAAGGAATCGGAGATTCTTCAGGATTTTCTAAAAATTAATTAAATATTACAAATTTGTATAATGAACGAGAAGAATATAAATAACATCATCGAGGCCATCGAGGATTTAAAAAATAAAAATGTAAATTTATCCTCAGATTTGGACACAGGTAAAATCCGGTCCGAATTTGAGACGATCGTCCAAGGAAAACTCGAATACAGATACACGCTACCGTCAGAATACAAATTTATAAAGAAAATCCAGATTGCGATGTACCAATCTCTTGCGACTGTCAGCGATGATCAAATCGAGGATTTTGTTAAATTATCGACGCTGGTAGAAAAAGTTAGGTCGAGTTTGTCTGACGAATATGAGTCAAGAAAAATTACCAGCTCGCGCGTCAGGCAGCTAAAAAAGCTGGTCGATGAAAGTAAAATTAGCGTCAAAGATTCTTAACATTCTTAAAAATCTTTGATTTTCATTCTTGCCACAAAAAAAAAAAAAATTTCAAGAATCTTAAGAATCTTCGATTCCAATTCTAATTTTTATTATTTTTTTTTATTCATTTTACTGAAATTGTACAATTTTCTTGTTTCTGACTACCATTTACCCCAACAAATTTACGAAATTATATAAATTGCACAATTTGACGGGTATTTACCCCAGCAGATTCACGAAATTATGTAAATTGCTCAATTTGACGGGTATTTACCCCATCAAAAACATAAAATTACACAAATTTCTTAATTTCCCTGATTTTTATTATTTTTTTTTATTATTTACTAAATTAATTTATTTACTGAAATTGTGCAATTTTCTTAATTTTGACGGGTATTTACCCCATCAAAAACATAAAATTATATAAATTACTCAACTTAACGGGTATTTACCCCAACAAATTTACTAAATTATATAAATTACTCAATTTGACGGGTATTTACCCCATCAAAATTAAGAAATTTACTAATTTTGAAAAATTTCCTGGTTTTTATTTATATTTTTGGTTATTTTTCTCTGGCGGGCAGATTTAAGAATCTTAGATTCTACGATCTCACCAGCAAGTTGATACTCAGTGTTTCCCCGCGTATATCAAGCAAATTTCCATTTTGATCCGTCAGTTTGAAATTTATCTTCGATAATAATCGATTGTGGCATCGCAGGTAAAACGGATTTACTGGCTCTTTTATTATCAAAAAACCCGGAGAGGCGCTAGGTGAAAACGAATATAAGATAAATCCCTGCTGTGCCTGCTCTGACACAGACGAATCCACGTTGTAGCTACCTTCAACGACATCCGCGTGAAGATAAATCGCGATAACCTCCGTTATGTTAACGATACCTGGCGAGATATGCCGCCCTTGCCCGGCAGGATCATTATTATGTTTGAGAATCGATTCTGATTGTATTTTTTTAGTCCACGCGGCATGTAATTTCGGAAATAAATCATCGATGGTATCAACGACGGATTTTCTCATTTTATCAACATCATAATCGGGAAATTTGAAATTTGGTAGCGTTTCCTCGGTTAATCCAAATACTCTCATGAATTTTTGTTTTTCTCCTGAATTTCTGATCAACTCGAATTTGCTAACAGGAAGAACATAATCGGCAATTGATATATCGTCGATTATCGCCCGAATGAACATACCATGATAATATTCAACATCATTCGCGAGTTGATTTAAAATCTTCACGCGTTCGATAATTTCGCTACATGAACCTGATTTATTTAAGATGCATTCATGAAAGGATTCCCGCAATAAATTTAAATGTAATTTATGTTCTTGATTAAATTCGTCGAGGGTTCTTCTTATCAAGATACCGTCTACAGGGGTTATTATCCTGTTAATATTGGTAGCGTCGAAGATTTTCACACCGGGGGGAATTTTGGGAAGAGGCAACCACGAGAGAATTCTTTCGTCCCTAAAAGTAAAAGCGAACATCACCAGGTTAAATTTGTGGTTATTCATGAGATTAATGGCGCTGTGGATTATAGGTTTATGTCTGATATCTCCGTACCATCCTTCGTCGGTGGTAAAATCTGATTTTTTTGGCTCCGGTAGCTCTGGAGGAGCTTCTTCGTGCCAACCTGGAATAATAAAATCAGATTTTTCTGGTTTTTCCAGAGGTGGGTTTTCAGGCCAACCTAGCACTGTCCTAATCGATGATTGGTAAATATCGACGATATATGGCGATTTTACCTCGATTATCGATGACAGCGTTGGTTCGTGTGCTAATATTTTTATTCCTGGATTAGCATCGCCGGTTATATTTGATATCCTACTGGTAAATTCCTTATCTAGTTGCTAAATTTCGTAACTGCCTGTTGGTATGCCAACGACGATCCAATCGGGAGTTCCATCGGGGCGGTTTTTATTGGCAAAAACAAGCGAATTATTCGACGATAATCTACCGAATGATTTCGACCTAACATTGGGCCAGCTATTATAGACGCGTAACTGTCACAGCGCAATTTCCTTGACGCTAATTGGTATTGGAAAATCGATACTAAATTCTGGCCTGGTTGAGCTTGCCGATATCAGCGTTGTTATCGGTGGTGTGGTGTTTGTCACGATTTGAGTTAGTTCCGACATTATTGATATTCATTTGTTCAATCTCAGAATAGATATTTACCATCACGGAAAATTCGAGATCGGATATAACGCCGTCGTTGAGACTCTCAGAAAGCAGCTTTGATAATTTCGAATACGCCTCGTTGACCTGGGATAGTTTACTCGTGTATAGGGACAATTTTTCATTTGTGCATGAGGATATTTTTTTTTGCGATAATATTGAGAACACCGGCGATTGTCGTTGTCGACGAGATTATTATCGTTGCTATGATCGGCGCGATTGTTGTTACCGCGGATAAGATTATTCCCGCACCGGCGATTATTGCACTTACCGCGTACACAGCAACATCGATGGCAATTAATCTGCGTTGATATTTTTTTATTTTTACCTGATACTCGTCGAGGAGCTTTTTTAGCGAATCCTGCCATAAACGCGCCTGATTGTATCGGTAATCCGATGCAGTCATTTATTAGTTAGGTTATCTAACCAATTGCGTGTATTCCGGATAAATATTCGAAAATTACTTGACAATCGACCATCATCACGGTTCTAGTTGGTGGTTCTAGCGTAAAAGTTTTCGTTTTATTTTTAAATATGGTCATAACAAAAAACCCAGGATAATATTCACTAAAATCATAACCATCGTCTATTGTTACATTGAATTTTGTCATCAAGGAGATAATATATACTCGATATACGCCAGTAATTGGCGAGGTAAAGCTAAATGTGTTATTCTCAGGTGTCCAAGTAAGATCCTGTATTTTTACCACAAATGGTACATTACAAGGAATACTTTTTGTTTCTACCTCCGCTGGTATCGAAATACGCGCTAATATTCCAAGATTCATTGACGATATTTTTGTGTTAATATCGCTAATTTTTGTTGTTGCGTCGAGAAGTTTCGCACTTAAATCTCGAATTTCTCCGTCGTACACCGATGTATCGACTTTTTGAAGCGCCAATCCATGCACTATGTTAAGATCCCTGTCAATGTTGTCAATATTCTCGTTGATTCTTTTTATTTCCTTGTTGATATCGTCGTGCGATGCTTGATCGCTTTTCTGACTCATTACAGTATTTATTTTGGTAATATCGGCGAGAATTTTAGTAATATCCTCGTTGATTTTTTTCGTTTTCTCGCTGAGATCATCGTGTGATGTTTTATCGCTTTTCTGACTCATTACGATATTTATTTCGGTAACATCGGCAAGAATATTAGTAATATCCTCGTTGATTTTTCTTACTCTCTCGTTGAGATCGTCATGCGATGCTTGATCGACTTTTTTCTTTGCTAGTTCGTTTGCGGCGGTGGAGATATTATCAATAGATGTTTTTATGTCCTCGTCAATTTTTTTGCTAAATTTAGTTAGGGTATCGTCGAGTTTTTTAAGATCGTTATTTAGCCTGTTAAGTCTCTTTGTCAATCTGTCCTGAAGATCGTCGTATAATGTTTTATCGGCCTTCAGAAGCAACGTTGCTGATAGCTCGTTGTCTTTTTTTTCCACATCAGCGATATTGGCCTTCAGTGGCAACTTCGCTACAATATCGGCGATATCAGCGATGGATTTTGATACCGAATCTGACAGGCTAGTAAATTGATTAATGCGATCGTTATATTCGTCTCGCTTGATTATATCTGTTATTTTCACGTTGCTGGTTTGTAATCTTCCTTCGCGGCTCTGAAAAACAGCAACTTCGCCAGGATCTACCTCTGACAGTGATAGAAGATTATTAATATCATCCCTTGTGGCGAACTTTGATAGATCGACGTCAGTCACTTCTGCTTCCTTCTTCCTGTAGATAAATCTACCGTAAATATCAATCATGATATTTATCTACGGCGTATTTAAATACGATCCTATGATACGGGTCGGATGATTTTGAAATTGCATCAAGGACATTAATTGATTCAGGACCGCATATCGGTGGATCCATTAACGTCTGCGTCGGAAGTGTCGAGTACCAAATCGGAATATTTAACTTTGAAACGTAATTGATGAATTCTTTCGGTGGCGCTAATCCGTATGAGTCAAAGTAAACAACTTCGCGAGGATTAATCGCGTAGGCGACCCAGTGTGTGCCAGGGACGGTATTTGAATCGAGATTTATTATTCCTGTCTCGGTGGGGTTTGGTTTTTCTGGTAGTTGATCCCGCATAAATACGCCTCTGAAAAATTTTATTTTTTTATTTTTTGCTTCGTTGAATAAATCTAAATTTGAATAGGCCGTGCTAATCTTAGGCCGGATCCGTACGGGGGGCGTCTTAGATAAAGGCCGCTTCCCTTTTTTTTTACCATATCGCCCTCCCATTACTTTGTGTACTAGTTTGTCGCCTACAGCTCCGGCCGCACCTAATCCTATCGCTTTTGCAATTGCCGGAAGAGCCCCGGATAATAATCCAGGAATAGCGGCTAGGAAAGGGAAAATTCCGCCCGTTTTGACCATGTCTCTGATGGCACCTATACTAAGATTCACATGAACGCCAGAATTTGCTGATTTGGCTTTGGTAAAGCGTTCACGTTGACCCCTAGTTAGCGACAGTTTTTTAGGACCGCCCTGAATTTGATCATTTTTCAGGGTTAATTTCACACCGCATCGCTTTGCTGTTGCTGTTTGGAGTTTTTTCATCTGACCCGGGGTCAGAGTTACGCTGACGTGTTCGTATGGCATATTAATAATCGTTTAATCTAAATTTAGAAAATCTTCAAAGTTACATTTTCTCAACAGGAGCGTCGATGATTCTCATTCTGCCGCTGATTCCTTCCAAGATCATTGTTCTATCGCTAAGAATAACCGCGATCGCTTTGTAATTAAGTCCACCTGTGTTAATTCTGGCTTTGAAATGGATATCAACAACAGATTGCTTGCCAGATCAAGATGCTCCAGGGAAAAGTAATAGATAGGATAAAGTTTATTAAAATCTAGCTGTGATATTTGCAATCCGGTATCGATATTTTGATCACGACCCATGAAACTTAACAAGCGATGATACGCACGAGCCGTCGAATGATTTTCAAAATCAATTGATATTTCCTCGGATGGTTCTTGTTGGCCATTTACTCTCAACGACACATTTGTTGCTCCAATGTGATCAAATATCATGTGACTGTATAATTGATGATATCTACCGGTACGCAAAAAAGCGATAAAGATATGCCTAGGTGCAGAGGTACCCTGCTGCGATGCAATACGCCAGGTAAAATCACCATTAATATTGATAGTTGTGGAATCTGTTGTTGTTGTCAGCCAAGACATAACAGATTTACCACCCTGGTTCATGAATGACAATAATTTTTCTTCCTCGATTATTGATGGAGTTATCGCTGGCATCCACAAAGTAAATTTAAGTAATTTTACCATACCGTTATTATTCGCGGCATCATTGGGACCTATCACGCCAGTAGCGTAATCGATAGCACCTTCTCGCCAGATAGCATCGTTGCTATTTTCCTTTCTGACAAACGTAACGGTGTGTTTTGCTCCGTAGATAATTTTCCTGAAATGCCTACAAAATCCGAATATATGGGATAACGGAATAGCACAAGAGAATCTTCTGTTACCTGGTGCTAGCATAGACTTTCGCGTGAAAAATCCGAGATTATAATCAGGATAAGGTTTAATGATCATATCTTCGACAGGAGCAGGAGCAGCAGGAGCGGCGCGATCGTTGGGTTGTCTGATAAGAAACGGCCTACTTTCGGGACGATCAGAATTATCCTTGGCAAACATCATACTAGGGCCAGCTGATCTAGTAAAATCATCCGAGTATCTAGCTAGGCCTATTATCGTCGTTGCCAAATCAACATCATTAGTAATTGACTCAATCTCTCTTCCGTCGATCATGTAAGTGGCACTCTTGAATAATGCCATAATGCCGTTGTTAACAAATCCGACCCTAAAATCTGCTGCATAAGCGGTATTATCTGTTTTAACAACTTCCCCGATAACTTCGATATATGCCTCAGATGGAAGAAAATATCTTGTCGTATCGTGAACTTGAATTTCCAAGCGATTAGGTGTATTTGGTTCAACTGCAACGTACGAGAAATACTGAAAATCACGCACGGATGTGTCTCTACCTACAGGCTCGTCCATGTCGAACACTTCGTTTGACACTTGTGCGAACATTTATTAATAAGAATTATCGTCTAAAACGAAGACCACTACCCGAAATAAAACTTGTATTTGCAACTTCCTGTACTAGATCATTTATTTTTTTATTTGCTGCGTCGTTTATAACTTTACTAACATCAGCGGGCATTTCGCTGGTGCTAGGTAATTTGACAGGCTGCTTTTTTTTGCGCATTAAGTTTGATATTTTGCTTTTGACAACATCGAAGCCTTTACTGGCCAAATTACCAACGCCAGAAATCAGTCTCGCCGATCTTTCCTATTGCTTTTGATGCGATTTGCTTAGCTACAGGTCCGATTTTAGGGACTATCCTTGTAACAAAACTTTTAACGATATCACCTAATCCGTTGCCGTGAATATATTTATATACAGGCAATCGAGAGTTAACTATGCGGACCTGTCTAGGTCTGCGTTGATGTTTGTGAACAATCATGTTATTTCAATTATGTTGTTTTAATCGATGAGTTCGTCAACGAGTTCTTTGTAAATGTGAGAATCAATGACGCCACCGCGAAATAATCGCCGACAAATATCTGAGGCCTCGTTGATTATTTCATGAGAGTTATTTCCGGCTCGCTTTCCTCCGATTAATATTTCGAGGCGAGATACGTCGTTGACAACGCTGTCGGGACAAATAGTATATCCGCTTCCTATTTTAGTATCTTGTGGTGGTGGCGTACCTGGGGGGGGGGATCTCCCCCTGGTGTCGCGGTTTTTCCAGGATATTGTGGTGGTGACAATGATAATCGTTTCATTTTCCTTTCTTTGTATTCATCGACCTCCCTTTTAAAATTTGAATATCCGATATCGAGTAAATCCATCGGTTTTCTTAAACTACCAAAATAAATTAACTGCGGCCATGTTCCTGGTCCGAATAAATCAAAGTACCTTTCTTTCAAGAAAAATCTTTTATTTTCTGGAGAATAACCCGCAGCGGCAACTAATCTTGTAAATTTATCATTGAGCATATCGATTTTGTCTTCTCTAAAATATTGATCGGCAGGTTTACTATAATCAATTGATCCTGAACGAGATGCAATTTCTTCCTCAGTTAATTCTTCTTCCAGTTCCTGTGGTTGAATATCTTCTTCTTGTGGTTGAATATCTTCCTCCTGTGGTTGAATATCTTCTTTTAATTTTGCTTTTCTTTTCCGTGAAGATTTAGCCTTTTCTTCTTTCTCCTGTCGTCTTTTTTCTCTCGTTTGTTGAATTTCTTCTTCCCTTTGTCGCCTTCCTTCTTCCGCCTGTCTCCTATTATAATTATACGTTTCCTTTGCGGCTGTTAAAAATCTTCTGTAATATGGATCCGTTTCTCTCGCCTGTGATTTTCCCCGAGTAAACTTTATATAACATATTATACCAATTTTCACGGTTTGCGTATCTTTTTTTCCCTATATCAGTCAGATATCCTCTTCGAATATCAAAATAATTTTCCGCAAATTCACCAAATTGATCTATATTACTATACAACGTCGAGAGCGGCTGTGATATTATTCCCCATCCCTCCTCGGTGAAATTTTCTCTTAAATTCTCGAGATGGAACGCTTTTCTTCCTATAGGTGGTTTTCTTCCTCCAGGTTTTCCTTTACTTATTTTAAAACCAATTGCAGGGGTTCCTCCTCCTGGTTGTTGCCCGTGTTGTTGTGCTAGTATTGCTAATCGTTCCGGTAATACTCGTGAACGTTCCTCGATACCTCTCAACACGGGAAGAATTCCACGTTTCCTGATATCCATATCGTCCTCGTCGCCAAAAAAGACTCTTTCGGTTACTTCGGTAACTGGCTTCAATAATTTCGACGATAACTCGGTAAATCCCTGCTCTGCATCTTCGTGTGCTCGGACCTTTTCCTTGAATAATTCTTTTACTGGAATAAGTTTCTTTAGTGCCGCTAATTGTTCTCGCGCTAATCTAGCAGAATGAGGCTCTCCAACTGTGCTAGTTTTCCGACTCATATTATTTTCAAGTATATTATTTTAATGCGACGTAAAATTGGCCAAAGCAGCCCCTAATGACAACAAAAAAATTAACACAAAAAATTATTCCCAATAATTTATTTTTCCTGTCTCGGACGCTATATTTACTAACACACCGGCGCGACCAACCGATGCACCCGGTCTGAAATGCACGAAAATTAGCTTCCGTAGAAGGCTTTATTTTTGAATTCTGAGGCTTCTACGGAGAAAGTTCGCGTAGGAAGGTTTATTTTGGCGAAACACAAAGGTCTGTTAAACTTCCCTGCTGCTTATATATATATATATATATATATATATATATATATATATATATATATATATATATATATATATATATATATATATATATATATATATATATACACTGATACTGTTAAGAGCTTTGAATAGTTTCGTTATGAGTGTAGGTCGTAAATGAATTTTGAAATTAAAGTTTTGCTGAATTCCTAGTTTTCATATGTAGTATGTCTACCATTGTTGTGTATGTAGGTAACAGAGGTGAATAGTGATTAAGAACAGTACATCCTGCTGACAATTTTGTTTTTAAATGAGAACCATGTAGCCCAGTTGATCTTATTAGTACAAATGTTAATCCTGGTTGTTTCCTCCAGACAGACGCTGTTCAGATAAATGGATTATTGATCTGACGCATAAAAGTGTTACTATGTTGTAAGGGAAGCCTTGGTTTGTATGGCTGTTGCAAGGATAATATTTGGTGTTGTTGTTGATCTAGGGTTTAACGCCATTTTTCAGCACAAGATAGGCTATACATGGCGGCCAGTATAACTGGTGGACGAAGAACCCTGGAAAACCCAGGGAAGAACCACCGACCCACAGGATAATATTTGTATATTTTGCAAGTTTGAACAGGGCTGGTTGTATGAGGGTTAGTTATAACAATGCTAATAAATTTATACTTCGCTGCTGTGGCTGGAGCTGGTTATATCGGTGTTATTTTGTAGCAAAATACTACTTTTGTATTTTGTCACTGATGTCGGAGCTGGTTGTATCAGGGATAGGGTGTAAAAAGGCCAAGAAGTATGTATTTTGCCACTAAGAGAAATAATTATTTCTGCAAAAGATGCGCAAAGACATTCATCTTGGATCAAAAGCAGACAATACCGTGAGTAATAGTTCCATGATCAGAGGCAAAAATTGTTTCTAGCACATACAAGTAATCAGCAACATAAGGAGGAATGTAGTAAATCTTTCAGGCAAATTAAATGGGGTGGGGAGCTTGTATGCTGGTCATTTTTTTAATGTAATGTACAAATATTGGTACAATCAACAGATGCTCGAGTGTAAATTTTATTTAAAAAATCTGGTAGCCAGCAAGAATAATATGCAATGTTGTATCCGACCCGGAGAGGAGTCGGTATGTTTTCGCTACATTTACCACATCTCTTTTGTAGTTTTTTTGTTTTCTAAATGCATAATGCAATTATGATAAAAATTTACAAAAATAAATAACTATAGTGATATCAGTTGCATATAAATGGTCAAATAGCAGCCAAAACACACTTCAAAATCATTAGTAACAAGATACTCAACAACAATTTTCAAAATGAATATAAAGGACCAGACATCTTATTATAGGAACCTATTCATATAAACAAATAACGTCATCTTTTCAAAATAACTCAAACACACAAAAGGAATAGCGGCAACGGCAAAGCGCCAGCTTATGTTATGCTTGGAACTGTAGATATATTTAATAAAGATGAAAAAAAACATCATCGTTGCAGTTGTTGAAGAATTTAAATACTTGTCACGTTACTCTTATGCGGTAAGACAGAATAATGAAAAGAAGGAAAACCGGAAACCAATTACAGTTGGTGATAATGAAGTCGTCATAATTTCACCTCTTTCAAAGAAGTTTAACTCACTACCTACTTGAAGGGAGCCTCAAATATTTATTTCAGCTTATCACCTGAAGAGGTTCGCATAGGCCTTTGAGTGTGCAGGAACTTTAAAATGTAATATTTAACCATCCTGGCGAGAAGACAAGTGTGTAGATCCGGATTAATTTATCTAAATTTCGTATGAGTGTTACGGAATTATGTATCTTTTGAATTTATGGCATAAATTTTTATTTAAGTCGTTTGAAGCCATGAAGTTATATTTTATATCCTTTAATTGAATCATTAGTATTATCATAAAAGTACATGTTCGAGAGTTCTTTCAAGACATGTCTGATCTATAGTAAAATCAACGGCAAAGCAGGCCAAGAATGACACGCGAATTATTATGAATGTGGGTCGTCTAAATACAAGGGTGGGAATTCAAAGTGCAATTGCCCTGATACTTGCGCTCTATATTTGCTTGTTCAATGAGACTTGAAGGTCAGAACGGAACTGTTTTCGTTTACGACCGTTTAGTTATATTGAAATAATAAGTTTTAATTATTGAGGAATTCTAGTTAACAGATTCCGGATTTGTGAGAAATTGATGGTACATTATTAGGATTACGTTCTAGGAAGTCATACACTGAGTTATTTTAAATTCTTTCACTTTGTTTGATATTTTATTTTTTTAAATAAATATATAGTTTGGAAATTTTAATGCTTGTTGTGGATGCCTTGTTTTGTTTTTGGAGCTTAAACCCTAGATGTAACAATGAGACACGCTTCATTGTTAATTGGTCTGCCTTAAACATGTCTTGCATGAGCAATAGGCTTCAAAAGAGAAAATTTACAATTCTTCAACAAACTGGCTCAGTCTGAATCAGTTTGAAATCAGGATGGATGATTTCATCGTACTTCTGAGTTCCTGAAACACTTTGTCCTGAAAGTGGGAGGGGGATTTTGAATTTAACTCTTGCAGTATCTTCACGCAAAGCAGATACATATTTGATGCTGATTTTAATACAGTGAAAAGTGTCTGTATACACAGACAGCTGACTTATTAGGTTTGGGGATGATTTTAATGCACTGAAAAGTGTATGTACACACCGACACGTGATTTTTATGTTGGTGATTTTACTACATTGAAAGGTCTGTACACACAGACAGAAAACTATTTTCATGTTTGGTGGTACCTTTAATACGCTGAATGTGTCTTACATACAGACATGTAACTATTGTTATGCTGGTGGCGACTTGAATACACTGGAGAGTGTCCGCATACAGATGACTCTTGTTATGTTTGGTGGTGACTTTAATACATTGAAGAGTGTCGGTACGCACGGACAGATGACTAGTATTGTTTGGTGGTGACTTTAATACACTGAAAAGTGTCGGTACGCACGGACAAATGACTAGTATTGTTTGGTGGTGATTTTAATAAGCTGAAAATTTTTTGTATACAGAGCCAGATGACTATTGTTGTTTTGTGATAATTTTAATACACTGAAAAGTGTATACACAGATGACAATTGTTATATTTAGTGGTGATTTTAATACACTAAAAAGTGTCTGCATATACAGGCAGATGACTATTATTATGAATTAAACAGAAATAAGCTGGTTCGAACTGCAAAGCTATTGTTGTGAACTTATTAAAGTAACACGTAGGGACTTAAACCTTGATATGAACTTCCAGAAGTGTACACGCTGGAAGACAGAAAATCAATAGGATATGTTAGTAGTATAGTGGGGCGATGGGGGACAATGGAAATCCCAGTCAAAAAGGTCGTGGGCCTGTATAGGGACAAGATTTATAAGGACAATGGAAATCCCAGTCAAAAAGGTCGTGGGCCTGTATAGGGACAAGATTTATAGGGACAATGGAAATCCCAGTCAAAAAGGTCGTGGGCCTGTATAGGGACAAGATTTATAGGGACAATGGAAATCCCAGTCAAAAATGTATTGGGCCTGTATAGGGACAATGGGACTTACCATTAATATAGGGACAATAGGAATGGAACAGGTGAGATGACATCACGGTAATGAAGATTGGTAACAATGTAGCCTAGTGGTTAAAGCGCCGGTCTCGGAAACGGTAGGTCGCGGGTTCAAACCCCGACCGAATCATACCAAAGACTTACAAAAATGGTACTAACAGCTGCCTCGCTGGCGCTCAGCATTAATAGGTTAGTGTTAGGACTGGTTGGCCTGGTGTCAGGATAATGTGACTGGGTGGGACATCATGCTACATGTCTGCGGCATGATGCCCCAGTGCTAGACATTACTATAAACTGTTACACTGCAGACATCGCAGCGATATGACTGAAAAATTGCTAAAGCTACGTTAAAAATCCTAATCGCAGACACAATCGTTCAACTTAGCTAGTCTTGAACACATCTTCATAGGAGGATGAATCAACAATGAATGGTCAGACTACGATATGATAATAAACATAGGTCGCCTGCGCAGCTAGTGTCTTTCGCGACCGGTTAAGTCCTGAAGGTCAGGATTCTTAATTAGTCGGGTCTGTGGGTATGGTGTCACCACAGCCCCGTTTTTACGTGCAATGTCGCACTCCTTAACTTTGAGATTTTGGATATGTCTAAGCGAGGCAAAGAGGAATGGGACCCCTGTGACGCTATGAGCCATTGGATGATGGTACGTTCTGGAAACGCTGAGACTCGTACGATCAAATTTTCGTCCAGTTTTACTATTGGACACTTACTTTCCCAATAATGTGTGATCCACCTATGCAATTTTTCAAATTTTGAGTTGTATAATTTTCTTTATTAATTTTAACAAAAGATTGGAATTTTGTGTACATGGTGTACCTTTATTTTTCCAAAAAGGTGCCAATCAGCTGGGTATCAGGTACCCTGTATTCTTTTTGTATCCTGTTAGGTTGTTTATTTTTGGGTTTGAATTTTGATGGTGGTAATCAAAGGTTCAGATTAGGATTTTATGGATAGAGATTTTGTCAAAAGAGGACTTCATAAACCAAAGGAAGAACCTCGTTAATAGAAGGCAATTTGAAAGTCGATGTCGGTCTTCTTTTTCTTCCTTTTCTGTCTTCTTTCTGCTTTCTGTTGTTGAGGTGGGATGTTTTTCGTTCCGACTCAACTTTCAATTTTGTAGTCCGGTATGATGTTTGCGACTGGTCTCTCTGGTTATTAGGCCGTTGTTCTCATTTACTTGATGGAGTTTTGGAATTACATTGTGCCTCTAAGTGTTATTAGTTTTGTGAAAATGTTAGACTTATGTAATTTTGGGCTTAAGATGTTGTGTTTTAAATGGTTTGAGGTCTGTACATCTGTTATTACATACTTTTATTTCCGCCTTGTGCGGTGGGCCTGATGACTGGGTTTTGTCACCTTATACTCTGATTTCTTTTTGGGCCCTATGGTTAAATGATGGTTTGTTTGAGTATTGCCAATCTTTGTCGCCTTGTGCGGCCGAACCTGATGGCGGGGGCTTGGCCACCTCATATATTACTATTTCCTTGGGTTGGAATTGGTTCTTACAGACCTATGTGTTTATTATTGTGTTAGTTTTGAGTGCACATGCTGACATGCAATAGAAAAGAGTTATTGATATATATATATATATATATATATATATATATATATATATATATATATATATATATATATATATATATATACAGACATACATATTAATATATACCTTTAAGAACAATGAAATAATTTTGTTTTTGTTTTTTGTTATTTTAATAATTAAATTTTTTAAATTTTTTATTATTTTTTGGGGGGTGGATGGGGGTGGGGGGTGAGTGATATGGACTTATCTTTTGGCCAGAGATCTTACCCTTATCTCTTTAGTCCAGTCCGGTGTTGATGTTATTAATCTTGTGTTATTTGTAATTTTAGGTCTATTTTTGTTTTGATTTATTTGGCCCTATTTTAGATTAATTTGGTTAGGTTATATATATACTTTTTTAAATTTATTATTATTATTATTATTATTATTATTAGGTTATTTGTACGATGTTTATTTTTCCAGCTAAGTTTATTTTGATGAGACCGGCGTCCTTGCCGAATAATCAGGTCCTAGGACTTTTCAAGGACATCTGGTCTTTTTTATTCCAAAAGTTAGGTTTATTAATCTGTTTTAGTTATTTCTATTTTTAGGCTGATTATTTATCTGGTGTTAACTTTTCTGGCTACTTCTATTTGATTAAGACAGTTGTCCTTGCCGAATGTTCGGGTCATTAAGACTTTTCAAGGACATCTAGTCTTTTTTGTTTAATTTTTTTTCTCCCTAGGTTTAGGTATATTAGCCTGTTTCCTAGTTGTGTTAGTTTTGATTTCTTTGTTTTGTGTGTTTATATGTCTAAGAATTTCTATTTTGTTTTGTTAAATTTTGTCATATTTGTCAATTTGTTTTAGGTACCATATTATATTTTTGTATGTATTTTCAATATTTCTGTTATGTATCTTATTTAACATGTTTGGGTATGTTGTAGGTGATCCTAGTTTATGTTGTTTGTTGTTGAAGTTATTTCGTTGACTGCGATATTTGGGGCAGGTGTTGAAAACATGGTCCAATGTTTCTATTCTTGGACAATGGGGACAGTTTATGTTCCGGTTTGTTTCTTTGGTGAGGTATTTTCCAAAGCTGCTTTTTAGTAAAGTTTTTCCTGTTTTTAGCCTGTTGATAACACGGAGGTCAGTGGTTGTTATGTCTTTAGGTGTTATGATGGTTCTGTTGACCTCTTTTTGCAGTTGAAATAGTTGTCTGCCCTTGTTGGTATTTTCCCAGAGTTGTTGCCATTTGTTGTTTATTTTAGTTTTATTGTGTGGCTGTATATCTCTTGTACATTATAGTCAAGATGTGTTACCGAGGTGTTCATAAGGTTTAGTTTTACTTGTTGGTCTGCTTTGTCGTTTCCTATTAGATGGATGTGCGATGGTACCCATAAGAACTCAACACAGTGTTGTTTTCCTTAAATCTCTCTAATGGACATTTGTGTTTCTTCCAGCATGTTACCTCTGCCTTTTGTTGTACCAGTCTCTAGGGATTTTAATACGCTTAGAGAGTCTGTTATGATAACGTACTGCTTATGTGGTTGAGTTTTTATCCATTATAGTGCCTTGTTTATTGCCCAAAATGCTGCTGTATAGATGGAACATGCAGTGGAGACTGCCTCGCGTTATATAATTCAAGCGAGGACACTATAGAAAACATCACATCAATATTTAGAATAGGAACGCTATGATAGCTGATATTAGGTGAGGGATATAGAGAAGTCCAAGAACATGCATCATGATAAAAATTGAAAGCAAACGACAGACACAATTATTTTCACAACAAAACATTTTTTATTCAAACAAGTAACAACCAACAATTAACAAACAGACAGACAATTATCAAATAACAAACTATTTTTGACAAGGTTTACAACTTTGTGAAGTGAAGTTAGACTTCCACTGATGGAAGTCATTGGGCCATTGGTGTACACTACGTTTCCTTGCTAAATAGAAAAGATAACCATAATGGTCACAAACCATCTATCTACTTTGTCATCGTTTCTAGAAGAGTGACGATCAAAGTAAGTTATTAAATGTTCTAAAGAATATCCAAGACTACGCTGATGAAGAAAATACACACAATATTGTCAACACACCATGGAATATGTGCCTTGTAATTTCACATCTGGGCATTTCTTCTCATAAATTTGATGATGTCGTCTTCCAAAGGTGGCAATCCATATGAATCAAAATACTCCACACAACCATCACTGGGAAAGTAGACAGCTACCCAGTGGGTTCCTGGGAGATGACAATCGTTCGTGATGATGACATAAGCTTGATGGTCTTGAGGTTTTCGTAGAGGCAGTTCATCTTTAGCACACACGACATGATTCCAAGAAGCAGTATACGAACTGTGGTTCAAAAGATAACAAAATTCCCAAGTATCCATTTTTATGTTTTGTTTTTCTGTTTTTTGTCTTCACAGGTAATAAGTCATCAATTCAATTCGAACATTTTGCTTGAAAATCTCTGACAAGTGTCTATGGAATTTATTATAAGATTAGACAAATCAGCTCTCGCAATCTCAAAGTCAACGAAGGCTCAGGGTGTACACATAAGCTTCTGAAGAAGAAAAAATACAATGTCAAAATAGTTCGCAAGCAACTATCCCTTTTTGGATATTTATCGATATTTTAGACATAACTTTCTTAAAAGAATTTGTAAATAAATATTAAAATATCTATTGAGTCTGTTTTGAAGAAGACAAACAAAAGATAACAAGCAAACCAAAACCGCTAGTATGAGCATAAATGAACATGATTGATGGCGGTAGTATGGACATTGATGTTTCAAAGGTGATACTGATACACAAGGCCCTAATGCAAAGTTCACATGCCTTTAAGAAATATTTTCCTCGAAAGGATGACAGATCTATCTTTAGTACAAGAAAGAACACGATAGACCGTTGCATTTAAAATCAACATCAAAATCACTAAAAGTTCTGAATACAAACGACGTCAAAATAGTCTCAGATAACTCCTGGAAACATAAGCCAGTACTTTCAAGCTAAGTACATCAATGCTTTGTTTCTTCAACTGTGTACTCGTGAAATGTTTTCGGACAAATATAGCATCACAGACATAAAATTCTTTTTCTAATCTTTCAAATTAAATCTTTGATTGTGTAAAACACACACACACACACACACACACACACACACACACACACATATATATATATATATATATATATATATATATATATATATATATATATATATATCGTCAAACCAGATGGCTGCAGAGAAGACGATTATGTCTCACTCGGGCTGAGTGCCGCGGCGACGATATATCTCGTTGGGAAATGTGCCGTGTTCAGATTGTGATTGACGGTATCTATTTCGAGAAATACATACCCACCCCCTATTTTGTGTTTGTTTAAACTCCAGTACAGAAGTCATTTGTAAATAGTGGCATCTAAATCCGAAATATAACAGACTTTTCTTTATAAAACGATAGCGACGATTAATTTGACTGCTGTGTTTGTATGTGTAATTAGACTCTGCAAAGTGTTGGTGTGAGTAAATGTGATATGGCCATAGAGGTTATAAACAACTATGGTGATTATCTTCATTGTTTCCATAATTTCGGAGAAAAAAAATATCTGGCTTTATATATTTTATATTTACATATTAAGGCCTAACTCGTTCTTTCTCTCCATCCATCCCCTCCCTCCCTCCCTCTCTCTCTCTCTCTCTTTCTCTCTCTCCAGCAGGATGAACAGATTTTAACATATTCCAGCACTATGCAAAAAAGTAATCAGTAAAAGATTACAAATTTTAGAAAAGTAATGCATAGTTAAAATTACTTTTATATTGCAATTACTATTTGTCATATTATAATTAGCAACTTGCATCATAACAGCACAATTCAAATAACGGAGATAAAAATAGAGCAAGAAAGAACTGTTTACAAATTTTATGAAATTAGATTCAGCAATATTGTATTCACTGTGTTTCGCAGAACCATTAGTGCGAGGAACAATGTTCTTTGTAAAACAGGAATGAATCAATGAGAACTGCAACTTGTGACAGACTGAAAAGAAGTAATGTAATTGTGATCTGATTACCCAGATACCAAAGTAATTGTAATTGATTCTTTCAGTGACAGAGTAATTGTAATTGTAATCAACTACTATAATGTTTTATAGTAATTGTGATTTGTATTAATTACCTTTACAACAGTAATATATACAACACTATGTTTTTGTACCCTAGTTACACTTTTAATCATATTAATATTGATGGAGAAATAGGGGTTAGACGAGTATTTGTCATAAACCGAAATTAAATGACAGTTGATATTTGTTTCAAGCGCCTGTGGCCGAAATATACTGCAATTTTCCAAGTGTCACATATATCACGTTTGAATGCAGAAACAAACAAAATAAAAAGCTCCTGTGTGAACTCAGTCATTAAAATATTTAGTTTAAATATGTTAAGATCTGAAGTTTTGTTGAATTTGACCAGGCTGTAATAATTCTACAACACCATAACAATGTATACTTTATAAATCCAAGAATGAAATGTGTTAACAAAAACAGTAATTTCATTTTTCATAAGAAAATAACCATATATATATATGAACCCTACATTGCCTGAGACGATAAAAGTATATTCTTATTTTTACCAGGTTTCCACTTCAATCGTTAAATATTTTCTGATATTCTAGTATCAGATCAATATCCTCTAAACATCTGCTCTATTTCCGTGCATGTTTAATTATTAAATTACATCATGACCTGGAATAAATTTACCATCGTTTTAGCAGTTTATGAAACGGTGCTTTATTATAATATTGTTGCCCGAATCGGCCATAATTCCTTATCAGCATTCTATGCATCGTTCTTTTTACTGCGTCATAAGGAAGTCTGCGTATTCTACATCTCAATAACAGGGCACTGAATAAATTATTCTTTACATTGTTGTCTAATACAAGGCACGTTTTTGGATGTATAGAAAGTGTGAAATTGATGAAAATCATGTAGAAATTTAAATCAAATAAAGTAATTATATTTATAATATTATAACTTTTTATTAGCTAATCGATATTTTATTTGAGAAGCAGGGAGGGCGAACCCACCTCATTTTTATAAGCCTCCAAACATAAAACTATCCCTTCCTACAAGACCACAAAATCACGTTTTTAAGACTGCCTATAACGTTTACTTAGTTGTAGTAGAATTGCTTGCGTTCGAAGGATTAATCGATGAAAATTAGCCCTCCCTGCTGCTAGTTGATAAAAAGTGTTTTTAAAAAAAGACCATCGATAAAATTAAGAAAAAACTAGTCAACAGATTTTATCAAGACCGCGGATCATGTAAATTTATCGTTATGAATCCATGCGGGGATAACTGAGCCTGACTAAATAAATTTCTAAATTTAATTATATCCATATCTCCGCTGCACCAAGTCTGATGAATATTTTGCAGAATATGTGGATCAACCCCATTAAATACAGCAAGGATATTACAGTTATCTTTGATCACTTTTGGTATTTGTGTACACCGCTGAGTAACATAAATCACGTCTGTGTTTTTATGCCTACCTCGTGAAAATATTCTAGAGGGATTTGATTGCTTATCCAGCATCACATCATCGTATACAACTAAATTATTATTACCCCCATCAAGATCATCTGCAGGCGGAATTTCATTAATATCAGTAATAAACTCAATAACATCTTCGTCGTTTATCATCGCTGCGCGTTCATTAAAGCCCTTTAACACTTCGTAGCATTGCTGATCATCCACAGACGACTTAGCTACTAAGTACAACTTATCCCATTTTAACTATCTCATTATCAAATTAAGTAATAGTTGTGTTTTACCACTTCCAGATGGACCTATAATAATCATTCGGATAGAATTTGGTAACGCTACGTGATGTTTAACTAGTTCACGTTACTTTGTCGCCGAAAAATCAGTTATATCCATATATCTATAATATGAATTTATATTGTGTGAAACGCAGAGCGCGTACTCCCACTAATGAACTAACAACTATTACAACAAAAAATAACAGATCCGCGGTTACAAGTAAGTGTGAACGATGTGGCACAAAGAAATTTAAATTTATTTCTAATCCAAGCATTATTTAAAAAAAGGAGGTGAAATTACCGCGAAGTTAACAAAGTTACCAGGAACTCCATGGGCTAAATACCCAGTAGAAAAACATCTTCCAGGATATAATTATTGTGGTCCTGGTACTCGACTTGATGACCAGGATCAACCAAAACCCGGAGAATATCCAATAAACGCTATTGATAAAGCGTGTCATGTTCATGATGTAGCTTATAAAAGTAAAAACCTACAAGATAGACATATCGCAGATGTAAAATTGATTCATGCGCTAAATTCCATAACGAATAAATCTTTCAAAGAATCATTACCAAACTGGCTGATAAAATTTGCGATAAAAGTTAAACTAGTACTAGGAAACGGAGTTTTTGAGCTGGCAATTAATCAACTAATTATTAAAATAATGGAATCGATTTATTACAGCCCAAGAGGATACTGGAAGGGTAAAGCAGCTATCAATAAACTCGCTGAGTTTATTGATGTTACACATGATGCTGCTGAAAAATGGTTAGCACGACAAGCAATATGGCAAATTTAGCTACCACCGCCTAAACGAATCGAATCGAATATGCATATTTTAATGTTAGCGTCCCAAATGAAGTTCACCAGGCTGATATTTTAATTTTGCCAGTCTACAGACTAGATTCAACTGCTCCTCAAAGTGGATTTACACGCGAACAATTGCAATTAATTTCTGAAGACACACAATTACCACCACAATCACTTAACTAGCACCGTTACGTCGATTACACTCAAGATAGGTCAACATCGTATTTTCCAGCGTATGACCAAGACTACTATCTTTTCTGTCTAAGGTAAATTATTTTGGATGTTTACTTGAATACTGCTGCCATAACATTATACAATTACAACTCGCACAATGATTATCCTACTGTTGTTTCATCGCTATGACAAATTCAATATCGAGATCAAAATCGCGTTTATTTTTTGTCACATTGTTTATAACTAGCTAATGTTTTTCTTATTATATCGTCGTCGACAGCTTCGTTATCAGCGCTAACATTTTCTGCAGCGTCTATGACAATTCTTCGCAGCTGAGATATTTTCTGAATCGAGACACTGCAAGATAAACCAAGTTTGATCATTCGATATGATCATCAACGATCCAAACTCGTGTATCAGTAATAGTTAATCCCTGAGATGAATGGATCGTCATTGCATACCCCAGTTTCCACGGTGACTTATTTGCGTTTAACGCTTTCTCGACAATTCTAACAGGAACCAAAACAACATAATTTAATACAAGATTCTGTTTCTCTGATGCTCCTGGTACATCAACGTAGATATTTTATCGTCGTGTATCGGCAGGTGTGTAACATAGCGGCACCGGCAACTCCGGATATTTTTCCTTGTGTTTCTCAAATAATTGCCGTTGAAGTTCATCAAGAACTATCTTACTACTTGCTATTATTAAGTCATCTGGTTTCCATCTAGTCCAAAATTTATCCAACGGTTTCCTTCACTACCGTGCGTAATGCTCTACACTGCTCTTCATTTGTTTGTAACCTGATTAAACGTTTGAGTGTTTTTAATATGTCATCAAGTGATCTGTGATCATCGTTAATTTCCTCGTAATAATCCACACAATTCTTTAGCCATTCGTGCGGAGATTTTCCAATAAACGGTGGTGGTTGACCATGATCACACCACATGATTACAGCTGTGTCTTTTGTTAACAACCAATCAAGAAAAGTTTTTAGTGTATCCAGTGACACCGTGCATATCTCATCCCACATTATCACCTTAGGAATGTATTTTTCACCCATTCGCGAAGAAGTCCATTCGTCACCTTTATGTGATAAGTACAGGAAAGTGTATTACGTTGTTTCATTTCTCTGGCGATTCTATGTGTAGGTGTCAGAACTATCATTTTGTTTTCATAACACCGAAATAATTCAATAACTCGTGTTGTTTTACCACATCCGCCGGGTCCGTTTAGATAAACAGTCTTGTGTCTGGATACTGGATCATAAACAGATGGCATTATTGACATTTCCATCGTTAACTCATAACGCCAATAATAATCTTTGATTGGAGTATTAGCGGTTTCCATGTAACGATATATTTGTTCTTGTTTTACTCTCCATGAACCCCAGTCATCTGATTTATTAACCCCGACAGATTCCAGTAGATCTAAATATACCCGCGATATGTCAAATGAATCCGTGGCAACTCTAACCGCGGTGCTAGGAAATCTGTTTACCATCGACAGCAGGTTTATAGAAAATACGCGAGCATTTAAGATCTTAAATGAACACACTGCGGTGATTCACCGTCGGTATAATTTACAATTGTTCCAAGTTTATCTCCGTTTGAAAAACATACCGTCTGTGTACCGATAAATGCATTTTTGTTTTTTGTGTCATTAACTATAAAATCCAATTCAGCTTCATCCATGATTAATCGTGTACAATGCCGTTGCTGATCACTTCCACCTTGAGTAAATTTACCGATTATTTTTCTGCCAAGATCCTTCGCGATTTTTTCATCCGTTTTTTTTTTTCTTTTTGGTTGCAGCAACCAAACTTCGGTCTGCTTCCTATATGATATAACTGCTTCGCTGATAGTCAGCGACAACAATATTCTTTTATCAAATTTTTTACTGAAAAATGTCGACCAAACCAAATATAACAAATTGGATGAAGGTCATTAGCAAACTCAAATGACTCAACACAAGCAAATCCAGTCAGGGTAAAATCAGGTAATGGTCCGTTTATCGCCACGGTTGTCATCATATGACTGGGGTGTCCAAACCGCACAAAATACTCGTGACATTCGCCTATTCCAAGAAAACTACACGGGTAATACGCTGTCATATCAACGGAAATAACGTCGTTATAATCGTAGTTAGTGTTCAATAATCCACCATGTCCATAATCGACACAACTAAGTCTAACGCGTTCAAAAAATTCACTACGTGTAGGTTTCCACGAGTTTTTTTTTTCCTGAGCAACATGAGCAGTAACTGATACAACAGTAAAACAATTTTCAACAACGTGTTATCTTGTGCATACTTCCGTGCAAGATTTTCCATCTCGGTGTGGAGAGATTCTAAACGATAAATTTCTCCGTTGGGTCGTACAAACTGATTATATTCTCCATCGACGTTTGAACTCTTAAATAGCGATACTGATACAGGATCGGTCTTACTTATTTTATGAATAAAATCAAACATACCCGCTGAGTCCTTAGGGTAAAATCTCACAGTTCGATTTCGTGGAAATATTGTTATTGCTGGTGTCCACACATGCGGGTTATGATCAACGATATTTATCAGAGTTCCTCCTTTTTATAGTGTTTCGAATCGTATAAAATCTCTCATATTATCGTTGCTATTATTATTGGGAACTTTTGTGTTTTTTCTAACCTAGCGACGTCGTTTATTGTAGCTCCGGTATCCTTGACCGATTCAGCCCATTTGTTTATTTTTTCACGTCGTTGATCTGTTAACCCATTTCCAGGTATCGTGTTTGTAAAATGATCGGTTACTCGCTCGGCTACACAATTTAGTTTTTACACTCTCATTGGCGCTAACGCCTTAATATCCGGAGTAGTGATCATATAAATCCCACAAATAATAGCGGTTACAGGATATGCCCATAAGTAATATGGTTTGTCAATCCCGATTAGCACCCCCGCCCTGAATTGCTTACTTAGCAGAGCAACGGTTTTATTATGATACACAGGATAATACTTGTCTCTGATAGTCCAGGTTTTCGATACAGGATCGATCACAACAAACTTCATTTTGATAAAATACTGCTCGTTAACAGGTAAATAATTGATAATTGTTGATGATCGGTGATCGTTCATTGTAGCATCGACAAATTGTTTGACGTGGTTGATCTTAAATATTGACCACGTGTAATCTGCATTATCAGAAAAAATCTTCTCTTGGCTTCGTTGATACTTTTTATCAATCCTGATTTAATCCGCGATTTCAGCGGAAGTTTAGCTAACACCGGCGCAGATATTTTGTGAAGGTCAAATTTTTGATGTGGTAATATCAGTAATTTTAGATAATCTTGCAAACTCTGATCTCCGCGCTGCATTCAAGTATTAAAACAAATATGTCTAATTAAACAAAAAAAATGATGGTAATAGTTATAATGGTTGCACAAAATGTTTGCAATGGAAAATGATCGGATCAACAGAACTCTGTAATCGTAAATGCCGCGGAGAATACTGTTTGTCCTATAAACAACACATTCGACGGGGGAGTAGGGGTCCTACCACGTGTATAAACTGCGGAAAAGGAGCACGACGAAAAACAGTTATGCAGTGCGTGCGGCGGTAAATGATATCGAGAATTATCAAGATATTATGTACGCAAACACAACTTTGATATGTCTGAACAAGACTATATCACGCATAATTGCCTAAATAAGATCTCGCATTCAAATTAGACATATTTTTTGAATATCATGGAAAATTAATTCGTAAAACACCCTGTATTCGTTAACTACGAGGCATCTAGTGATTGAACTATCAGACATTGCAAGTGAAAAATAAAATTAGGCTGGATTTGTAATTCTAATTATTACATGGTTGGCTTTGGTGGCAAAACACCTCTTTCTCGTTGATTTGTTTACGAATGTTTTAACGGTATAATTGGTGACAATCTCGTTATTAACCATATTAATTCAAACAAGACAGACAACTGCTTATCCAACCTGAGAGCGAGTACTCAACGAGATAACTGTCGCAGGGGAAACTCTGGTGGGTGTAGAATTAAACGACCAGTTATTGCCCTCTTTGATACAACCAAAATTAAGTTTCCATCGATTTATTCTGCGGCTAAGCACTTTGGTGTGTGCCCGGTGTCAGTGAAACGCGCCTCCGATCGTATAATTGATTTTTCGTGGAAGTCCCATATATGGGTTTCATTTATATATGCTTGAAAATATAAATAATTAAACAAATGATTATATTAGGTATAAAAGAACGATAAAAACGTCGATGCACTGAAGTGTGAAATTCAGCGACTCAGAGATATCGGAGTGATAACTTCTAACATACCAAGGAAAATTTACGATATACTTGATGTTGAATTCGTCGATAAGGAATATTTGACAGTGAAAGAAGGTGAATTTTATAAAAGAAAAACACATAAAAATGAATACCGTATAATGAAAACAATTGATGATTCGGTGAAAACTTCACTTCCGTTCGTCAAAGATAAAATTAAGGAACTTGTTCCACTTGCTACTATAATCAAGAAAATCCTAGCACAAATAGGTAAAAAAGTACTATAAAGAACGAGAAAATAAGAAACTCGAAGAAGAGTTATCAAAACTAGTCGGTGATGTTACCATTGATGACTCAGACGAAGATGTTTCGGTCTAATCGATGAGGTGATCTTGAATCTCGAGTTTGATATTATCACTTCGTTTGTTTGATAGTTTTTATTTTTCCGGGTTAGTTTTTTTAACCTCGCTGGTTAGTCTTTTATTGTCGTGTAATGACGCGTTGAGATTCGAAGTTAATTGTTGATTCTCAACATGAACGTGATTATAATCAGCAGCTAACTGCTGATCGTGCTGATTTATTAGTGTTGTAATCTCGGTTTCTAGTTCGGGAATTTTATTTTTTAGCGCTGTGAAATCGGTTTCCAGCTCGAATATTTTATTTTTATATTTGATGGCTTCCGTAGTTAGATTATTTAACACCCGCGTGACGTTGACGATGTCGCTTCGCTTTGCTTTGATATTTTTGTTGATCTGCTGAAACCGCGCGGTAAGATCATTACCACATGCAACTCATGTTACTCCTGCTGGGGTAATCGTACACACCTGCATGTGTCCAGATTTTATATAACCGGGTTAATCCGATATGATAATCAGATTTTTACTGGTTTTTCGACACCGCGTAACTCAATAATTTTATTTTCATCCGCGGCAGACAAATATGTAGGCATTTGAGGCATATATATCTTGCATATGTTTGGGTAACAATAACGGTAATATTAGCATGAGTAATTCTGAAGTAATCATGATGGTAACTATGGTGATAATCACAGCGATAATTGTAGCGTATAGTTTCCGTGGATACGTAAAAAAATATTACTGCGTAATACAATTCTATCAAAGTGTTTTTTTTATCAGCGTAATAATCTTTTTCCCCGTAATTATGGCTGTGATTATCACCTTGGTTACCACTGAGATTACCCTATAATTACCTATTCGTTGGTTACCTTCATAATTACCCACGCGCGTATAACGATAAAATTAAAACCGCTCCACGAAGGTCAAGCAAATTGCCGAGTTGGTCAGTTAGTCTAAAATTTGTTCTTGATAATAGCGGATTATGACATCGTAGATAGACCGGATTGATAGGTTCTTGCACAATCATATATCTGGGTGAGAGTATACAGAATATATTCTTGCTGTGCTTGATTTGATATATCAGTGTTTGTCTGATAACTTCCATCAGTTGCAGCACAAATAAGATTGACCGTGATCGTTGAGGTTATATTTACAATTCCTGGGGAAATATGACGGCCTTCACCGTATGAGTCATTGCTGTGCCTGAGAATACTTGCCGGCGGATTTATTTTTCTCCATTGTTCAAGTATTTGAGGAAAAAACTCATTGATGTTATCATTGACAGATGTTCTTAGTTGGATGGTTTCAAATCCTGGAAATATTATATCCTGTAATTGTTCTTCTTTAATGGCATAGTATTTCAGAAACAATTGTTTAAGGGTTATTGTGCCGGGTTTTCCATGGTAATCAACAAATTTATCACCGAGGTAGTGTTTATTTTCAATGATAGTATTATTCGTTAATCCAAAATCTGATAGAATCTGATTTATATGTTGCATCACTGCAATGATTTCTTGTTTTATGTTATCGTTGTAATGTAGTTTAGTGCTGGAAAATTGTTTTTGTAATTGATTAAATGATAACCTAAACTCGACGTTGACAGGTTCGGAAAATGGTTGATAAATTGTTCATTGACAATCGGATTTAATTTATCATCATGGGTGAGTAAATCACCTATTATTACAACAAACTTTTCCCTCCATATCTGATCCCAAGGACCTTCATTTTTCCACGGGTATTTTTTTTCGATATTCTGGTTCCTTTATATATTTTATTTCGTTAGTGATAAAATCAGCTTGTTTTGGTTCTGGTAGTTCTTGACCCTTAGGAGCAACTTCCGGCCATCCTAACACAGATCGGATCGATGACTGATACATATTCACGGCGTAATCCAGTGAATTTATCTATATTACGGCTGATAGCGTCGGCTCGTGTACTGTTATGGCTATCTTGGATTCTTTTCCCGTGATATCTTTTATTCTACGTTGAAATTCATCATTGATTTGTTCGATTTGATAATGCCAGTGGGTATTCCAACAACTACCCGGTCAGGTGTTCCATCATCCTTATCTTTATTTGCAAACACCAACGAATTATTTGATTGCAATCCACCAAATGATCTTGACCGGATATTTAGCCAACTGTAGCATACTTGCAACTGCGCAAGGGCGATTTCTTTTACCGGAATCGCGGTTGGAAAATTAATACTAAAGTGGAGTTTACTGATATCATCGTGGTTTTCAACGGGTTTTGTATTTGCGGCTATCTGCTGAAGTAATTCTGTCATTATTTAAACTTGTATTTTTCAAATCATGGTTTTCTAAATCGATGACTTCATTGTAGATCCGGAGCATTACATCAAATTCAAAATCTGATGTCGTTGTATCGTCAAGGCTTGATCATATCAGCGATGACAATTTAGAATACGCGTTTGATGCCGTGTGTGCGCGTACAACATGATCATGCAATTTTGTGCTTGTGCAGGTGGATATCTTTTTCGCGATAATATTAAAAACCTCAGCGATGGTTGCCGATGATGAAACACATATTGTCACAGCTAACGCGGCCGCTACTGGTGTTAGCGCTGATAATACCAAACCGGTTGATGCAGCAATTGCAGACACAGAGGACACAATAACATCAATGAGAACTGCGCGTCTTCGGTATTTTTTTTACTTTCGTTGTGTATTTGTCAGTGATGTCTTTAGTGCTGTTTGCCACTCGTGTATCTGAGCATATCTAAATTTCTGAACACTTACCTCTGTTCTTGACGTTGACCTTGATTCTATCAACGCCATTATACTTCAATAACCATATTGATTTAAGTAACCAACGGAGGTGTTCCAGCAACAAATTCCAGACACCACCAGTAAAACGCTGTGGTTAATTTCTTATCATCTGCTTCCAGTATAAATGTTTCTTCGTCGTTGCCGTTTAGCACAACAGACACAATCCCGGAAAACCTATCAGTTGAATGACGCCAGGGTATGTGGTAAATATCTCAAATTTTTCAGCACTGAACACAGACAACCTGTACACGCCGGTGACTTCTGCGATGTGTTTGATAGTATCATTTTGCTGTGACCATGTTAATAATCCCGATGATACCGTGTATGTATTATTGGTGATCTGTTTATGAGGGATTTTAATCAGATTAATTTTGTTAACGATATCAGGAATTCAACTTACGACATCTTCGATGGTTTTCTTAATTGTATCAATGCTCGTCTTGACATCAGAGAGTTTCATGTCAACGGTCAACGGGTTGCCAAAAAAATCATCTGCGGTTTTATTAAGTCGTTGAAAATTTCTACGAGTGTTCATGAAAATATTTACGTGAACATCGTACTAGGCTCGCAACGTGGATAATTTACCGTCAACGTTGTCCACGTAGTTTTTGTAGCGGCGTCTTCGTCGGATGTTGGATCTCTTAGCACGACTATTTTATTTCCGTTCATGCTAAGTTCAGTTGTCACATTGTGTCGCCGGTATTTTTCAGACGATTAGCAACGTTTCTTGTGATTTCACTTCTGATTTGTGATATGGGTTTACTTGAGTCTCTGATTTTTCCGTCGGTGGTAAACACAGGAATGTTATCTGTGGTAGCACCGGGAACTCTACATTCGTTGCGTCCACCGGCGTAGCGATGTCAGTGCTAACACCATTAACGGTAGCAGTAGCAACGATAGGTGTTTCATCATCGTCAACTATTGCTGGGTTTATTAATATTATCGCAAAAAAGATATCCACGTGCATGAGTAAAAAATTGCATGATTATGCTGTAAAATTACACACGGCAACAAACGCGTACTCTAAATTGTCGTCGCTGATATCATCGAGCCTTGACGATACGACGATATCAGATTCTGAATTTGATATAATGGTTAAGACATACAATGAAGTAATTGATTTAGAAAACCGCCATTTGGAAAATGGAAATTTAAATAATGACAGAACTACTTCAGCAGATAGTCGCAAATACAAGTCCGTTGAGAACCACAATGATATCAGTAAGCTCAACAAACCCTGAATTTGGTATTAATTTTCCAACCGCGATTCCAGTGAAAGAAATCGCCCTTGCGCACTTGCGAGTTTACTACAGTTGGCCAAATATCAGGTCAAGATCATTCGGCGGTCTACAATCAAATAATTCGCTGGTGCTTGCAAATAAAAATAAACCAGATGGAACACCTGACTGGGTAGTTGTCGGAATATCCACGGGGAGTTATCAACTCGAACAGGTCTATGATGAATTTCAACGTAGAATAAAAAATATCACCGATAAGGAATCTAAGATAGCCATAACAGTTCATGAACCAACGCTATCAGCCGTGATAGAAATAAATTCTCCGGATTACTCCGTTGATATCTATCAGTCATCGATTAGATCAGTGCTAGGATTGCCTGAAGTTGCTCCACCGATACCTCCACCACCACATGAACCAAAACATTCTGATTTCATCACCGACGAAAAGAAATTTACCAAGGAGCCAGACTACAGAAGAGATATTTGGGAAAAGGGAATTATTCATTGATCTTGATGGCGAAAAAATACCAAAAAGAAAGCTTTGGGGTTTATTTACGGATTCGAATTTTACATTAATTGTAAACGAAAGATATATTAATAATTTTTCAGAAGCAATTGTGCCTGAATTTATGCGCGTATTTGTGAGTTTAAAAATGTATTTGCTAGTATCACACAATATTATTCTGATGAATTAAAACAACAAATCATCGAAACGATACCGCATTTAAATCAGGTTACAGACGATATTGAGCACATTAATTGGCGAATTCGTGATAATGTGATGAATGCTAAACAGTATCATGACTATGGACGATCCAAATTTGTTTCAGATAAGGTATTTCTTGATCGCTATAAAAAAAACCCTGAAGAACAATTACCAACATTTGTAATACCATCACTTGCAACTGACAAACTAATAAAATCAATCAGCGATCTTATCAACGAAGACTTTCCTAAAATATTTGAACAATGGAGAAAGATAACACCACCCCAGGATAACATTCTCAGATACAACAATGGACAACACGGACAAGGCCGTCATATTTCTCCGAGAATTGTGAATATAACCTCAACGATCGCGGTCAATCTTGTGTGTGACGTAATTGATGGCAGCTATCAGACAAACACAGAAATATCAGCGCAGGCACAGCAAGGATATATTCTTTATACATTTAACCCGCAAGTCCCAGCCGTATATCTGATTGTGCAAGAACCAATTAACCCAGACTATCTACGATGTCATAATCCGCTATTATCAAGAACAAATTTCAGACTAACTGACCAGACCGGGAACTTGATTGACCTTCGTGGAGATACGCTGAGTCTGAATTTATATGTGAAATCTTAACGATTTTTAATCTTACAAATCTACGATTTTCGAGGATTTATAATCGTAGAGTGTTGTCTCCCTTTATTTTTGCAAGGGAACAAGCATAAATTTCAAAAATGTCACTGACGTGTGATACACATTAAAACAGTAAAAGAAAATAATTTCCGTCCTTGAGAAAAACATTTTCATTACCACTAACAGTTTCTGACATAATTTTTCTTAATTGTCTTATGCGAGTATTGGTTGTCTTTTTTGCCTGATATTCACGAGATAGCTCTGATCTAATTTTTTCTAATGCGAGTGAGAGGGGGAGAGAGAGAGATGGAGAGACGAATTCCCTTACCTCATTTGCTTTTACTGTAGCTAACGATTAAAACATCGCCATTTGAATTTTTTTTTTTACGAATCAGTATTCTGATGGTAACGTAATCCCCCTCCTTTTTACCTTCTTGTAATGATTCAAAATCGGAAATAATTTTTTTCAGGATTTAGTTCATCAGATCTATTTATGCCGTCTGTTTCTAATTCTAATAGCAGAAATAATATCATTGATATTGATATTTTCGTAATTCATTATATACTAAATATACGTTTTAAAGAAAAATATTTTACAATCTGATGTGAACTTCTAGATTGCCATCTGACATTCTAACAAGTCCAGAAGGGTGGTGTTTTTTACACCGAGGACGGCACAACCCCATGTGAGCCTCTAGATTGCCATATGATATTCTAGCAGGCTCAACGGGTACGAAACAAAAACCTATGTGTGTGTCCCTAGATTGTCAAGCAACAGTCTAGCAGGCTCAAGAGGGCGTGTTTAGTAGAGGACGGCACAATACATAAATCTTAATTCTAAGAACGACACAACTCCTAAGTGAGACCCTAGATTATCAAAAACAATCTAGCACTCTCAAGAGGGTGTGTGTCCAGTAAGGATGGCACAGTACATTTAGTACAGACAAGGACGGCACAATCTCCCATGAAACCCCTAGATTGTCCAATAAAATTCTAGCAGGCTCAAGAAGTTATATTTTACAGTAAACCTTAATTCTAAGGACTGGACAGTACATACATCTTAATTCTAAGAACGGCACAATCTCCCATGAAGATCCTAGATTGTCAAATAATATTCTAGCAGGCTGAAGAAGATATATTTACACTCAACCTTAATTCTAAGGACGGCACAGTAAATGTAGTATATACAAGGACGGCACAATACATGTAGTATATACGATTTTAATTAAGGACAGCACAACATACATGGGAGCTCTTCTCTACATTCAACAGATTTTTGCACACCCTCCCCGAAATCCACCCTGAGAGAGAGCAAAAGGGCACCCACCATGTGGTGACATTGCGGGTCTGTGTGTGTTTGTCTGTTGAAGATCAAGCAATCAGGAGAGGACTTCCAATAATAAAACAGGTCGTTTAGTATATAAGCTAACTAATACTCAGAAATCCAACAGTAGCTCATGCGATGGGCGTGGCTTGTTTGCTGTTTGTATTTTTTTGTTTTCTTAAATATAATCGCAGAAAAAATACCGATGAACCAGCAAACCGGACGGATTCAGTAAAACGAGAATATTGTTTCTTTAAAAAAACTCCATTTATATTAAATAAACGATTACACCTACCTGTACTAACAGACCTTGATATAAAACAACAGAGACAACTGTCAACGCTTCAAGTAGATACTATGGTTTGTACTTACTGGTAACACAGGTTTGACAGACCGCAGTTATTTACTTCCGCGTTTGTTAAATTAACATTACAGTATTACATATTACAGTTTCTTTTTAACTGTTAGATTTTGTGACTTTAGGAATACACGACCCCCCCCCCCAGTGTAACTCCGGAGAGGGACTCTGGGAGAGAATTAAGCACAAAATAATATTTATTTACAAATATTCTGAAATTTATTTCCGTTGAAAAAATCAGGGACAGTGTCAAGGGGAATGACTCTGTCAACCGCGTTACCTATCTGCGGCAGATTTATCTCAGTTGTTTTTTTTTTATCAAGGATCGGTATTTAATAATAATAATTATAATAATAATGAGGAGTTTGTATATCGCCTAATCTTTAGAAGCTCTAAGCGCTTTACAGCATTAGACAACACCTATAAGATAAAAAACATATATAATGATATGATTACAAACACAAACACCATGAAATTAGAAAAAATAGAAGACGAAAAACATGCTGAGAATATTTAAGGTAGGAAACATCATTAGGTATTTAGGTTTGTTCTTGCAGTCGAAATAAGTGAGTTTTGAGAGCACTCTTGAATGTGATCACTGTGTCTTTGTGTCTAAGTTCAGTGGGCAATTCATTCCACGTTGCTGGGCCCTGGTATGCAAAAGAACGATGTCCATATGACTTTGTTTTCATAGTGGGAATAATGAGTATACGATTGTCAGAAGAGGAACGTAAGTATCTTGCTGGTGTGTACACATGGGTGAGGTCGGATAGGTAACTTTGGACAAGAGTCCGTCAGTGAAATGAAGCACAGAGAACAAATTTTGTGTTTAATTCTTAATCGAATGGATAGCCAGTGTAGGGTACAGAGCGACGGGGAGGTGTGCTCTGATTGTCGTACTCTAAGTATGATCCCAGCAGCTGTGTTTTGAACTTTTTGAAGTTTCTGGAGTAGATATTGAGATGAACCAGACATAACTGAGTTAAAATAGTCCAGTCTTGAAAGTACTAATGAACACACAAGCGTTTTAGTGGCATCAACTGAAAGATATTTGCGAATGGAGCTGATGCGTCTCAGCTCAAGATATGCAGCCTTGCATATGTTCATGACATGTTGGTGCAATGTGAGAGTACTGTTCAGAGTAACACCCTGGTTTCGTACTGATTATGTGAATTTAATGTTGGTGTTGCTGATATTTGATCTAAAGGATGTGAATGAGAAAGTCTTTGTGTTGTAATCAGAATGGCCTCAGTTTTATCAATATTCATCTGCAGCTTGTTACATATCATCCATGATGTCACATCAGAAATGTACCTCTCTACACCTTGGATGGTAGCATCAACTTCAGTTGGGTGGCTAGATTTGCATATTTGGATGTAATCAGCGTTTAATTGGTGAGATACTGGATGATGATCTATGACACTTGAGAGCGACTGAGTGTATATAATGAAGAGAACAGGGACAACAACACACCCTTGTGGAACACCACAACATAGATGAACTGGGCTGGAGTGTATTCCATTTGCAGACGCAATTTGTGTCCTGTTGACCAAGTAGGACTTGAATCACAGTAAGGCTGTATCTTGAATGCCAAATACATGCTGGAGACGGTGAAGTAATATGTCATGGTCTATTGTTTCAAATGCTGCAGACAAATCAAGGAGGGCGAGGACTGTAATCATTCCGCTATCCAAAGCAGAGAGAATGTCATTAACTACTTTTAGAAGAGTAGTTTCAGTACAGTGGGAAGGGAGATATGCAGATTGTACATTGCTAAAAAGACTGTTTGAATTCAGGTGAGATACAAGCTAGGATAGAACAACCTTTTCTAAGATTTTTGATATGAATGGGAGCTTAAAAAGTGAGGCTTTACAATGGCAGTTTTGAAAAATGATGGGACTTCCCTCGATGAGAGAGAGGTAGTAATAGCATCAGTTAGTGAAGGCAATACTGGATCTAAGCACCCAAGCAGCAGAGATGTTGGAATTGGATCAAGTTCACATGACCTTGGTGCACTCTTCATCACGATTGTACGTACGAAATCCATAGAGACAGGTTCAAATGCTGCTAATGGTTGCCGCTCAAATTCTGTATCCCAACTGTATGGTGACGACGAGTCAGTTGAAATTGTGGTGTCTTGCTTACCTCTAATGGTTTGTACTTTGTTATGGAAGAAATTTGCAAACATGTCCGGAAGGTCGACTGGAGAGAAGGTAGTTGAAAGTGGCGTACATTTGTTCCTTGACATTAGCTTGTTAGTAATGTCGAAGAGCTCTTTGCAGATGGAACTTTCCATGATCTTAGTAGTGTAGTGGGCTGATTTCGCTGTATGGTCTATATTTGTGACATTCTTCTTCGCGGCTTTATAGATTTGCTTATGAATAGTGAGTCTGGTGGAAAGCCAAGGCATTTCAGCTTTACGTCGGTCTCTTTTAGCAGTGCGAAGCTGGTCCCTAACACTGCTATACCATGGAGAACACTTTTGAATTGATACTCTGCACTTGGTAGCTGGGGCATGTTTGTCGAGCAATGAACGCAGGCAGTTATCGAGTTGTTCTGCTGTAGGAGGTAAGCAAGTTGTTAGGTTTTCTTGGATGTCATGCATTAGTTTGGTTCTATTTATCATATGGAGGTTTCTCTTAGTAGCAGATAAAGGTGGAGGGTTAGGGACTGATACGTCAAGATGGCATATAATGCAGAGGTGATCTGATGCAAGTTCATGGGATACCAGTGAGGACCGTAGAATGCTATCATCAGGTCTATGAAGAATCCAGTCTAAAATGTGACCATGTTTATGGGTGGGTTGGTTAACTGACTGTTTGAGGTTGAAAACATTAATGGAATCAAGGAGTTTTTGTGTGTTTGGGTTTCCGGGACAGTCAAAGTGAAAGTTGAATTCTCCAAGAATGATCAGGTTGCCACCTATTGAATTTCCATAGTCCAGGAGATTCGGAAACTGCTGCAAAAAGAGAGAGTCAGTCAGCTTGTTTTTTCTACTAGGAGGAGGGCGGTATAGGCAGAAAAAAACTGGATTGACCTTTGCTCCTGTCTGAATGTGGTTTGGACTAGTTCAAAGCATGTGTGGTCGAAACTGAATGTTGTGGTGTGGTTAAGACGTTTGATCATGGAGTTCTTTGTGATGACAGTAATTCCACCTCCGCGAGAGTTACGGGGGAACGACTTGATGGAGTAACCAATGGATGTTAGATCCGCACACTTGGGCTCATCGCCTGATGTTTTTAGCCATGTTTCTGTCAGAAAAAGACGTCAATATGCTGGTCGTTGATACAGTTAACTATTTCTGTGCGCTTTTCCTGTGGTCCTATTGATTGGGCGTTGAATAATGCAATACGCAGAGGTATCTCCTGGATAGTTGACACGAAGGTTGACGAATTAATAGGGATTTGAATTAGGTTATCTAAATTAACGGTCGAATGTTTAAATTGTCAAGCCCGACAGAGCATAAGGGAGATAACTGGAATTCTTCTTCTTCCTGTTCTACGAAGGCCGCTTTGAAACAAGGTTTCTTTTTCGCTTATGTTTACATTTAGGTAATAATGAATGTAGTCCCAATTCGTTTAGTCTAGAGCACAATGTAGTTTGGAGAACCAAGGAGTGGTCATTTAAAGCAATTAATGAGGGTCCATCATAGCATAAACGGGTTGACTGGCGAGTATCATGTGATGGCGGTTTGTTCAAATGGAAGTTGTAGCAGTGGAGCAAGACAGCTGAGAAAAATTCTAATTGCTTTCGTTTCCAAAACAAGGAGATAAAGAAACACATACAAACTGAACAGCCAATACATAATGTGCACAAAAACGTAGACGAAGACAGGCAACAAGCACAAAAATCACGAAAACGGCAGAAAAAAAAAGAAAACAAACGGAACAGCTGCATCAAACCGGTTAAGCGATAGCGGCCATCTTGTATATCAAACGGGAGGTATTCAAATGAAATATATTGCTCATTCTTTTGAGAAAACTCTGATTTGTATATTTTATTCGCGACTTTTTGTACTGAAGGCTGGAAGATACCGAAATACTTGGCAGCTACGTACATTGACTGAAATATTATTTCTTCGCCGGTCTCAATACTTTTTGATTTGACGTTTCTTTTCCTAAAAATTGTTTGATACTTACCAATATTTCCGAACTTGCAATTATCGATCTGTGTGATAGCTTGAAGGTTGTGTAAAGAGTTATTTTTTGGATCTGAGTCAATATGATCGATCACAAGACCGTCTTTGATCACCCAAAGAAACATTCGAATATAAATTTACGACAGAAATAAGTTTTCTTCCCAGCTAAGAATCTAAGATAACCGGCATTATTAACACCAACCGGCTTTTTCCACTGACAGTTACTGATTACACCATCACGAGATGCTTCATAATTTTTGATGATAGGATGTCTGACAAATTCTTTTTACTCCATTTGTATATAATATTATTTTTCTAAATTATAATTTGTCTTCAAAGCTAGCTATATAATCTTCAGGGTTTCTTATAACCTTACCAAGAGCAGAGTCCTTGACAACGTCATAGTTGTTATTTTTTTAAATCATAATACCACTTTAGTTCTCTATATTTTTTACCACCACATTGCACACACAACTGGGTTTTTCCTCTAACTCCAACAGCACACCGTAAACACGGCTTTGGACCAAGACTTAATCGACGCACGCTTTGCAAATGCTATCCGCAGAATTCATTTACACAGGATTTGTTACAAGGATTTGAAGACCCTACCATCAACCACTTGTACTGATTCCTTATTTGAGTCATTGTATATATAATATCTTAATTTAAATACTTGTTTTAAATATAATATGGAAGAGTCTGGGAGATTATCTACAATCAGTCCTTGGAAAACTTCGTTTCCTGAATCCAGATTCGATCTTGAGAGAATAACTCCTGACTTGCAGAGGCGAACTCTGGCTGATCCGACGAATAATCTGATTAATAATATTCGGAATGCTAAAAAAGAACTTCGTGATGACAAAGTCATTGATGCTACAATGAACGATGAGCGAGCGAAAACGATTATCAATTATCTCAACGATCAGAAATATTTTTTCAGAATAAAATTTATTGTGCTAGCAGAAACAGATTCCGCTGAGTGGATTATCCGTGGCAAACGTGACCTTGTCCTTGCTAATGGAAAAACCGCTGTGCAAAGTAAAAATTCCAAGCCAGGAATGCTGACTGAAATTGACAGACCATATAACACTTCAGCGTATCCTTTGACCGCGGTTATTTATGGAATTTATCAGCTGAATGATAACCCTAACATTAATGATCTTGCGTCAATGAGATTTTCAAAGTTGATCTGTGGAGCCGAACGAGTAATCGAACATTGTTCAAACGCGATGCGTGGAAATGGGTTAACGGATCTGCGACGTGAAAAAATAAACAAATGGACCGAATCGGTCAAGGATACTGGAGCTACAATAGATGATGTTGCCGAGTTAGGAAGTAAATTAAAATTTCCAATAGAAGTTGCAACGATAACCGAAGAGATTTTATACGAATCAAAGAATAAATCGAGAGGAGCCCCAATTGAAAGTACTGATCATAATGCGCACACCTGGACCAGCACAGTCACAATATTTCCACGAGATCGAATCGTAAGATTTTACCGCGAAGACATGTTTGATTTTATTCACGAAAAAGCAAAAACGATCCTGTATCAATATGGCTTAAATAAGAGTTCCGATGATAAAAAATATGATCAATTTGTACGACCTAACGGCGAAAAATATTGTAAAGAATCTCTCCACGAAGAAATTAAAAATCTCGCTCAGAAATATTCAACAGAGAATACTGAGCAATTACTAAATAATTGTTTTACAGTTCCATTTGTTGCAGCTCACTTTGCAAGAGAGAAAAAATCGTGGAAGCCAACACGATTTGAATTTCTCGAAGACGTGCAGCTTAGTTGCTGTGAATACGGACACGGTGGATTGGGAAATACTAAATATAATTACAGTGACGTTATCTCGGTTGATATGGTCGCTTGTTATCCGGGACGTTTTCTTGGTTACCGAGAGTGTTCTGGTTATTTTAAAAGATTTGGACACCCCATAAACGAAATGACCAAAGTATCGATAAATGGACCACTACCTGATTTAACTCTGACCGGATTCGCTCGTATTGTATCATTCGAGTTTGCTATATGTCTTCATCCGATCTGTGAAGTTTGGTTTGATAGGCATTTTTCAGAAAAACTTTGGGCACCAATAGTTTTATTACGGTATATGCTTGATTGTAAAATATAAATATCGTTGATTGTAAGTGAGGCAATTATATCATATCGGAGGCAGACCGAAGTTTGGTTACCACCACCTGATGATGATAAAACCGCAAACGGTCTCGGTAGAAGAATAATCGGTAAATTTACTCAAGGTGGGGCATATGATCATAAACGGCATTATGCACGATTAATTAGAGACTATGTTGAATATGATTTTGTAATCGCCGATGCAACGAAGACAGATATATTTGTAAGTCGAGAAAACGCCAACTTGTCTAACGGAACACGACTAGGTACAATTGTGGCTATATTGATGGTGAGTCACCTCAGTTTGCTCATTTAAGATCCTGAATGCTCGGTTATGTTTCTCTAAAGTTTTTATCGATGATAAACAGATTCCCTACCACTGCAATCAGAGCTGCTACGGATTAATTTTATATCAAAAAATATTCAGAATTACTGACTCAATTTACAAGTACAGATGCATCATGTGCGAATGGAGAATAAAACAAGAAATGTTATATATTTATTCTGAGTACGCTGATGTTGAAATCAAAGATATTTATTACGAAAATGATCAGATATCAGAATAATCGTCTGCGGCATCTGTGTATGATCCAGTATCTGACACAAGACGGTCTATCTAAACGGACCGAGAGGTTCTGGTAAGACGACTCGGGCGATCGAATTATTTCAACAGAATTCAGATGATATGGTTGCTTTAACACCTACACACAGACTCCAAGAGAAATGAAACAACGAGAAGTGCAATCATGTACTTATCATAGCTTTTTTCCATACAAGGGTGACACATGGACTCCTGATCGAATGGGAGAGAAATATATTCCAAAAATTATTATTTGGGATGAAGTATGCACAGTATCTAAAGATACATTAAAAATGTTTCTCGATTGGTTGTTATTGAAAAATACAGCTGTGGTCATGTGCGGCGATCACGGTCAACCACCACCGTTTGTTGGGCCATCTCCACACTGGTGGCTGAAGAATTTTGTAGATTATTACGAGGAGATAACAGATGATTACAGATCTCTTGATGTAGAATAAAGGGAGTTTAAGAATTAATCAGATATAACCGAATAAAATTCAATGTGAAATAATGCGTAAAATAATTTCAGAAACTTTTATGAACGACTTTCTGCAAGTGTAGAGAACAAATGATTTGATAGTGGCTAGTAGAAAGATAGTTCGTGATACACTTCAACAGCGGTTATTTCAGTTGCATAAAGAAAAGTTTTCAGATCTACGTGTACCTTTGTGTTATAGACCCGTTGATACACGACGACAGAATATCGACGTTGAAATACCAGGACAGACAGAGAAACAGAATCTCGTATTACATGATGTTGTCGTAGTTGATGCTAGTGTTGTTGAGGATACGCTACGCGCTGATAAATCCCCGTGGACGTTAGAATACGCAATGACAATTCGCTCATCTCATGGGTTAACCATCTCTGATACGCGAGTTTGGATTGTTGACGATCTTGTCGAATGGTCAAACTTAGTTTATCTCGCAGTGTCTCGAGTCAGAAGAATACCTCAGCTGCGGAGAATTGTCATAGACGCTACAGAAACCAATAATGATGTCCTCGATGACAGTGATATAGTAAGAAACAAAATAGTTGGTTATAAGCAAAGTGACAAAAAAAAAAAACAAACAAACGCGACTCGTGATCTCGATGTTGCATTTGTCATAATGCTAAAACAGCAACAACAAAAAAATCATTGTGCAAGTTGTAATTGTATACTGCTGTGGCGATATTCAAATAATGATCCGAGACAATTTTACCGTGGGCAGAAAAGATATTAGTTTTGGGCATACGCGTGAAAATGTGATGCTGACCTGTCTTGAATGTAATCGGCGTAGGGGTGCTAGTTAAGTGATCGCAGTGGTAACTGTGTATCCGCAATAATTACTTGTAACTGTTCACGTGTAAATCCACGTTGAGGAGCAGTTGAATCTAGTCTGTGGATTGGAGGTCTACCCGCGGATCTTACCACGTTGGAAATTGTATTTACCGTAATACTCCAGACAGAATCAGTCGCACATTTTTTTACCTTCAAGTTCACCAGGTTCATATAAATATCTTACAGTCACATTACCCAGCACTGGTTGTTTTGAAAAATCACGTCGTTGTACCGGTATTTTTTTTTTTTTTTTTGTGATCGCGCTAATAGGTTTCATGGCAGTTGTTCGAGTAATTTCATTATTTAATGCATCTATCACACTTGGTAATCTTGCAACCCATTCGCGAAATCTTTTGTCTTGAATTATTTCCTTCGCGTATTGATATCCAAATAACCGCTCAGCAAGTGTTCGATTAAATCGCTCAACAATTTCCTCATCACGATGAATTGCGGTATGTCCTCGTCTGATTTTGACATTACGTTTTTTCATCAGCGATGATACTACGCCCTGAAATTCTCTGCCAGGATCAACTTGTAGCAGCTGTGGCCATTGCAAGGGTCCACGTCGATAAATTCGTTCAAACGCAGAAGCTACTTCAGTCGCCGTCTTGTTGATAACGGCTCTGCTTCCTTGTATCTACTTGCAACATCAACGACAGTTAACGCGTATTTGTACGTTAATTGACGTCTACCAATTTTGATAGCATCATGAGGTAAAATTAAAATATCAGCCTGATGAACTTCATTTGGAACGATGATATCAAATGTGCGTACTCTATTGCTTTAGGTGGTGGTAGGTAAATTTGCCATATTGCCTGTCGTGCTAACCATTTTCAGCAGCAACGCGTTCGTCACCTGCTGCTTCGGCGAGTTTACTAATCGCTGCTCTGACCCTCCAGTATCCTCTTGGGCTATAATAAATCGACTCCATTATGATAATAATCGGTTGATTAATTACCAGCTCCTAATACAAGCTTACCCTTCATCGCAGATCTCACCAACCAAGTAGCTAATGATTCTTTGAAAGATTTTTTAAATGGAATTTAGCGCGTGAATTAATTTCACATCTGCAATATGTCTATAATGTAGGTTTTTACTTTTATAAGCTACATCATGAACGCGACACGCTTTATCAAAAGCATTTACTGGACACTCACCTGGTTTTGGTTGATCTGGGTTATCAAGCCTGATATCAAGTCGAGTACCAGAACCACAGTAATTATATCCTGGAAGATGTTTTTCTTCTGGGTACTTAGCCCATGGTGTTCCTGGCAACTTTGTTAACTGAGCGTCAATATCACCTCCTCTTTGGATTAGAAATAAATTTAAATTTCTTTGTACCACGTTGTTCACACTTACCTGTAACTTGTTATTTGTTATTTTTTGTTATAATAGTTGTTAGTCCACTTGTGGGAGTACGCGCCCTGCATTTCACACAATATAAATCCATATTATTTATTATATTTCTACAACATGGATGTAATTGATTTTTCGGCAACAAAAAAGCGAGAACCAGTCAAGCATCATGCTGCGCTTCGAAATTATATCCGTATGATCATAATAAGTCCATCTGGGTCTCGTAGAACGCAACTGCTGCTTAATTTTATAATAAGATGGCTCAAATGGGACAAGTATTTTTTTAGTAGCTTCGTCTGTAGATGATCAGCGATGCTCTGAAGTGTTATACGACTTTAATGAGCGCGCAAAGTTGTTGGATGAAAACGGTGATGATGTTATTGAATTTATTACTGATATTAATGAAGCACTATCTGTAGATGATATTGATGGATTTATTAATAATTTAGTTGTATACGACGATGTAATGCTGGATAAGCAATCAAATCCTGCCAGAATATTTTCACGCGGTAGACATAAAAACACAGATGTAATTTATGTAACACAAATACCAAAAGTAATCAGAGATAACTGCAATATTTTAGCTGTATTTAACGGAGTTGATACACATACTCTGCGAAATATTCATCAGACTTGGTGTAGCGGTGATAAGGATATAATTAAGTTTAACAATTTATTTAGTCAGGCTCAATTATCCCCACATGGATTTATAACAGTAAGCATACATAACCCAAGGTCGAGATACCGAGTCGGTCTTGATACAATTTTTAATTAATAGCAGCAGAGAGGGCGAAGTCTCCTACTTAGCACCCAGTCACCGCGATCCCTCTTTTTTTTTTTTGGATTTGTTTTGCGATTTTCAGGAAGGCTTTTTTTTGCAATTCGAGGGAAAGTCAATTAGAGTCTGTTCGCCCTCTCTGCTGCTGTTTTGCATGTGAGCGTTCTCAAACCTTGATTTGCTACCTTTTATTTATGTCGGTACATTTTGCTTCGTTGAACCGACAAGAAAGCACAATAAATTCATTGTCGTCTAAGTACGTCATTATTTCTCCCACCTACTAATATATGTCTGTTTGAAATATTGTTTGCACCATATATCGACCCTGAAAGCAAAGATTTGAAGTGTTCGAAAATCAGTTACCGAAATCGCTAAGATTAAAACTATTTGAGTGAGACAATTTGAAGTTAACTCTCGAATGCCATTTTTTAATACTATTAACTCAGGTTTTAATCCGTTTCGTCAAACAGATTCCAAGCCCTATTGGTTTTTGCGTCACATAACATTTCTGACTTGTAATGTCTCTTAATGAGCAAACGTATCAGACCTCATTAAGATAAATACATAATCCAGGTTATTGTTTCCTTCTTGGAAAAAAAATTATTTTAGAAACGAAAGATGTTTGATCAGAATCAAGTCAAACAACGAATAACTGTAATTATACACGAGTTTAGTCCACTAGATCAGTTTCAATAGACTTGGTAAAAAGGTAGAAAGTAATGCACTTTTAATTGGAGCACTCATTTCCGTCTTTCAATGATAATTACTGAACTATCTTGCCTTAAAGGGTAGTTTTTCATTATTTGGATTTTCTTGTACCAAACTTCTATGTTCAGCATGTGTATGTCACAACGCCACTAAATGGCTTTTAACGGTAACGTTGCATGGATTGATGACAAATCGTTGGTAATCGTCATAACACCAGCAACCGTCATTCCTACAATTTGTGACATTGACTTGGAAAACTGAGTTATCAACTTAAAGGATATACGATGAGGACCCTGTAAATGAGGACCCTGTAAATATCACCAACACCGATAAATGCCCATGTAACATCGTATTGTGAGTTTCAACCCTTAAACCAAACTCTTTAAAAAAGATCCTTTATTCTGTATCTGTTTATTCGTTCATTTCGAAAACTTAGCAGAGTTGCACCAGTAAATCATTCTTGATGTTGTAACTACTTAACGTGCTTAATCTACCACCGAGGGTTATATCATATTGTCAAATTTACATTTTAAGACTAATGGGATCATTTATAACAAGCAGAAAATTGAAAATGCATTTGCCCCTTTCTAAAAGTGTATGCAGAACTTTAGATACATGGCTGCAGTTTGAACTCTTAGTGCAATTAATCTACCACAAATATACCAAAATAAGTAAACGTTTGGACCACGTTGTTAAAAAGGATGAAGCAAACTCTGCAACGAAAGAGAGAGAGACAGAGAGAGAGAGAGAGAGAATTAATAATTGTGAAGCGGTCGGACCGACGAACAGACTGCTTTCAGGGTCTACTGTAAATGTTATGCTCTGACATTTGCTAGCTAGATAAAGGCCAATAAATACATATCTCAGACACCAGAGAGTGTATCTTTATCCTATTTACCTTGTTTTGTGACAGTTAAAGGGAGGATTTAAGTAAAGTTACTGCATATATATGTACACTGTGTTCTCTTTATTATTTTGTTATAGTTTATTATAGATATAACACAAGGAATATGTTAGTGGTCGACAATGACACTGAGAAACGGTTACTGTCTTCCATTACAAACTTAAAATTCTTTTGTTGCATGTACCTTTACTTGATCGACTATAACAGTAAATGTTATATTGTTCCGGATAAATATATGTTTGGTAGGGAATTTGTTATCATAACGGTTCATTGCCAAGATAATACAAACAACTGAGTCCCTCGTCCGTCTGTTTGTTTTTTTTGTTTTTATAGTCTATGTGTCCATGTATTAGTCAGTGCGTCTGTTCGTCTTTTTTCTCTCTTTTGATATTTCACAAGAATGATTGCTATATCTCTTTTTCTATCCATCTACCTGCCTAAACAATCCACAAGTCCATACCTATCTATCTATCTATTTATCTATCTATCTATCTATCTATCTATCTATCTATCTATCGGTATGTTCATGAATAACATACTTATCCAGAACGTTAGTAACCACAGTGACATATAGTAATGGCCCCAACAATTTTTATTTAAGACTACATATATACATTAATTGTTTTGGTTTTAGAAATTGGTAAATGTATTATTAAAATACGAACTATTGCTGAGAAACGGTGCCGTTAGTTTGAAATTTTAGCCGATTATAAGTTTGATTATTGGATAACCAGATTTATATAAGATAATAAATCGGGACCTTATAGACCAATTAAATTTTGCTCAGTGTTATAACAGTCCAGATGCTAATCGTCGAATTTAGTATAACAAATGTAAATACTGGCTATGAACTATTTTTATAAAAAAAAAAAAAAAAACGGACGAGTAAGAAATAATATTCACTTGCTTTTTTGACATTTACTTAATGTCACCTGTGAATTTACGAGCAACTTTGCATGCGATATCACTTATGACATGTACGGGTGTTTGTTACATTTATAGGTGTTTGTTACATTTATAGGTGTTTATTACATTTACAGGTGTTTGTTACATTTACAGTGCTACACAACTTTACATTGTTGAGACCTCGGATAAATCTGATTTCGAAATTTCCTTGTCTGCCGTTGAAGGGCGATGACACCTGAGTAACTTTCCTTTCAGCTTTCATTTCCGCAGCGTGACTTCACCTACAATTATTTGATTTCAGTAACATTAGGCACGCAGCTCTAAACCGATGAGACATCGGAGTTCACTTCCAGTGATCCACAATGCCATCTTACATGAGTTATGTCCTTCAATTACTTGTCCGTCTTGCATTGGTTTTAGCAGCATTATTTTATTGTCAGGCTTGACATGCGTCTTTATATTTTGTTTGTTTTCGACTGAGTTTAATTTTCAGCAACACATAGGATGATTTACAGAAGCCATGATTTTTGATTGTCTTGACCTTATTTTCTCTACACAATTTCTTTGTCAATGATCGTTGGATTTTAACGAAATTTGGCATGCAGCTTGACCTTCGATTAATAATATGACAAAATGTCTTAACATTAGTAAGAAAAAATTGTTTCCCATGATTTCCCATCCTCCTAAAGTGGTTTTTGCAGCATGGCATTTTTTGAATGTGAACCAAATATTGCATGTATCTTTATACTCACGAGATCGTTAACTAGTTTCATTCCCATTGTTCCATATTGTGACTTGAAAGAGTTAATGTCCCTGATTACACATCCTCGGACGCTAATTTTGTCAGCATTACCTTACCAAAGAATGGCGTATTTCTGTCAAATTTTGCATGAATCTTTATATTTACGAGACCATGAACGAATTGTATCTCCCGTATTCCACATTATTATTTAGAAGTGTTATGATCCCTAATAGCCAGTCCATTTTGTGTTGGTTATCGCGACATAGTTTTAATAAAGACAGTTTTGGATGCTGGCGAAGTTATCAGATACGAAATTATTTCTTTTCTATAAACTAATGATTCAGTGATTTTATATTATAAACTATACAAAGAACACATAAATTTCCAGAGCTAGAAACGTATGATTGTTTTCTTTAAAACCGTGATTTATAGCTGAAGTAACATTTGCAGTAACGACAAGTATTAAAAAGATCAGTTACTGCGAAAAATGTAGTTTAACTTTTATTTATTAGAGTACCTATTTTCAAGACTTCATGCTTGCTACAGACCACGAATTTAAATACCAAATGTAAAACGTTTTTTGCGGACAGCGTATTTTCTTTCAGAAGTGCATCCAGGAGTTTAATACCAACCATATTGTATTTTATTTTATAGGTGCATACAGGTGTTCAATACAATCAAAAGTATTTTTATTTCTCTCAGGATTGTATCTAGGTGTTTAATACCAACAATAGCGTATTTTCTTTCCGAGGTGCATCCAGGAGTTAAAAGAATACATTCACATAATAGCTCAAGATCTATCTCGAAAACATACTAATTAACGACAGTTATTTGCTAGTAACAATGTAAAACAATTAATCAAAATATTATGCTTAAATATAGATAAATATTTTTGTTTTGTTTTTGTAATGTAAAGTAGTCTGTCTATTCATCGTGACTGAATCATCATTTCTTGTCCTGTTTTTTTTTAAAGGCAGAGTAAATACTATTTAACTTTGTTTGAACAGTCACAACGGCACCCTTTCCCTAAAAGTGTTGGCTCGGTTCCTAAATAAGTTGCTGCTGTTAGCAGTCTGGAAAGCAGATAGCTTGTGTTTATTAGAGACCTTACAACGGAAAAAGTCTCTACACTCGTTCAAGAACATTCTGTATTTACTATAATATGTTATCTCGGGTCCATGAACTTGTACAGTAGCTACACTGGTTAAATTCTTTGTCATCTTGGTCACGTACTTTAGAAATGTTTAAGCCGGTGAACAAGAAGTGTTAAGCGAATGTTGATTTTGGCATTAAATGTAATCTTAAAGTTCTGGTATTTAGCATTCGAAGTTAAATCCCATTGCTGATTAAGCAATTTGCATAGTAGCAATAACTTGCCTACAGTTAAGTTACGAGTATTGTATTAGTCCTCGTCATTTCCTTGAGACAGAAGCAACTGCCAAGAAAAGATATGCTTGACAAATATCGAGACGGTAATTTAATTACTACCATCTGTCACACTCTTACAAAAGCTGTTTTAAGGAAACGGTTATTTAAACTGCGTTCAAACATATGCAGTTCAAATCGAGCAATACCTGATGAAATATAGAAATGAGGAAGTTGAAACCTTAGACATTGGTGCATATCAAACTATTGCCTAGCCATGTTTATGTATTTTATACCCATGTTTGGTTTGCTATAAATGTGTGATTAATGTTATGTAATTGAAGGTCATTCTATAGTTCTTATATTTCCGTTACCCAAGATAGATGGATTTTTTTCTCAAGTGTATGTGTAAGAGAGAGAGAGAGAGAGAGAGAGAGAGAGAGAGAAAGGATATCACCTTTCGGTAAGGAAGTCCTGACTTGTACATGTTCACTTATATAAAGAATGTAAGCCAAGTCTCTGGACTAATACATATAGTACATAGATTTTTGATAATTTCTCTTTCTCTTTCTTTTCTATATGGGGATATAAAGCTGAATAATGTTAATAAATGAAAAACAGATTGTTATGACTCTAGGCCTTAATCTCTCTTGCAGAATGAAGTTAAACTAAGATGTTTAGCAAAATCAATACACAATTTATTTCTGTACAATCCAAAGTAATTATTAGACACTTTCAGCATTGTGAATTAAATACCAAATAATTATAAATGTCCTATGACAAGTCCAAAAAGTATGGAATGTTCCGAATGAATTCAAGTAGTCTTGAATGTCCTGATGTACCACAATGATGCAATCTAGAATGTCTTTGAATGAATTAACAATAATTCCAATATAATGTGTTATCCCAAAGTCAATGAGCACTTAGAAATGCTAATGAATGATTTCAATAAATAAGTCCTGTCGAATACTATCTGATCACAACTGTAAATCTGATAAATGGATTCCACCTACTGATCTTAAAACAAGAATGACTTATTTGTTTATCAGATCTATATTTATACACACTTTCACTTGACTTATAACATACTATTGTGTAAAGAGTTCCAACAGAAAAAACCTAGACTAACTGTAAAAAAGACTGACTTGAACTCATGCTACTTAAACAAGTTTGTTACTAGAATGTTCTGACCTAATATCTTATGTCACATTTTATTTACTACTTACAATCATGGACATAAATTAGTCATGTAAGCATCATGTTTACAAATGACAATAATCTTAAAGAAAAGTTCAATCTACAACCACGGGCAAACGTTAAACACACACACACACACACACGCACACAATATATATATATATATATATATATATATATATATATATATATATATATATATATATATATATATATATATATATATATATATATATATATAGAGAGAGAGAGAGAGAGAGAGAGAGAGAGAGAGAGAGAGAGAGAGAGAGAGAGAGAGATCAGACAGAACGGAAAGTGCTTTCGCTGGATTCTATAGAAGAATGCTTGATTTCTTTCATAGGACTCCGGAATGATTGTAAATAGATTAATTACTAGGTCGTCATGCGAGTGTCAGGCACATACGAGTGCATTAAACACCGACTCAGCTGCATCATTTTTGGTGATGTGTGCTTAGTCGTAATGGAATATGGACTGGTGTGTGCAGGCAAGGCGATGGGTGCCTTTTACACACGGACATGGGTTCTAGAGTACGAATTAAAATATTCTCTAACCTGTGTGATATTAGTATTTGCCTCTCAAAGAGGCAACTTTATTGTTTTGTAAAGGAAAAACATTATTTCCAGAAGCCATTGACAATTCGCATTTAACTTTATCTACTTTGGTCTTTTGTTCTCAGAATAATTATGTGAAATTCAGAGGTTTAACACTTCTCTTTTAAATTCAAATGATACAAGCAATATATCTTTGTTACCATTTTTGTTTGTTTGAAGCAAAATTTGTACAAAAGTTCCACTTTTATACGCCCTATTAGAAAGGATGTGGTTAATTTATTGGTTCATAAATTTGAAATTTACTATTCATTTTGTTGGGATCTGCATATTAATTGGGTCCTATGAAGCTCTTATAATTTAATTTGATCGTTAGATACTAATGGCGCTTAATTTTAACTATCCTCATTGGAATACTGCGGGTGTATTTCAGATTTAGTCTTGTGTTTCAGTCGCGTCATATGTGGCTGCATCAAATTTCGATTGCAACATATACTTGATCCATTTTGAATAACTATTCATTCAGATCGTTGATTTCTATATAATTGATAGCGTGGTTATAATTAATGTAATTGGTTTCTATACGATTGATAGCGTGGTTATAATTAACAATATTGCTTTCTATGCCATTGATAGCGTGGTTATAAATAATATAATTGGTTTCTATACGATTGATAACGTGATTATAATTAATATAATTGATTCCTATACGATTTATAACGTGGACATACTTAATATATTTGGTTTATATATGATTAATAACGTGGTTATAATTAAAATCACTGGTTTCTATATGATTGACAACGTGGTTATAATCAATAATATTGGTTTCTGTATGATTGATAAAATGGTTATAATTAATATCATTGATTTTTATATTATTGATAACGTGGTTATGAATATTGTCACTGGTTTATATGTGATTGATAACGTGGTTATGAATATTGTCACTGGTTTATATGTGATTGATAACGTGGTTATAATTAATGTCATTGTTTTCTATATGATTGAGAAAGTTTCTATCATATGGCATTGAAAGTATTGAAATCAAGGAGTCGTCTGCAAATCTGCTAAGCATTACACTTCTATTGCCATAGAGACTTCAAATAAGAAAAATCTACCAGTACCCTGGTCACATTCATCAAGGATAAATAATTGGTATCTAGCTATAATTAGCAACAACAGAGGTCAAATAATTGTCTTTGTCTTTTTTTCAGAGTACAAAGGCAGTCAATTTGCACCCCAAGATGCATACCCAAATACGAAGATACTTGCTTACAGCGGTTACACAAGCATCTTGCCGCCTTCTCATTATTTCTGTGCATGCGTGGAACCCAGCCCAAGTAGCAGAAAATACGAAATATTCGTTCCCGAGTTGTATAAATCTTTTCATTTTGTACAACGACAGAATATGCAGACCAGAGGAACAACGTTGTACAGATATTTTCCTGATGAAGGTACTTCATGTTGCACAGAGTGACGACAGATTTTGACATACAGCGTTTATTTGCATTACAATGTTATATAAACCAGTTTGAAACTGTATTATTAATGTACGCAAGTTTTGACAAATAGCTAGATTCAGAATGGCTTATAAATCGATTGCAGTTAATATTCAAAGAATATGGACGAAAGTCACGTGAGGTGTATATTGTTTACTGAGACTAAACATTAATTTTGCACGTGCTATTCATACTGCATTGCTATATAGACGATATCACATTGTAGTGCATATATTTACTAATTGCCGCCATATGTTTCGCTCATCGACTAAAAATCTTCGATTGTTTTACTTTATCCTACATTCACTCAGTTTAAAGTTTATTATGTATAATCTTAACTAAAACATCATTAATTAAAATTAATTGATAAGGAAGCATTTTTAAGTAGGCACAAACACTTTTGGGGGAACACGTGTACAATTTATATTTTGATCCGCTCATCATTTGTTACTATATCAATGCATTTCTGCAGCTCTGTTTTGTTAATAAGAATTCACTTTATCGGATCTCACAAGCAATTAAAGTAGAATTATAGTCAGACACATTCTTTTCATAACAAAGGTTCGCTAAGTTCCGGAGATAACTGCAACCTTTTGAATACATCCGGAGTTTTCCAATTTATGTCCTGGGTCAGTAATCCATATTTCGAGGGCAGCATATGTAATCTCACATCCGGGGTCTCAGGAATCTTCTCTTCAGTAAGCAACCATCTTTCTCAGGTAAGTAGATTGCTCTTTATCGATTACGGTATTGATTTTTAAAACATTGACATCTACACTGTCTGTATCTGAACACGTGGTAAAGCGAAATATCTTTGTCTACAAAAACTAATCTCGATGTCTGACGTTTTCACAGATTTACTGTATTTTCTTCTTGTGAGCATAAGACGCCGATGAAGAAAGATTGTGGGTAAATACTTAGTTAAAGGTTGATAAATGATCAGTTCCATCTGATATCTATTTCTACAGTTTATGTTATTTATAATAACCGTTTATAATGTGAGTTGCCATTTTATCTTTTTTTTTCATGAGTAAAATAATGTAAGTGATATTAAAATTGAATCTACCAGTATATTTTTCGCCTATTCTCTCCCGTCTCTTCACAAAGATAATAGTAATAATACTATTTTGAATCTTTGTACATATTTCTTTCAATACATAAGAGATTGTAATACTGTTACTATTGATCTATACAGTCTGTTCATTAGAATGAGAAAAGGCCTTACGTTGGACCCAACTTCCGAAACGGTTCTTATTGTTATTTGGAGGAATCGTTATGAAAATAATACATTTTATATGCAAAGCTAGTACAATAACAGCCTCGCTTGGCGCTCAGCATCGAGGTTAGTGTTAGGACTGGTCTGCCTGGTGTTAGGATAATGTCACTAGATGGGACATCATGCTACATGTTTGCGGCGTGATGCCCCAGTGCTAGACATCACAATAAACTGTCACAATGCAGACATCGTAGCGATATGACTGAAAAATTGTTAAAGCTACGTTAAAAATCCAAATTACACACACACACACACACACACATAGTACAATAACAAGATGTGTAGCTCTGGCTGTATAGACTGATATATTAATCGTAAGGATTTAATATATGATATAATTTTACTATAGTCTGAAAACGGTAACATTATGAAGAGGTGCACAATGTATACCGGATAATGCTAGAAATAAAGGATTAAGGTTTAGTGTCTGTGTTAAATCGGATGACCTCCAACGCCAAATGATATTCATCGCTTGCCGCACAACAAAAATCCAATCTTACAAAAGATGATTTGATCCTATACCATAAGAGAGATACAATTTAATGTCCATTTCTTTTAATAGCTACGCTACGTGTCTTAACAATTTCTGAAAAGAAACACTCTCGTATTCTTTTGGCCAGAAGTTTTCTTGTTCTCACCTATAACCTATCCATTATCTCGAAAATCCATATAGGTCTAGGGATCGGGTGGATAAGTTGACACTTACCTGAGCTTTGTATATCCGTGATTCTCGGTATAATGCCATGTTTTTGGTACCTCCGTGTGTTTTGGCCCACCCCCACTCCCCAATCAAAAGCATGTGGATTTCTTTGTGCTTTCTGTTGTTCTTTTGCAAATAAAAGGACCTTGTCATCTGTGTCTACTCTCTAAAGGCTGTTGAAGCGAAGCTAACAAGGAGATAAAAGTAATTGAATTTCGAATGAAAATAAATTTTCCCTCGCAGATAGACGTAGAGCCCTGGACAGGCAAGATATGGAGACTGGCATTACGTCTACAGATGAATGGAGGGCTGAATGCTGATTACCTAGCTCCCGGAGAAACAATCCAGTATCTAAATAAACCAATTCCTATCTATTGGCGAGAACAAAGACAAGAAATTTCTCAAAATGCCATGAATTATTTTGATGCCAAGGTTTGTATGGCTTTAATGTACCAATTGTAAGAGAGATGGGGCGGGAGGAAATAGATTAGTGCAATAATGCTCCTTTGCTATCATAGAAATGCTTTTCTGAAGTATAAAATAAAGTTGTGGTTTTTAATCTTTGCACCTTTCTCGGCTGCTTAAATTAAAATCCCTACGTAAAAAGCCTTCGGATAATTACTTTGTACATATGTGGTACAAACAATAGTTGTGACTGTTGAAATCGGGGTGGTTTTTTCGGTCTTACCAAAGGTATTTGTTCTGAGCAGGGATTAATCTTACATAAATATAGTCTTGTTCATACGCAAAAACTTGAATGTTGGAACAAAGACGGCGGCTTCCTACCTGTTACTTATTTGCAGTATATAAGCTTTGAATAAATATGGCGACCCCTGTGTCAGCTACCTTGCTTCTCTGTAATCGAATATACACCTCCATTGCACGTTGGCCGGACAAATGATGTCACCAAACTATAACTATGGTGGCCCAAATGATAAAACAATGAAGAAAGTAAACGTGTTTCCTTTCATTCAAAGTACCAGCAAAACACCACCCTGCAGGTTAAAAAAAAAAGCCAACCAGGGTTCATCATGGATCTTTGGTGCCCTGTTTATATCATATTTTTTGCTTTATATCTAACCCCTGACGCCACACTGAAAGATAGAGTGCAGCTGAATATTTAGAACTTATCTGCATCAAGTGTTTTATGGAGCAGACATGTACATGGTTAGTAATCCTGAAAAATAGGAACTCACACTTTAAGTAAATTTGCTTTATTTATTTTAGGTGTTTCGGCTGATGCAGGTATCCTGTGGAGGTCTTATAGGGATGACAATTCTTGCTGTCATTGTCATGTTTGTCAGCGTCGTCGTCGTCGTCCTGTCTACCAGAACGAACAGAGTTAGCCCAGTTAATGACATCATCAACCTTTCTCATTCATGATCCATATTAACTTATAAAGAGTGTTCAGCATAACCATTTATAAACCATGAAGCATTTAATATGACCATGTAAAACTATAAGGTGTTCAATATGACCTTTATAAACTATGAAGTATTGAATATAACCATATGCAAACTTCAAGTATTCAATACGGCCGTGTATGAACTGTGAAGTGTTCAGTACGACCATGTATAAACCATGAAGTGGTTAACATACAAGTATATGAACTGTGAAGTTGTTAACATTACAATATATGAACTATGAAGTGTCAATTTTAACCGTATACAGACTATTAAAATTTGACTGTGATTTACAAAAATGAAATGTGATGAAGCATTCTAAACCGCTCTATGTTTTCGATACAAATTCCTAATGCTTCCACAATACATGGTACAAAAAAAACAACAACATAATTTACTTTATTTCATTCTGCATCAGGTGCCCCAATTTATCGTAAATTTGTTTTCAAAATGAATTTTTTATTTATAATAAACTATTTATCTTTCACTTTTCTCGCATCCAAGAAACAACAATAATCAAATTTGGAACCTATCAAAATAATTTTTAGTTGAAACATAATGTTGATTAATAAATACAACTAATAAATATAAAAGATCGTCAACAGATGACGACATTTTTCTGAAATTTAAAACTGCACTGGCTATGAAAAATTATAAATGTATTCAACATTAAATTGGGTCTCTGGTATTTGACTTATTGTCGTAACCTATGTCATCTTTATGTTGTATTGCCATGTCTTAGTATTGCCATGATTTTGTCACGTGACTGGTGAGACATTTGCCCGTTTTCTTTTGTTGGTGAATGTTTTTTGTTTTGTTGCATTACTTGCAACCGTTTTACATATATTACCTTTAATATTATTATTAAATTAGTACTGTATATTGTTATGATGTCACATGCTTTTTATAAGTTTTTTGCTGTCTTTCTTTGCTGCAAAGTTGTTTATGACAGCTTTTCTCTTTTGTTGCAAATGTATTTAAATATTCTTGCTGTGCGATTTGAATAATCTTCTGCTTGCTTTCATTGTTATGAAAATATTTAATGCAATTGTGGAACTATTTGTAGAAAATGTAAATATATTAGAAATGTTTATATTTCTAATTTCTAATGTATCAATAGGCTTTCGTACAACAAGAGAAAGGTAATAAGATGTTATGCATTTGTGTTCTTTTTTCTTATGTCTCTTCTTTTCTCTCTCTCTCCCTAATGGTGTCATTGTCCGTGTGAAAGGCAAAGGTACCAATAAATTGTATTTGCATCTTAGGTTTTTATGTACAATTATATTAATATTTGATACTGAATTGTCAGACATCCCTGCCAAGAGTATTTTTTCCAAATAGGTGTAAATTTGTTACCTGATGACTGATACAATTACTACTGCATCCATGAATTGTCAAAATTTTGGTAATAACTCCAAGAGGGGAGATGTCTTACATTTTCAAAACAAAAACAGCTTTCAATGTTTGTTTACAAGATACACATTTCCTACAAAAAGAAAATTATTATATAAAGTCAGTGGGGATATGAATCCTGTTTCAATTCAATCTAGTGGAGTAGTAGTTTTTCAACAAAATCTTGAATTTAAAATAAAGCAATTTACGAAAATACATAGAGGGAAATACGATTATTACAGATATGCAAATAGAAAATAAGAAAATAATGTTATTAAATACATATGATCCAAATAAAGACTCTCCTAATTGTTATCAAAAATTAAAAACTGACTTAAATTATTATTATGATAACTTAAAAATCGTAGGAATTTTTTTAAATATAGTTATGAATCAACAACATGATACACATATTTATGTCAGGTAGAACATCCCGAGATCATGAGAGAAACTGAAAGAGATCACAAATGAATTGGACTCATTGAAATATGGAAAGAAGTTCATGGAGAAAAGAAAAAATACACTTGGAGGGGTAGAAACAAAAGAACAAGGCTTGGTTTTATCCTGGTTTCTGCGAACTTGCTTATATAGATTGAAGCAGCAGATATTGTACCAGGGTACAGAACAGACCATTCTCTTTTAACTTTAGTGTATAAAATTGGGAATTTTAAGAAGGTCCAATTATTTTCGAAGTTCAATAATTCACTACTTAATGACAAGACATATATTGTAAATATAAAAGAATTAAAAACATTAGATTACAATATTTGTCTGATATTTATGTCCACAATGATGTCAGTGATATTTCAAGTATGAAATACAATTTAAGCTAAATAATCAAATTTTTTTAAGTCTCATATTTAAACTGTTACATGCATGTGTTCATATGTATGACATTATTCACATTGAAATATTTGACTTTTTACCATTATATTTATATTTGCAACGTTATATTATCAGCATTATCGATCAGCATATAGACAAGGTAATATATTTACGAAGCCATGGAGAGAGAGAGAGAGAGAGAGAGAGATTGCGTATTTAACAGTGTTGCCTTCGATAAGACACATTTGAGAGGGGATAATGTTGTTTTTCCCGTGAGCCAAATAAAATCACGCAAAAGCAGTTTATTCTATTTTAATCCTTCTAGAAAAGTATACATGAATGGGAATTCAAGTAATATTTTCTGCGATAGAATTATATGTTGCTGTGATGAGGACATCTTCAAAGCTAAACAAATCAAACATTTTCTTATATACTCTAAATTGTTTTCTAGTAATAGTAAAACTGCCTTGTTTTTACATTTACAATGGTCTGCATGAAATTCCGTGGATGTGATTAATTGCGATAGTCACCTAGGAGTTATTCGAAATGTCGTGCATGTATGTAGATGAGGATTTCTGTTCGTCTGAACCAAATGGCTATAAAGTAAACAAATTTCGTCATGTCTTCAAGGATTGCCGAACATGGGAGGCTGTTAATGTAATGGCTGAACGACCGTTTTTATCTGACACATACATACTTAAAAAAATCCATAAAGGAACAAAGAACCCAGTCACTAAATTTTTGAACGAAGCGATAAAACCATGGTGTTTGTAATTAATGTCTTTATTATGTATCTATCAGTATATGATATTAATAGATTTGTCTTTATTATTTTACACGCACGTATAGATTCATGTAAACAAAACGTTAAACAAAAATGTCAAATTTTTTCCCTTACTTCATTCAAACAGTTGCATTTTTGCTTCTAAAATATGTAAAAATTAACATATTTAAGAGTAATAAATTAACAAATACATGTTGTGTTTATTTCCTTTACCGACTTAAATGTTTTGTTTCGTACGTATACAAAAAAAAAATCGCAGGACAAAGCTGATATCAACCATGCATGCATACATACATACATACATACATACATACATACATATATGGTGTGTGAGAAAATTTGGCAGTAGCTTTTAATGCCATTGCCTTCTGATTAAACTCACTTACGCTTTTAATGCCATTGCAGTCTGATTAAACTGAAATATGCCTTTAATGCCATTGTTTAAATGCCATTGCCGTCTGATTAAACTGAAATATGCTTTTAATGCCATTGCAGTCTCATTAAGCTGAAATACACCTTTATAATCGTTGCATTCTGATTAAACTGAAATACACATTCAATGCCATTGCAGTCTGATTAAACTGAAATACGGTTTTAATGCCATTACAATCTGATTAAACTGAAATATGTTTTCAATGCCATTGCAGTCTGATTAAACTAAAGTATGCTTTTAATGCCATTCTAGTCTCATGAAACTGAAATACACTGTTTATGCCAATGCAGTCTCATTAAATGAAATACGCTTTCAATGCCATTGCAGTCTGATTAAATTGAAATATGCTTTTAATGCCATTGCAATCTGATTAAGCTGAAATACGCTCTTAATGCCATTGCAGGTTGATTGAACTGAAATATGCTTTCAATGCCGTTGCAGTCTATTTAAACTAAAATATGCTTTCAATGCCATTGCAGTCTGATTTCACTGAAATATGCTTTTAATGCCATTGCAGTCCCAATAAACTGAATTGTGTTCAATGCCATTGCCGTCCGATTAAACTGAAACATGCTTCTAATGTCATTGCAGTCTGATCAAACTGAAATACGCGTTTAATGTCATTGTCTTCTGATTAAACTCAATTACGCTTTTAATGCCACTGCAGTCCGATCAAACTGAAGCATGTCTTTAATGCCATTGCAGTCTGATTAAACTGAAAAACGCTTTCAGTGCCATTTCAGTCTGATTAAGCCGAAATAAGCTTTTAATGTCATTGCTGTATGATAAACTGAAATATGCTTTCAATGCCATTGCAGTCATAATAAACTGAAAGACGCTTTCAATGCCATTGCAGTCTTATTAAACTGAATTATGCTTTTATTGAAATTGCCGTCTGATAAAACTGAAATATGCTTTTAAAACATTGCAGGCTGATTTAACTGGGACATGATTTCAATGTCACTACAGTCTGATCATACTGAGATATGCTTTTAATGCCATTGCCGTCTGATTAAACTAAAATGTGCTTTCAATATCATTGCAGTCTGATTACACTGAAATATGCTTCTAATGCTATTGCCGTCTGATTAATCTGAAATATGCTTTAATGCCATTGCAGTCTGATTCAACTGAAATTCGTTTTTAATGCCATTGCAGTCTGATTAAACTGATATACGCTTTTACTGCCATTGCAATCTGATTAAACTGAAATACGCTTTTAATGATATTGCAAGCTGTTTAAACTGAAATGTTTTGAAAACCATTGCATTCTGATTTAACAGAAATATGCTTTTAACGCCATTGCAGTCTGATTAAACTAAAATATGCTTTTAATTCCATTACAGTCTCGTTAAACAGAAATACGCTGTTAATGCCAGTGCAGTCTCATTAAAATGAAATACGCTTTTAATATCATTGCCGTCTGATTAAACTAAAATGTACTTTTAATGACATTGCAGTCCGGTTAAAAAGAAATGTTTTCAATGCCATTGCAGTCCGATTAAACTGAAATATGCTTTTAATTTCATTGCCGTCTTATTAAATTGAAATATGCTTTCAATTCCATTGCAGCCTGATTAAATTGAAATACGCGTCTAATGCCATTGCAGGCTGATTAAACTGAATTACGCTTTTAATGCCATTGCTGTCTGATTAACTGAAATATGCTTTAATTGTCATTGCCGTCTGATTAAACTGAAATACGCTTTTAAAATTATTACCGTCTGATTAAACCAAAATATGCTTTTAATGCCATTGCAGTCTGATTAAACTGAAATATACTTTTAATGTCATTGCAGTCTCATTAAGCTGAATTACGCATTTAATGCCGTTGCAGTCTGATTAAACTAAAATACACTTCCAATGCCATTGCAGTCTGATTAAACTGAAATATGCTTTTAATGTCATTGCAGTCTCATTAAAAAGAAATACACGTGTAATGCCAATGCAGTCTCATTAAACTGAAATACGCTTTCAATGATATAGCAGTCTGATTAAACTGAAATACACTTTTAATGGCATTGCAGGCTGATTCAATTGAATTATGTATTCAATGCCATTGCTGTATTCTTAAACTAAAATATGCTTTCAATGCCATTGCAGTATGATTAAACTGAAATATGCTTTCGATGCCATTGTAGTCCGGTTAAACTGAAATGTGTTCAATGTCATTACAGTCCAATTAAACTGAAATATGCTTTTAATTCCATTGCCGTCTGAATAAACAGAAATATGTTTTCAATTCCATTGCAGTCTGATGAAACTGAAATACGCGTTTAATGCCACTATTGTCTGATTAAATTGCATTACCCTTTTAATGCCATTGCAGTCCGATTAAAATGAAATATGCTTTTAATGCCATCGCCGTCTGATTAAACTGAAATATGCTTTTAATGCCTTTGCAGCCTGATTAAACTGAAATACGCTTTCAATGCCATTGCAGTCTATTCATTCTGAAATACGCTTTTAATGACATTGCAGTCTCGTTGAACTGAAATACGCATTTAATGCCGCTGCATTCCGATTAAACTGAAATATGCTTTTAATGTCATTGCCATATGATTAAACTGAAATATGGTTTCAATTCCATTGATGTCTGATTAAACTGAAATACGCGTTTAATGCCACTGCCGTCTGATTAAACTGAATTATGCCTTTTTGCCATTGCCGTCTGATTAAACTGAGATATACTTTCAATGCCATTGCTGTGTGATTAAATTGAAATTCGTTTTCAATGCCATTGCTTTCTAATTATTCTGAAATACGCTTTCAATGGGAATGCAGTCTGATTAAACTGAAATATGCTTTTAATGTCATTGCAGTCTCATAAAACTGAAATACACATTTAATGCCGTTGCAGTCTGATTAAACTAAAATGCGCTTTCGAATGCCATTGCAGTCTGATTAATCCGAAATAGGCTTTTAATGCCATTGCAGACCATATTAAACTGAAATACGCTTTCAATGCAATTGCAGTCTGATTAAGCTGAAATACGCTTTTAATGTCGTTGCAGTTTATTTAAACTAAAATATGCTTTCAATGCCATTGCAGTCTAATTAAACTTAAATATTATTTCAATGCTATTGCAGTCTGATTTAACTGAAATATGCTTTTAATGTCATTGCATTCCGAATAAACTGAATTGTGTTAAATGCCATTGCAGTCCGATTAAACAGAAATATGCTTTTAATGTCATTGCCGTCTGATTAAACTGAAAAATGCTTTCAATGCCATAACAGTCTCAATAAACTGAAATACACGTTTAATGCCATTGCAGTCTTGTTAAACTGAAATATGCCTTTAATGCCATTTCCGTCTGATTAAACTGAAATATGGGTTGAATGCCAGTGCAGCCTATTAAACTGAAATATGCTTTCAATGCCAGTGCAGTCTTGTTAAATGAAAATATGCTTTCAATGCCATTGCCCTGATTACACTGAAATATGCTTTTAATGCCATTGCAGTCCGATTAAACTGAAATGTGTTCAATATCATTGCAGTCCGATTAAACTGAAATATGCTTTTAATTTCATTGCCGTCTGAGTAAACTGAAATATGATTTTAATTGCATTGCCTTCTGATTAAATTGAAATATGCTTTTAATATCATTGCAGTTTGATTAAACTGAAATATGCTTTTAATGCCATTGCCGTCTGATTAAACTGAAGTATGCTATTAATACCATTGCAAGCTGACTTAACTGGAATGTGCTTCCAATATCATTGCAATTTGATTAAACTGAATGTGCTTTTAATTTCATTGCCGTCTGTTTGAACTGAAATCAGTCTCATTAAACTGAAATACGCTTTTAATGCCATTGCAATCTGATTAAACTGAAATATGCTTTTAATACAATTGCCGTCTGATTATTCTGAAATACGCTTTAAATGATATTGCAGTCTGATTAAACTGAAATATTCCTTTAATGCCATTACCGTCTGATTAAACTGAAATAAGGGTTGATTGCCATTGCAGTCTTATTAAACTGAAATACGCTTTTAATGTCACCGCCGTCTGTTTAATCTGAAATATGCTTTCAATGCCATTGTAGTGTGATTAACTGAAATATGCTTTCGATGCCATTGTAGTCTGATTAAACTGAAATACGCGTTTAATTCCATTGCAGACTGATTAAACGGAAATATGTTTTCAATGCCATTGCAGTCTGATTAAACTGAAATATGCCTTTAATGCCATTGCCGTCTGATTAAACTGAAATATGCTTTTAATGCCATTGCAGTCTGATTAAACTGAAATATGTTTTAATGCCATTGCAGTCTGATTAAACTAAAATACGCTTTTAATGACATTGCAGGCTGATTAAACAGTTATACTGATAATGCCATTGCAGTCTGATTAAAATTAAGATATGTTTATAAGAAGTAGATCTTACGTACATCAATTAATTTTCATTTTCTGCAAACCCATATTTCCCGGTCCACTTGTTTTCATTAAAGAATGATAAAGCAATTCTTTGGTGTTACGTAGAGTTATCGTGAGAAACAATATGTTACGAATGCAGATTTTCACGTCCACAGCAGAGTATAACTTTGAATGGGTGTCTAAGATCTCCGTTAAGTCGGGTATTTTGACTTGAATTAGATTGAATGTTATTGATTACATGCTAGAACAGAGGTATCCTATATTAATGAAGCTGTACGATTCCCTAGCAACAAAGACAATCCAACTCGAAACATTTAGATCCACGTGTAATTATTTCTGTCTCAAGCACTTGTCTCATAATGGTGACAGGGTTGCAAAGTGTCATAATATTAATTTTTGCATCCTGTGTCTTGTTTTGCGAACATATGGTTTATAAGCAAGATAAGCGAAAACTCCATTTTTATTAAATAATTTGTCAATGGAACACATCGTTTATTCAAAAACATTAGAACAAATCTTTTAATTAGACCTGATGCAGACGGATTTTATCTTGGAGTAATCCGCATTATTAGAATTTAGCTGGCAAGTAGTGGAATAAAAGTTATGACAAACCAAAAGTTTTAAGATTATTGCCTTATTCTAATAAGCTTGAGTTCACTGATTGAAAGGGTTGGAGAATATTTTGGCATTCTTGTATCCTTTACCTAATAATACTACTATGACTTCTCCGGTGGCCTAGTGGTTAGAGCGTCCGCCTCAGATGCGGAAGGTCGTGGGTTTGAACCCCGGCTGAGTCATACCAAAGACTTACAAAAATGATACTAACATCTTCCTCGCTTGGCGCTCAGCATTAAGAGGTTAGTGTTAGGACTGGTCGGCCTGGTGTCAGGATAATGTGACTGGGTGGGGGACATACTGCTACATGTATGCGGCATGATGATCCAGTTCTAGACATCACTATAAACTGCCACACTGCAGACATCGTCGCGATATGACTGAAAAAGTGTTAAAGCTACGTTAAACACACGCACACACACACACACACACACACACACACCTAATAATACTATACTTGGGTCTGGTCGTGTTCTCTATCCGGTAATACGATACTTGGGTCTGGTCTTCTTCTTTATCCAGTAGTACGACACCCTTGCTCCTGGTCGTCTTCACTGACAAGTATTACGATACCCTTGGGCCTGGTCGTCTTCTCTATTCAGTAGTACGATAACCTTGGGCCTGGTCGTCTTCTCTATTCAGTAGTGGGTCATTATAAATAGGATTAAACTAACTCATAGCCCGGAATGCCCAAGTGACAAGTGCATGGCAGTTCGATGTAATTAGCATCAAACAAAATGATAGCCTGGAGTGCCAAAGACATGGCAGTTCAATATAATTAGGATTAAACAAACTCATAGCCCAGGTGCCCAAGTGACAAGGGCATGGCAGTTCAATGTTAATCAGATTAACACGATCATCGCCTGTAGTGCCAAGGACATGGCAGTTATGGCTGACAGCTGATGATGAAAAAAAAAATAAAGTCTACTTATGGATTATTGGTTTTCTAGTGCTCAGCTTCCTGGGGGTTAAACAAGTGTAATTCAATACATGCGTAGTCCAGCTTCTTGGGGGTTGAGTTCGCGTAGTTCATGTCATGCTATCTTCAGTGGCAATTTAATTCCTATATATTATTTTCAAGAATCTATGGAGAACAATAATCTGGATAGAGGCATTAAATGGCACCGGAATACTAATCGACTGATAGTATCACTTCACTAATTTAGTTTATTAAATATTTCCATTAATGGTCCACCTTTTCATGTATTATGAAATCCAGTACATGAGTTATAAGTTCAGATGCGCCAAGATGGTCTAAGTGATGTGAGGAATAGTTAGACGGTTGAGAATGGTCAAATTTAGAATTATGGAATCATGAGACATATTGATGTGTATTATGGAAGCAATGTTTTCCCCATGGCGCATGTATCACTAGTGTATATGTTCAGCTGCACAAAGACTATGTTACTTATATTATCTACTAACTGGAATAGACTTGTATGAGGTATATAAGAAAACGAACAACTGATGTATTATCTGGATTTTTAACGTAGCTTTAACAATTTTTTCGGTCACATCACTACGATGTGTACAGTGTAACAGTTAACAGTGATGTCTAGCACTGGTGCATCATGCCACAAGCATGTAGTACAATGTCCCACCCAGTCACATTATCCTCACACCAGGCCAACCAGTCCTAACACTAACTTCTTAATGATGAGCGCCTAGCGAGGCAGCTGTTAGTACCATTTTAATAAGTCTTTGGTGTTACTCGGTCGGGGTTCGAACCCGCGACCTCCGGCATCCGAGGCGGACGTTCCAACGACTAGGGCATTGGTGAGGTATAAAAAGAATATCAATATAGTGTCTGATATCATTACATATTGCACAACACATCCAACCACCAGCATATATTATGTTACATTTTCTGGAAATGACTGCATTTGAATGAAAGAACTCGAAAACTTTGTGCAAGTAACGTTTTCAAACGTGAACATTTATTAAACATATTTCAGCCTAAGGTGTTATGTGTTGTTAAATTCATGGAAAGAGATATTTTTTAATTCTTCATGCTATGTATTAGTCGCATAAATAAATCATTTGCCAAAGAGTCGGCATGATTATTGAACAATCGACTTCATAATATTGTAAATTTTTCAGGCCAAACACAAATGCCAACATCTCCACCATTGATTTCCAAAGAAAACCATGTAACAAAAACTGTTACAGCTGTTAGAGGCTCTTTTGATCATCGCATATTTTGTTTTATCGTATCGGTTCCTTTAATGAGCAATTCAGTCGAACGCGTTAATTGATTTCACAATTGTGCAATGTACAGCATGAATTTATTCATAAAATCTAATAATTCACAAGAACAGACGCAGACAGGACCTTATCTTTATTGTCGTCTGCTAATGGACGTTGTTGTTTTGAGAATACATACCTAATTCGAATCATGCAAACTTTGAATTCTGCCTTCTGACACAGGTAACTCTGTTCAGTGCAATAAAAATACATTTTTACAAACGTAAAAATGTAACGTCTCTACACCAAGAACAATGATAAACCTCTCTCTCTCTCTCTCTCTCTCTCTCTGTTTCTCTCGGTCTGTCTGTCTGTCTCTGTCTCTCTCTCTCTCTCTCTCTCTCTCTCAGAAGTATCAAACGATTATGCATAATGCCGGAGTTTATGGATATCGTGTGTTTTATTTATCATGAAATACAAGTTTCCAAAGCTGATTGATGACTCATACTGATTGCTAGAAATCTATTATTTACTCCAGACTTAGAAAATTTGCATCTAGGATACAATTGTTTGAACATGTATACTGAGTGACCGGTAAGTTGTTTGGAAATGGAAAATCACTTTTTTGTATAAAATAAAAAATAAAAAAAACCCAAAGAGAAATATTTTATTTGTTGACCTTAACTATGCTTAGAATATTTCATAAATATATGCTAGAATAATAGAATCCATCATTATTAAATGGTGTGCGATAGAAAAAGTGCAACCCAGTGTCAGCCCACGAGTGAGAAACGAGCCTTTGCCTGGATCCTGTGCAATTTCTCTCTATCATGCAACTATATGCGAAGAATCATGTTTCTCTCATTTCTGTTCAGTAGTTGGAAAAAAGATGGATAAATTCTGGCATGATAAAGGCAATATTTAGTAGCGAACCAAGCTTGCCAAAAAATCAGCTTATGTTTTAGCTTACGTCGCGTGACATCTTTGGCGTATGGTGTCTCACGCGCGTTTTTCCTTTGGAAAGTAATGATCTAAAGTTGATTTTTTTTATTGATATTGTTTTTTATTTGAATACTAGGAGTATAAATCGGAGAAATTTTAAGTGGTGAAGAAGTCCCATTGGTAAGAAAGTAGTCTTAATGTATACATTACAACCATTTGTTCATATTTTCCCGTGCTTGTCCTTAAAGAGCATGCACTAAGTACCGGAAGATATTGGCAGAGACTATAATTAGTTTCTATGCAACTCTTTTCAAACTTCTGGGTATACTTTTTACATACCTCGTTTAACACATGCGTTTAATCTAAAGAGGTTGCTGTGCGAAAAAAGCGGATGGTCGCAATCAGGCTTTGTTTACTATAAATAGACCGAGTGTTCTTTAGTTTGAAGCATATTTTATTGCCGAATTTTTTTACAAATAGAATCGAGCTAGAGGTTATTCAAACTTAGATTCAGCACCTACCTATACAATTGAGAAGATATTTACATGGATTGCAACACTAAATCGATATGGATTAAAACAATTATATGTTAACATAGATGATCCAGAGAAACAAAGAATGGGGTGGGTGGGTGGAGCGATGAATAAATTATCGATCGTGGCAGAAATTGTATATATACCAATATGATTGATAACACAAGAAAATAGCTCAGAATGAAGAACATCACGTCTTTCTTTAACAAAGCAAAAGTCATTAGCCTGATAGGGAAATTAAATTTTAGAGCACTTCTAAATTATATAAAGCGCCTCGTGTCTTTATTACATGTTTGGAACAAGTAAAATAAGCAAATATTAACACTGCTACGTGTTTAGGCTCTTACAAAACGTAACAGAAAAGAGTGAAGACAACAAGCTTTGTAAAAATTTAAAAAATAATTTTTTCCCTAGAAAAACAAGGTAAAAATGAAAAAAAAAGAACTTACGGTTTTACGAATCAAATCCAAAATTAATCCAAAAATTTTAAAGTAGAAGTTCTAGTAATAAAATGTTCTGAATGAAACTGAGTTCGAATCCCGATGAAATCCAAAAAGGAAGACGATGCAGTGTTAACAGTCTCTTGTTGAATCACAGAAAATACTATTCCAGTTTTTGAATTCTGTATAAATTTCGATTAATGTCCTTGTCCAAGAATTCATTTAGAGCACTGGTATTTCCACTGAAAAGAATCACTTGAATTCAAAATAATTTGAAGAAAATGAAATAATTAGCCCAAACTGGACACATCACAAAATGCCTTAACGTCTCAAGTGTTAAGGCACGACTGACTAATCTTTCTCAAAACATTAGTAATAAGTCTAACTAAGACGCAGAACAGATGCCCGGATGGAGGTCAACCTTCCAGAAATGGAAGTTTGTAACATGATAATTATAACATCGTCCAGGTAAGGCCTTGACTTAACTTCATAATCCTTGGTCTAAGAAAGATATTTGAAAAATTAAAACTAACAAACAAATAATTAAATTACATATACATAACAACATTCGCTGTATATTCGCCAGTCGACACTAGACCTATATGTTAAATTTGTCGGTTACGAGCTTATACATAAAAAAAATTATTAAACACATACTGTAGCGTATTTAATGCTTTGTTGTTGTTGATTCTTAAACCTATTATAATATTCTAAAACTCGATTATTAATTATTAAACATAAAAATGTCCAAATGGTCGTCCCCGTCCCCCCCCCCCATTCGATTGATCCATCGATTATAGTAACTAGGTACGGGCGAAAATTCACGAAAATACGAGCGTTGGGGATTTTCGCTTGTGTCAGAGATGCCTCAGAGATGCCTCTGGACCTAAAACGACAGTCTGCAAAAAAAACATTATGCAGGAAGGAGGTCCATGGGGGTGAGAGAGAGAGAGAGAGAGAGAGAGAGAGAGAATTATATAGACTTTAGAACTGTTCATTAAAGCAGAATAATGACTTAGATGAACTGTCAATATATTAAAATATTTTAATTACCTCTTCTTGGTTCGTCATTTCGCTTGGTTTCTATTCCACGCTAGTTTCCATAAGCCAGTGCGTGAATGCCTGACAGTTCAGGTTCAGTGTACAAGTTAACAGTGGTTGTAGTGCACTACTTTATTCATAAAACAATATTTCATTTAGAAATCACATTTTCATATGACTTTTGAGGTGAAATTTTGGATATTTTTGTACACTCTATGAATATCACTTTTCTTAATTAAAGTACGATCTTGATACAAAATGGATTTTTTAACCAAAATAGTATCCAATATTTACAAGAATGACGTATCGTTGCGCAGAATTACTCGTCACGCAAAATTGTCCAACATGGTGGTATATTATGTTTTGATACATTGTTGACGAATTTCAATATTTCATCAGAACTCAAATTATATAATACAAAATTATGGCGTGCATACTACTTATAATCAAGTATTTTATAAATAATTAATCATAATATATTACGAATTACATTTAAAATGCCCTTTCATTTTTAAAGAATTAGTAAACATATTTTAATTATATTAATTTATACTTTCACTAGTTAAGTTATTCTGTAAATTAGAATGATATAAAAATATTATTAACTAATTGTAAACAGGACAGATTTAAAAATTATTTTCTTTTAATGAATATCGTATAGTATTTTGGAATTTAAACCTTTTTGATATACCGTATTAAGACGGTGAATCCAATAGGTTTCCTTTAGCAGACGTTCCATCTCAGAATTAGCTACAACAATAGGTTGAAAGGAGAAATCTTAAAAAAAATGGGAACTCTTGTTAAAATGTGCGGCAACATGAGATGAAAATGATTGATCGATATATTTTTTATGTCTGATCGTTGTTGGTTCATACGTTTAGATATTTATTGACTGGTTAGTTCAATATATTGGATGCCACATTTTTTGCATGTTATCAAATAAATAACATTTGATGTTGCATAATTAGTATCACAACGCATATTTAAAGTTTCTTTCGTATTATTTCTATTGAAATAAGTATTTTCATTAATAAAAGAACTGTGTGAACATCTAGGTCTATTACATTTAGTTGATGATCCCTTTTTATATGATGTTTTTCCTAGTTTAGAATTAATTAGGAACTCTTTAAGATTTTTAGGTTTTTGTTTTTTTTATATAAGCAAGTGTGGGCAGCTGTGTATTGACTGACTGAGTGAACTCCTCACATCCCCGAATGTGTACTTCCAAAATGTTGTTATATGTCTTTTGTGGTTATTCACAGTCATCTTTGCATATTGATAAGTTGAACATTTTCTTTTCTCAGTTTCTATTTTTCTTCAGATAGATTAAATCAATTTAACACACGCTTATGATTTAAACATGAAATATGGTTTTAATGATAAAAGTAGAGCACTACAAACACTTGGTTAGGTACGCTTAGCCATTCACGTACCGGCGCATAGATATTAATGTGGAATAGAAACCAATCAAAATGACGAACACAACAAGAGGTAATGAAATTTTATATTTATAGCTGATCTAAATCTTTATTCTGCTTTAGTAACAGTACCACATACCATAAACTCTCTCTCTCTCTCTCTCTCTCTCTCTCTCTGGTCGGTTTGACTTTAAATATATCTCGCGACTGAAATCAAGTTACAAGCGCCGTACTTCTATCGTAAAGTTCTTTCATGTATTTTATCTTAGCTACGTGCGCGTATATCATAACCAAATCTAATTAATGAACAATAATGTCATCACACTTGAATCTTTTTATCTCAGCTGCGTATCGCAGAATCAAGTCCGGGTAACGCAATGCGATAAAATGTCATTTAGTTCTGTATCACTAGTTTTCCTTGACTGCACAATGAGCTATGGAAACATAATCCATTAATTGATTAACGAAGTCCATATTTTTGTTAATAACTGTTTTACTTTGGGAACCTAGGCAATTTATACAATCTCGCATGGACAGGCCTTAATCCTGATTGATTTACCAAGGTCACTTTTCTTTTAGGCAAATAAAGCTTGACCGGAATAAAAATAAAAAAACGAATATAGGCATCTGCTGTTAAAGCCATTACGCATTATTTGAAGGATTGGTCATTTAAACTATAATGTGTTCTTTTCGGAGGATTAAATGTGGAGAAATATAATCTGATAAGGTGTCCATATTGGAAAGGCTTAAAATACATTGATAAGGTGTCCATACTGGAAATACTTAAAATACATTGATGAGGTGTCCATATTGGAAAAGCTTAAAATAAATTGATAAGGTGTCCATATTGGAAAGGCTTAAAATACATTGATAAGGTGTCCATATTGAAAAGGCTTAAAGATACATTGATAAGGTGTCCATATTGGAAAGGCTTAAAGATACATTGATAATGTATCCATATTGGAAAGGCTCAAGGATACATTGATAAGGTAATAATGTGTCCATATTGGAAAGGCTTAAAATACATTGATAAGGTGTCCATATTGGAAAAGCTTAAAATACATTGATAAGGTGTCCATATTGGAAAGGCTTAAAATACATTGATAAGGTGTCCATATTAGAAAGGCTTAAAGATACATTGATAAGGTGTCCATAATAGAAAGGCTCAAAGATACATTGATAAGGTGTCCATATTGGAAAAGCTTAAAATACATTGATAAAGTGTCCATATTGAAAAGGCTTAAAATACATTGATAAGCTGTCCATATTGAAAAGGCTTAAAATACATTGATAATGTGTCCATATTGAAAAGGCTTAAAAATACATTGATAAGGTGTCCATTTTGGAAAGACTTAAAATACATTGATAAGGTGTCCATATTAGAAAGGCTTAAAGACACATTGATAAGGTGTCCATATTAGAAAGGCTTAAAGATACATTGATAAGGTGTCCATATTGGAAAGGCTTAAAACTACATTGATAAGGTGTCCATATTGAAAAGGCTCAAAGATACATTGACAAGGTGTCCATATTAGAAAGGCTTAAAGATACATTGATAAGGTGTCCATATTGAAAAGGTTTAAAGAGACTTTGATGGTCTGCAGTTAATGAAAGTTAAGACCTATAAACTTCTCATCAGATCCAAATTGGCAGAACTTGCCAGACTCCCTCGACGATTGGTCGAATTTTTTTAATATTATATTGGTTTTAGTATTTGTCTCGTCCTTTTCATTCGTTTTGTATAACATTCACCATTCCTTTTATGCTGGTGGACAGTGTATGCTAGTTTTTGATTGGCTGTCTTATGATAAGACACCACCACTCCTATCGTAAAATACCATCTACTAAGTGGCTTTAAGCCTTCTTTTCTGATTGTGAGGTCATCAGTTTTCCGTGCATTTATGTTATTGCTGCCATATTTGACTTATTAGTGAATTAATGTGTCGGACAAATTACATCAGCTGTGTGGTATTAAAGAACTGATCTAAATGCATTATTTTTCACAGAGTATCAATTTCGTGGATTTCGTGATTGACCATGATTATAGAGACCAATTGAACTATTAACCCTCTGTTGAAACAATAGGACACTTTCCTCAATCCATGAATTTAAATATCAACGAAAATGAACGCCACCAAAACAAGAAAATAAATGAATCTGTTGTTTTCCTTACTGACAGAAAATGAATAGCTACTGGTAGCATGGCAGTCTAATGTGCTGAAGTTTAGTGAGTGATGAAATAAACAATAAAATTTATAAAATCTGGAAACTGATGATTTTTTGCTTTATACTTGACAATTATTATTAAAATGTTTCGATTTTGTCTGTGTTGCTTCCTTTATGTCTTTTATTTTTCAAATTGAAAATTATATTATAAGATTTAAAACACAAATGCTCAGTTTCAGCAAGGTGATTCTTTCTTTTTACTTATAAGGTTCCTGTAAAGTGTCGAATTTTGAATTGCATTGAACCTTAAAGCTGAATGCATTGAGCATTAAATTTTTTTCACATTTAAGCCAAAAATGTCTTTATGAAGAGTCACTTCGACCTTTCTTCTTTTCTCCCGCCATGTCAGTGTTAAAACTTGAAAGGCTAGAATTTATGACTGAGTGAGATCTGACCAAGGCATTGCAACACTGTCCTGAGAAAGTAAACATTTGAGCTACCAACCATAACCGCCTGATAGGAACCCATGTCAAATTATCATTTTCAAAATGAAAGTGATATGCCCCGTGCTTCATAGATTCTATGCTGTCTGAAATCTGACGAACGAAATGAGATAATTTAGGAACCGCTGCTTAGAATTTGGCAGAGTAAATTAAGGCATACACTTTAAAAGTAATGTGAATTTAAAGTGACGACCTTAGTCGAAATTCTTTAGTCTTAAACATCCTGAGAAAGAAGTCTGACTCTGGGGAAGCATAGAAAGAATAGTGCTTTCCTCGTTAAACAAGAAAAGGGGACCAGGTGGCTGTCTTGTAAGAGAAGACAGGTTTTCGTGCTAGGACGCACAATTTCTGAAAGAGAACAACATTAAGGAACAGATTTCTGGGGAGAGACAGGACAAAACGAAGACGGAAGTCCGAAAAAAGAGGTGACGAGTTCAGAATAAAGGACTAGGAAGTCCAGGAAGGGGTGACGCGTAGAGAATAGGAATGCTCGAGGGAATAGGAAGACGTTGATACACGGCCAAGGAAGGAAGGTGATGTAATCAGTCGTGGACATTGCGGTCTTTTCACCACTCGTTATTATGATGAAATAAATTTCTAATTAGACCTGCTATTACATTCTGTTGACATAATTTAGATTGAATTGGAATTGCTGTTATTAATTTGTTTGGATTAAATTTGTTATTTTCTTGTCTAAGGGGGCACGTATTGCATTATTTCTTCCCAATATTATTGCTCAGTTCTCTGTTGAAATTCTATCCTTCCACTCCCAACGGGCTGTAATAACGAGGGAGGTCATCATCTATATAACACCAGCCAAATCCAATTAACCACCCCTCTGAATAAGAAGGCGATGTTACAGTTCCATATAGAAATAAGAAACAAATGAATATTGACATATACATTCTGACATTGAAAAGATCTTAATATCATCATCCGTGAGCTAAATGTGCATTTGGGCGACTGTATTCTTGTCGCAATGTACATGTGTGTATTTTGGTGACTTTAGTCGTGTTGTGATCTTCATGTTCGTATGTAGGCGACATTACTCTTGTTGCGATCTACATGTGAGTATGTGGGCGAGTAGCAATTAGCATGGCAATTTCAGAGGCATTCATTGATACCAGTGTTTCTCAAATCAGCGTACCCCTTCTCCCAGTGCCGAAGTTTTTTTTTTGTTTTTTTTTTAGCGCGAATTTTATTGATTTATTTTCTGACACGAACCATCTAAAACCTTTTGCGTTCCACCGGTGGGACGAGTACCACACATTGGGAAATACTGATTTATAGAATCAAATGGTTTGGAACTAATGTCTAATGAATTTATAATGTCAACAAAGCGTTCTTTGACGTAGGATCTAAATGTTTGGGCATACAAAGTTAGGTGCATTGATCACTAAGTATAGTACGTTTGTTGCTGGTGTCATAAAAAAATTAATGCATGGTCACTTAATGCGTAAACAAAAAGTGGTTACAGATTAATCATTTTCATCATTCCACTTCAAGAATATATAGGAAGTCATTCTGCTTACAATGTACGTGCTCATTAAGCAGACACCTGCTTCTAACGGTTACATATACTTTGTGTTTCCTCTGGTATGTATGCTTATATTTGGAAACCATCCCGAGTTAAGCTAACTATAACGTTCTCATTACCGAACTTTAACAAAGGTGTACATTTATAAAATCACAGATAATACAAAGCAAGATAACTGATGAATGCTAAAAGAAAATTGGCATATCAGAATTCAGCACCAAAATTCAAACAGAGAAAAGTAAGATACTGCTACAAAACCATATATACATATCATAGATGTGGTTATTCTGTCATAAATTAGCTCCATCAAACATCTAATAAACAAGCAAAAGCAGGACATCTAATACATGCTCTTGCAACCATGGAGTATTTTGAAGATGGAAAAAGTATATCGGAAACATTAGCTGAATGTGAAGTTTTCCACAGATGAATGCGCTCATCCACTCGTAGTGTTTATAAAATCAGCAGATATCGTTAACGCTTTTCTTTCAAAATTAACTTTTAAATCCAGCAGAACAAGGCATCAGCTAAAATAAACTGAATACCAGTTTTCTATCAAAGAAATACATGTATGGCAAAACGAAGGTTCAGCCGATATACCTGGAGCCTCCCAGCCATCTCACATACGCGACTTTTCGCGGGCAAGTTCCGTTAGAGCTACTGATGACAGCGGAATAATGTTTAGAACCCCCCACTTGTTATTTGCGTATACTAATTATAAATAGGTACATATTACGTTAGGTCCATATGCGCTGCTTATTCTGTTTTTGCCATGGTTATGTTTTTACATCTTTCCGTGTATGAGTCATGTTCTAGTGTAAGTAACTGAACCTTTTCAATGCGATAAGAAATCGACTTTGCAAGAATGTAATTGCAACGGTAAAAATACGTTCAGTCACACAATTATGACAAATCATCGGCACGGGCTTTCTAAAGTTGTTGTTTCTTGAATTACTCTTCGTGCCATGCATTAGCCGCGAAACTAAATGTGTCATTTGTTGAATAAAATAGATATGATTCCTGATCAAATGACACTATTACATTGGTGAAGTCACGATCGATACCAAAATGATTTTACCACAACCATGAAATGTACTGTAACCGTTATCTTGACAGGCAATTTAAGGAAATCCTTGTTGCTGAAAAACAACTATGCCATATCTTGACATGTATGTTGATCTAAAAGTCAGGTATTTCGCAAGACCCTACCATGATTAATTTTATTCTTGATTATTTTCTCGCGAGAGAGCCGTAGTTACCAGAAACAATACTTGATCGGAATTTACACTGATATGAACTTTCTGCCACGTTGTATTTACATTTCTTACAAAGCAATTACCTGTTGACTGTTTTTAAAGGACGAAGCACTGCTGTAGAAAATTATCTGTTCATCTTTCTTTCTTACTCTCATGACAAATTAATTTCTGTGTCTCAAGAGGTAGATGATTGAAAAGCATGATGGAAGGGTGCGGTATTTGAATTGTATAAGTTTATTTTGAATATTACTAAAGAAATATCAGTTTATACAGCAGATTAATAATTAACCGTGATTAAAAAGATTTTAATATTTTCAGACATAGAGAAAGAAGACATAAAATCAATTCCATGAAATCATATGATCAATATTAATTTATTTAAAAGTTGAAAAGTGACTATGTAACAATGGCTAATCTGTCTCGTTTAGGGTTGTTGTGCAATGTGTAGTTATTCTTGTCCTTTCGTGGACTCGCACTAATGAGCTTCTTGTCTGTATAAAGGTACTTGGTTATGGTCTTTATATTTAGTCCAGAGTCTCTGATTTAGGCTGTTACTGTGTTCCAGACGTCACTATAGGGCTTGCATCAGAGGATATTATACTTGCATAGGACTTCAGTAGTAATATTACGGGTTAAATTTTGGCACTAATTAGGGATCGACCATTTAAGTTTCCGGCCCTCAAATAGCGTGAAAAAATATTTTCTCTCATTTATACGAAAATGGAATTAGTATATCTGTTACATTAGTTCAAAAACAAATTTTTCTCTCGGTAAAAGAGGAAGGATATCCCGGCTCAGAAGAAAACAATGACCTCTCCACCCTAGGCATAGTTTTTACACCTTTGCAAATTAATCACGTTTCTTGTTTATGGCGTCCATGTTCAATGGGGCCTGCAGAAATTTTTCCCGGGGGGGGGGGGCAACCATTAAGCATTACGGATGTAGACCAAAACATGTTTAGAGATAAAGGGGATTCAGGCAAATGCGGACGCCCATGTCTTTGTTGGATGCAAGAGCGTTTTCAGTCTAAGTAGAGACTTCTCTCATTGCAATGTCTCGGCGGAAAGCCATAGATTTGATTCAAACTTACATAGTCGGTTATGCAGACTGGAATTATTGTTTGTCAACTCTTCACTTCTCCTTTCACGTATCTCAGTCGGGCTTTTGGAGAGCATTAATAGTATGTGTCTATGCAGACTTCAGTGCGAATATCTAGCTTTTGAAGTCGATAATCACTGAACGTGTGTCTGGAAGTTCGATTCTCTTCATGGTCTCATGACAAAAATCACTCAGTTTGTTATGTTTCTATATTTGATGATTTGTTCTACCACTGAAATATTATTCCACATTTACAGTGTTACATACGTGTAAAAGTATTGGAAGGGTTTAACCATCTTGGCATTATTCTATGCATAACGCTATCGATTATTTTTTCTTACTACATTCTAGAATAGACAAACAAGAATAACCAGTTATTGCATTATTATGTTGATACATTCGATATGCTTTAGTGAATACTTGTTCGATTATGGGGAATTAGCGTTGGCAATACATTTCTGAACTGAGTAATTAACCAGTTACTAGCTACAATGGTCATACTTTATCACATTCAAAGGACCTAATGGTAGCCTGGCTAGTTTCTTAAACTGACTTCCAACGTCATTATTATAAGGGTATATTTTGATATTATCACCGTATACGTTTGCAGGGATAGGCAATAGGAATACATAGGTGTAATAGTTTTTTGCGACATGCTTCATGGTATGAAATAACCATGCACAGCTTATTATTGATTAAACCAACTTAAAGAAAGCAAGAACATTAAAGGGTTAAATTAAAGTTTCGTGGAATTGTTGTCTTAGTTTGACAACAGGAAACGCATTTATGTTATTATTGTGTTTATGAACCATTTAGCGGCATTATTTACCGTCTTGGGGTCTTTGGTAAGCAACGACCTCAGGCCAGTCTCGCGCTGTATCTTTGCCTTTAGTTCTATAACTTGCGACATTACAATGAAAGATTATAGATTGTGCTGACATCTTTCTGAAGGATGGAAGCATGAGAACGTATAAGACCATTATCAGCACGGATCTCTATCCTGATCAGATACTCTTGGTATGTTTTGTTCCAAGAAATACATGTTTGATCAGAATTGTTACGAACGTCCTATACGTGACATTACCATGACTACCTCTTCAGTGTCTTTTTGATGCAATAAAATTAAGGTTAGAAAATGGAGATGCTTACACTGGCGCTTTTATCTCTGTTCTTGAAAATATATATATATATATATATATATATATATATATATATATATATATATATATATATATATATATATATATATATATATATATGTGTGTGTGTGTGTGTGTGTGTGTGTGTGTGTGTGTGTGTGTGTGTGTAGTGTCGAAGTTTGAATTGCAGGGATCGTTAGAGTTGAAGGCATTGAGCATTAAAATGTTATCGCATTTAAGCCAGAAAAGTCTTTGTGAAGAGTCACTTCGACCTTTCTTCGTTCATCTCCCCCAATGTCAGTGTAAACTTCAAAGGGGCAGCATTCCAACTTAGCGAAATTGACCGGGGCATCTTAACACGGTCCTTAGAAAGCAAACATTTGAGCTACCTTCCCTAACCGCTTGGTAGGAGTCTATGTACACTTATCATTTTTTTCTAAGGGAAATTGTCACGCAATGTTGTTCACAGATTCTGAGCTGTCTAAACCTGATGAAAGGAATTATTTCTAGGGATCGCTGCCTACGATTGGGCAGAATAAATTAGGGCGTACACTTTAGAGCAATCCGACTTTAAATGACGACTTCAGTCGAAATTCTTTAGTCTGAACATCTCCTGGAAGAGGAAAGAGTCTCGACTCCGTGGAAAGCATAAAGAGATTAGTGCTTTCCACGTTAAACAAGAAAGGGACCAGGTGGCCATCTTGTAAAAACAAAGATACGTTTTAGTGCTAGGACGCACAAGTTCTGAAAGAGAACAGCAATAAGGTACGCACTTTTAGTTTCACGTAATATTCTATTATGTGACTGTTTTATGCAAATGTGTTTGCTATGACTAGGTTTCCATATTATGTATCGTTTATTCAATTCACGGAAATGTGTTAATGCTAGAGTTGTTATGCAATTTATTTTATTCGATTTCATGGCAATGTTTTGATGCTAGAGTTTTTATGCAATTTATTTTATTCGATTTCATGGCAATGTGTTGATGCTAGAGTTGTTATGCAATTTATTTTAGTCAATTTCATGGAAAGTGTTGATGCTAGAATTGTTATGCAATTTACCTTTTAATTTTACAGGTATTAGTTCATTGGTAGAATTGATTGCATGCGATCCAAATGTTCATATGTGTAGGATTTCATTGGGTTATACGAAATAACTTCCTTTGTTTGTTAGGACGATACAGATTATCGTGAGTTAACGATACTTACCTAATTATATCTGATTTTGTAATATTTGAATAATCTTGTAGGTTAGGGATTGATGTGAGTTACAATTTGTGAATTTCATGCAATAGTAATCGAACATGTAGTAGCATTTAAAAGAATACGTTAGTATTCGATAGACGCTCACGTGGTAATTTAAAACCTGCTGCTGGAAGCGAGGTTAATGTCCTACCGTACTAAATCAGAATTTACGCAGTGTGTGGATAGCTAACTTGCTCTGAATAACGTAAGTGAATTGTATGTACTTCTAGAGAGTGGGGTATACATAGTTATGGGGTAATTTTATCCTTTAAGGAACAGCTTTCTGAGAGAAAGTCGGGACAGTCTGAAGATAGAAATCCGGGGAAAGAAGGACGAGGTCAGAATAAAAGGACCAGGAAGTCCATGAAGGGGCAAATCATAGAGCTTAGGAAGGACAATCTAGGAGACACTGATACGGTCAAAGGGAAAGAAAGTGATGCACATCAATCGTGGACATTGCGCTCTTTTCACCTCTCGTTATGATGATGATGATGATGTGTGTGTGTGTGTGTGTGTGTGTGTGTGTGTGTGTAAGAGAGAGAGAGAGAGAGAGAGAGAGAGAGAGAGAGAGAGAGAGCAAAAAGACACAAAAACTAAAACTACAACAGGTGATGTTACTTAAATCTCTAATTGAGGAGGGTTACTTCAGACCTTAAAGCTTGTCAATTATCCTTTGCAGAATGTTGTCAACAGACTATTTCTGTATTATTCCAAAAACAATATTTATGCTTTGTCTATTATATTTACGAACTGTGCATAGAGTGTACTTTCAAAACAGGATAAATTTTAAAATATTTAATCACTAGCTCAGAGACATTCTTTCTGGTTTAACAACCTCTACATACCTACAAACGTGTATTTTCATTTGTCGAAGAGTGTCTGTTATTTGTCTGTAGATAACGGTGTGTAGCAAATCAGGTAATTACGACTGGAATGAAAAAGAAACTATTTGCTGGACAGAAATAACATGCACAATAATTCAAATGATAAATATGATCGGACCCTTAAGGGGCAGATTTAACATAGAAATTCTCTCTATATATTATTCACGTAGACACGACGATTATCACATGATAATAATAATAATAATAATAATAATATGGACTTTTGACAACGCATAATCTTTAGAAGCTCTAAGCGCTTTACAGTATTATATAACACAAAGAAACATATACAAAGACAAAATTACAAAAACAGATACCATGGCATTACAAAACAAAGTGAAGATGCCAGGTTTGCTTCGATGCCATGCATTAGTTTGGTTCTATTTATCATATGGCGGTTTTCTCGTAGTGGCAGAGATGGAGGGTTAGGGACAGGTACGGTGAGATGGTATATGACGCACAGGTGATGAGATGCAAGTTCGTTCAATGAAGACATTAGAACATTATCATCAGGCCAACGAGTCCAATCTAAAATGTGACCATGAAGATGGGTGGGCTGGCTAACTGACTGTTTGAGGTTGAAAATGTGAATACAATCTAGGAATTTTGATATGTATGGATTTCAAGGACAGTGAAAGTGAACATTGAAATGTCCATGAATAATCAGGTTTCCACTATCGAATTTCCATACTACAGGAGGTTATGAAACTGCTAAAAAACAGATATTCATTCACGGTTTTTGTTTCTACTAGGAGGAGGGCGGTCGAGGCAGAAACATGGAGTGACCTTTGTTGCATTGTGAGTGAGGTTTGAACCAGTTTAAACTATGTGTGTTTGAAATTGATAGTTGTAGTTTCTTGAAGACGGTGAATTATGGAGTTCTTTGTGATGACAGCAATTCCATCTCCTAAGGATTGGCGTGGAAATGGCTTCATGGAGTAACCGGAGGGTGTTAGATCCTCACACTTTGGCTCATCGCCTGACAACGTTTCTTGTTTTCATTGCTGTTTACATTTTAAGTAAAGCTGAATACAGTCCCAGGTTGATAAGTCTAGTGCACAATGTAGTATCGAGCGCCAAGTACTTGCAATTTAGTGCAATTATTCAGGGTCCATCGAAGCATAAATGGGTCGACTGGCAATTATAACGTGATGACGTTATGTGTGAAGCAAACGACGGTTGTAGTACGAATGGTTGAAATCGACAAAGTCTAACAGTTCTTCCACACCCACCACAAAGAAGCATAGCAAATGAAGAAACACACGTCACCAGAACAACCAACGCATGACGAAACCACCAATAGACGAACACTGTCAATAATTACATATAACAAGCCTGTTAAGCGATGGCGGCCATTTTGAATTTATCCGAAGAATCCTTTATATAACATTGAGATCTTTATCATATGGCTCTTTGAAAAATATAAATGACGTAACGAATCTAAGGTACGTTCGTGGTGGTAGTTACGATTAAATTATATCTGTTGTTTCGGAACATGCAAAAATGTAACGACTGTAAACGGAGGTAAATGACATATCATGGAAGCAAATGTAAAGTTCAGAAATCTGTATTTATTATCATATTCATTCATGAAAGTCTACCTGAACAATCAATTTCACTTGTAAATGGTGGGTCCTCTCTTTGATGGCATTTCAGCACGTTTAAGTCTCTTTCGTATGGCGTTGGTACTGAAAGTAGTACGTTAGTATTTAGCTTAAAGATCAGAAAATGGTCGTTCAGATGAAGAGGCTTGTAAGTGGATGTGTACATACATAGCAAACACACAAACAAAACAAAAGACATATATGGTACTATGAGTGAGCAGGTGAGGAATGCCCACGAAAAAGATTGATGGAACTCAAAGAGCAACTAAAGAGAAGAAGATAACAAGCACAAAGCTACGGAGAAAGGTACCAAGAAAACTAGAATAAAGCCACTGACAGAACCACACTCATCAGATGCAAAACAATCTGCCAACAAGCGCATCCCCTTCGTAACTACACTCAGTGTCAATGTCATAAGCACAGAACATATCATCAGTAGGCACTGAGATATAACTGATTCTTCTCCACACTTACAAAGTACCTCTTTCAAAGTAGCAAATATGATATCATACTAACGTACAAAAAAATAAAATATGAAATATGGCTTGCCATATTAAATTCACAAAATGTTACATACTGCGTCCCCTGAGGTGGACCTTGTTTCGCTATAAATATAGATGTTGATTCTTTGCCCACTCCGAATCTAACTCTCTCTCTCTCTCTCCTTGTATTTACTATTCATGCAGACTGTGAGAGTTGTTATGATTGGGGTTGGGTGCTCCCAATATTTTATTTAAATTATTATAGAAGTCCCACCCATGCTCGATTTTGGTAGGAAGTTAAATTAGTGAAAGATTGGTGTACAGCTCCGAGCCCCTCAGTCAGCAATGCCGACAGTTAAATTATTGAATATACAAAAAATGAAAGTCAACAAAAACAATTTAATAATAATTCAATAGTCAAATGATTCAAATTTCCCAAATATTCTCCTTCCGCTCGACCGTGTAATAGCATATTGCATCACTCAATCAGTAGTTTGAGATTTATTTCCACATTTTCTTGTATTCTATTCATCTGTGTATTCTTCTCTACTATTCCTCCCAATTTCTTCTCCTCTTCCTCCCGACTTTCTCAAAATTCCTTCTCCTCCTCCTATACTTTTTTATACTCTTTTTTCTCCCTCTCCACTTTCTCTTTCAGACTACTTTTCCTCCTCCTCCGCCTCCATCCGCCTTCTTTCCACCTTCGTTTGCAAGTCTCACTTCCACCCTCCCCCCTTAGAGACTCGGGACTCAACTTAACTGGAAATTCTGTCCGTCATAAAGCTTCCTTTTCAAAGCTTTTTTCCCCTTATAATCTGTTCTATGTTTTAACGCCAAATTGCGAGTGGCTTCATAGGATTAACCCTATATTGCTCAGCAATCTTCCAAGGCGAAACTAAATTTTCGCTTGCTAGTTAGAAGTTATAATTCGGATCTACGTTGTAATCACACCCAATACCTCAATTCCAACTGGATGTCGCTGTGAACCGATCAAATCGAACTTAGCGGACAATGTCCCTCTCGCTGTCTGTCCACGTGGGAACGGGTTTCCTCTGTTCTTAGGACTAAGCTGTAACACATAGGTGAGAAGTTACGCGATCTAACACCTGTGCCGATTCAATATTCCGGGTCTTCTCTCTGGTCACGGTAACCTTGCATAGGCGATTAACTCTAGCCTGGGGCAATGTTCAGACATCAAGCCATGGCTTGTAATAATACCTTCGTTTATACACGACTTACTAACTGGGGCTGAGCAAACGTGACACAGTCATCGGTACAATCAAGTAGGTGCGAAAATTTTGTTCACTTTATTGCAAGAACGTTCCGATGGCCTAGTGGATAGGGCTTGTCCGCCTTGGATGCGGGAGGTCGCGGGTTCGAACCCCGGCCGAGTCATACCAAAGACTTAAAAAAATTATACTAGCATTAAGAGGTTAGTTTTAGGACTAGTCTGCTTGGTGTCAGAATAATGTGACTGGGTGGGACATCATGCCACATGTCTGCGATATATGACCATAAACTGCCTCAATGCAGACATCGTAGCGATGTGACTGAACATTTGTTAAGCTATATGACTGAAATCTTTTTAAAGCTACGCTAAAATCCAAATCTCTCTCTCTCACACACACAAACACACACACACACACACACACACACACACACACACACACACTACTTGCAATTCAAGATCTGGGCAGAAAAATGGAATGTTAACCGTAATCGTTTTCGTGGTTTTCCAATGATGACTCTTTACAATAAGCTACAGTTAAATATTATATTATGCTATGAATGAAGTTACTAAGAAAATGGGCAATTTGTACTGATGATGACTGAAGTAAATAGTATATAACACATATCTAAATATAACGACCAAAGGAATAATTTGATAAAGAATCTTAATTTTAAAAACAAAAAACAAAATGTCTAGTAGTTGTCTTACAACCTCGACCAGCCATTGTTTTTACTGTCAATTTAAATGTTCATGAATGGTATTCCTTTTTAGAAATCTTAATGTAGGGTGTGTAATATGCCCACTCATATAAATACATGCACATCTCGTGTCTGTGTTAGTATCCGTTAGTCTCGAGAAACGATGGAAATGCGCCCATGAGAGATGTCCCAGTTGGTACTTGTGGCTATGTAGCCGAACACGGAAGTGGCAGTCCTTGCTGCACTTGCTGAACTTGAAGGTTGCATCTGGTGTGGGTTGGAGCTGCTTCTTCTTCCTCTGCGAACGCTTTTCATCAGCTAGCAAGCGTAGCTTGTCCTCGCCGGTTTTCAGACCAGTGATCAGAGCATGTCGCCAGCTGGACCTGTCTAGAGCGAGCTCTTCCCAGGTGTTCACATCGATGTCAAGGGCATTCGTGTCGCGCTTGCAGACATCCTTTAAGCAGAGATGTGGCCGTCCGATCTAGCTTTTGCCAGAGGCAAGTTTCGAATAAAGAATGTCTTTGGGGATCCGTCCGTCATCCATCCGACGTACATGGCCAAGCCATCAAATGCGACATTGACGGAGGAGTGTGACCATGCTGGGAATCTTGGCACATTCAAACATCTCGTTGTTTGTTACTTAATCGCTCCAGGTGATCCCGAGTATGCGTCGGAGGCATCGCATGTGAAAGGCACTCAATTGTTTCTCTTGTGAGGCGTACAGAGTCCAGGTTTCATTGGCGTACAGGAGAGTGCTTAGCACGCAGGCACGGTACACAGAGATCTTAGTGTTCAGGGTCAGCATGCTGTTCCACACTCTCTGCGACAACCTGGTTAGAGTTGTTGATGCCTTTCCGATCCGCTTGTTGAGCTCAGTATCAAGCGAGAGGTTGTTGGTGATGGTAGAGCCGACGTACTTGAACTGACTGACCACCTCAAGCTAGTTGTTGATGATGATGCTTGGGGGTTCCGCGTCCTGAACCATCACGTTTGTTTTCTTTAGGCTGATGGCCAAACCAAACTCATCGCATGCTTTAGCAAAGCGGTCCATCAGGCGCTGTAGCTCAACTACTGTGTGAGTGGCTAGAGCAGCATCGTCTGCGAAGAGCATGTCCCTGATGGTTGCTTCAAGCACTTTGCTCTTTGCTTTCAGTCGTGCCAGGTTGAACAGTCTACCGTCTGATCGCGTGTACAGGTAGATTCCTTCTGTGGAAGTCCCAAGGGTGTGCTTGAGCAGGACTGCGAACAAGATGCCGAAGAGCGTGGGGGCAAGGACGCAGACCTGTTTCATTCCACTGCGGATGTCAAAAGGGTCGGATGTTGAGCCATCGCACTGCACTGGGCCTTTCATGTCATCGTTAAGGACTGGATCATGCTTAGGAGCTTTGGAGTGCATCCTATTGTGAAGAGTCCGCCTCTGCTAACCAGATCGAACGCCTTGGTGAGGTCTATAAAGGCCAGGAAGAGGGGTCTGTCTTGTTCTCTGCATTACTCCTGCAGTTGCCTGACATGGAAGATCATGTCGATTCTGGAACTCTTTGCGCAGAACCCGCACTGCGACTCTGGATACACTCTGTCAGAAAGCGTCTTCAGTCTGTTCAGGTTGACGCGTGCAAAAACTTTACCCACGATGCTGAGAAGGGATATTTCCCTGTAGTTGTTGCAGTCGCTTCTGTCGCCCTTTTTCTTGTACAGGGATACGATGTTGGTGTCTCTCATGTCCTGAGGCACTGCACCCTCATCCCAGCACTGGCAGAGGAGGTCGTGCAGGTGTGTGAGGAGCACGCTACAGCCACACTTGATGACTTCTGCTGAGATGCCATCCTTCCCTGGTTTTTTTTTCCTACGGACCGTTTCTCTAAGGCGTTCTTTAGTTCAGCTACAGTAGGTTTCTCGTCCAGTTCGGCCATGACAGGGAGGTTTTCAATGGCGTTGATGGCATCGTTGGTCACGTGGTTCTCTCTGGAGTACAGTTTAGAGTAGTATTCCACCCAACGCTCCATCTGCTTGCCCTTGTTGTAGATGGTATCACCTGCGGCAGACTTCAGTGGTGCTGTCACTTTCTTCGTGGGACCCACTGCTTTCTTTATGCCATCGTACATGCCTCTGATGTATGAGATATATGCTGATGACTGGATGCTCTGACAGAGCTGACGCCAGTATTCATTGGCACACTGCCGTGCTAATCTCAACACTTTGCTTCTAGTGGACCTGTATGCCTGTAGTGTCTTCTGGCAGGGGGATCGCTTGTATTGCAGGTGAGCACTACGACGTTCTTCTATGGCTGGCATGAGTGTGGCGGAGTTAGCCTCAAACTAGTCGTTGTTCTTTGATTGCTTCTTACCAAAGATCCGTGTGGCTGTGCTGTACACAGTCTGTCTGATGTGATCCCATCTTTCTTTGGCACTGCCGTTGGGAGGTTCTGAATCAAACGTCTTAGAAAGAGCATAGGTGAATTCCTCAGCGCGATTTACCCTCTTGCCTAGAGCTGTGGATCTTCTTCGGCTGAAGCTTCATTTTGCATCACATCAGCGAGTGGTCGCTGTCGCAGTCAGCGCTGTGGAAGGTACGGGTAAGAAGCACACCCTTCATGGCAGACCGTCTTGTAATGATCAAGTTCAGCTGGTGCCAGTGTTTAGACCGTGGATGCCTTTTGATACTTTATGCTGTGGCTTTGTCTGAAAGAATGAATTGGTGATGCTGAGGTCGTGGTATGAGCACATCTCTAGAAGGCGCTGCCCGTTCTTATTCATCTTCCCAACGCCAATCTTGCCAAGACAGGAAGGCCAAGAGTCATGGTCAGCACCCACCCTAGCGTTGAAGTCGCCCAGCAAAATCAAGTTCTCTTCCTTGGGAATTTTGTCGATGAGCGAGTTTAACTCATCGTAGAACTCATCCTTGGTATCTGTGGTGGCGCTTAGTATGGGAACGTGAACGCTGATCAGGTTAACATGCCCGGTTGTGGTGTGGAGACGGAGGGACAGCAGTCTTCCATTTCCTTGTTGGCAGGGTTCTATTATCCCCAGCAGAGTGTTCCTGACAGCAAATCCAACACCAAACTCTCTGGCTTTGTCGGCGCTCTTTCCTTGCCAGAAGAACGTGTAGTTCTTTTTTTCTGAGGGACCCGGAATCTGGTAGTCGTGTCTCCTGTAGCGAGGCGATGTCGACATGGAACCTTGCAAGCTCGTCGTTGTTGACTGAAGTCTTTCGAACATCACTGATTGTCTGGAGATCATCTGAAAACCCAGTCAGCATGGTCTCGACATTCCAGGTACTTAGCTTGAGGATTTGAGTTTTCCTTGTTGGTTTTCTTTTGTTATTTCTTGGTGCAGTAATTGCAGTGTGATAGTAATTGAAATATTCATGAAATACAAAAACCTAACCTGTATTTATGATTGAAATGCGACAAGCATTACACACATATCAGATTGTATTTAGTCAGAAATAACTACATTACAAAATGTATTGTGCATTTTTCCTCAGATTTAAGCCATGTAGTTTTTCTAATAAATCCGATATTTCCTTGTACGTGAAGTTTTTCTCAGCGTAGTGCAAGACAAAATTCACTGAAATCAAAATAAGAATATATTCCATGAGAAATTTATATAGTTTTTTGTATTATAAATAATCCATCGAATGAAACTATTATTAAATTTATCGGTGTGGCAATGTTCAAGCAAATCCAGAAACTTCAGAAATAAGCATTATAACAATAATTAAAATGGCTATATGTCGTGAGCAAAACCCAAAAAGTATTATGAACAGAGCGAGCACTCTTTTACTGCTTTATACATAAAATTCTATTTATTAAAAACTTAATGCTACTCCATAAGTATTCTGTCTGCAAAACTGGAGAACAAAAATGGCGACTAGTTTTTGCTGGACTGATAGGAAGACGGATCTTTTTCCCGATATCCTTCAGGGAAGTATGAAGTTAAAAATTCCAATTACGTACGTTTTATTCATTTCCTTGAAAGCCTTCTAACTTTCTGACCTAACAAATAAAGAAGCATACTGCATATGAATACAAGCTGCAGAAAGCTGTTAGTATTCATCGGAGAGTATTGTTCTGTTGAGAGTAAAGAATTTCAGCAATTTTTTAATTTGTGTAGAAATTATTTTACCTTTCCGATGACGTAAATAAGACGTTAATTTTATTCATTGGTAGAACAGTGCTAACGCTTTCACACTTTCAAAAATCACAAACTCGTATTCATTTCACAGAATAAAAGATAAACTATTTCCCATCATCAAGGCCAATTATGGTAATAAATACAGTAAAATAAAATGAAATCATACACATGATGGATGGATAGATGGATGTACAGTCAGAGAGAGAGAGGTGTACTCACATGATAACTTGTAACTGAGAACAACTTTGTTGTAACTGTGATGTAGGCTTTCTCCCGCTTTCTTGCTAACATAGAGACCAGTGTAATTGGGTTCAGACGAACAAATAAATAAGCCGAGAGGTTATCAGAAAGGTGAATTGTTTGTTTTTTGCTAATTTATTACTGTGCAAGGAATGTTGACTGGTTTTACTTGTGAAGGAATAAAGAGTTGTACATGTACACATTTGAGCAAAATGTGTACATGTACAAATCTCTATTAATATGTTGATTCGTCACGTACACTTTTGAGCAAAATGTGTACATGTACAAATCTCTCTTACTTTAATATGTAGATGGTCACGTATAAAATGTGTACATGTACAAATTCAAGTTACTTTGATGTTGTATTCTGGCGGCCGCTATCGGCCATCATAAAGAACAGATTAACGACAATACCTATTGCAAGAGACCTTACATCTTTGATTCGTTAAAACTTGAAAACTTGACAAGCCTTGCATGAAACTGATAATGCACCATTCAGCAAACATCAATAAAAGAGTGGTGAAAACTGGATAAAGACCTTTTCTATTTCAATTTACCTTCATAAAACTAGTAAATGCAGTGGAATTATATTTTGTGTTTATTACGAAATGCCATTCAGTTCTGACATTCTCAGTATTTAAGTAGGTCAATCACGTTTCAGCCAAGTAATCAATTAGATCAATCATATTTCACTCTGATAATTAAGTAGGCCAATCATGCAGATCAATGCATCTGCACTTCCTACAGTTACAATATTACCTGAGAAATTATTCCGTTATAGAGACCAAAGACAGAAAAAATAGAATAAATACTTATTCAACATTTCGAACTAGCTTTGTGGTTTTCTAAAACTTTGTAAATGAATCAGGTCAATCAATGTCTATTTGCCATACTTCAAACTGCTGAAAGATAACCTGGCAAACGGAACGATTACTTGTCTTATTTGGCGGATTTACCATAAAAAGTGAAGAAATGCTTTAAACCACGTGTGCATGTGTACGGAAGCCCATTAGTGCCAGATTGTTTCTGTATAGTATTGCCAACATTCGCAATAAGTATTGCGAATATTCGCAATAAGTATTGCGTTTATTCGCAAATTATTGAGTTTATTCGCAATAAGTATTGAGTTTATTCGCAATAATATTGCGTTTTTTCGCAATCTATTGTAAATATTCGCAATACGTTTTGCGAATAAACGCAATACATTTTTTACAGACATCATTTGGCACTAATGGGCTTCCGTACAAGTGCAACATCTTTTCATACCGAACGGAATTTTACTAAATTCCACTTTTATGAGAGCAGCATATTGTTTATCATCTAGACCTTAAAAAATGTAGTAAACTAAGATGTAATAAAATAAAACTAGTACAAAGCAAAAAATGAAGAAAAAACCGAAATAAATATGAAATGTTGCATCAGATTTCCAGATGAATATGTAGCTGGTTTGAAATATCGAATGTAAAGTATATCATGCAGTGACTAAATTGATGTCATTGGTCTATGTATCAATTAAAACTAATCACGTAATTGGGAAAAGAAATTACATATGTCAGTTCATTTAATTGATCTTTTGTCTGTACTAGCCTAACAAATTGATACTTCTTTTGTTTATGAAGACAATTTTAAACACTTCCAATTGGACTCTGAATATATAATCTAATTACGCATTCATAAACCTTTATCTTAACTACGTATCCTAAAGCCGAATATAAATAATCAGCCATTCTGGTTCGACATCATTTGAAGACCTTTATCTTGGCAACGTATCATAGAACTAAGCCTCGGTAACGAATAGTCATAAGACAAAGCTGATCTTTTGTTTCATCGCAGGTTTCTTTGACAGTACACGTTTTCTAATTAACGATTTCAGGTGAAAGTAGCTTTATTGATCAAAACTATTATAAAGTGTACTAATACTTTTTCTGTAGTTAAGTGCATAGTAATGTATTAGACCTCGAGGTAAAATCCTAATTATTCTCTTGCGATAACCGCTGTTCAAAGAACAAAATACAAGAACTATATTGGTATCAAAACTACACTAGATGCTTTGCTTCTGGCACAGTCAAATATTAGGGATAATTTTACAATAATCGATCAAATTAATTAAGTTTCATATTTAACCTTATTTCCAGAAGTGTCTTTCAGAAAAATGTGGAAGGCTGATATGGAGTAAATTAAGACGGGTGTTTTTTTATATACTGAATCCTAATTAATAGCCGTTGCTAAAACCCCTACTGTCATTCGCTAAATGGACCGTTACTGAATAAACATTGCAATAAGCTTTATAAAACTAAACAGCAAACATTGTATGTTAAGTCCAAATGCCTAAAATTTAATAGTAGACATCTTAAAGTCCAAGACTCACTAACCATGGACGTATCCTTTAAATAGCTGGTTAATTTGATCCTCCATTGTAGGGTGTCCGAGTGGTCTAAGGAGCTCGCCTTTACAGATAACTCGCACGTCTCACCTCTATCAGCGTGAGTTCGAGTTTTAGCTCAAACAATATGGGTATGTGAGAAAGACTGTCAGTATCATTCCTAACGTCGGAGGATCTTTGCGATGTCTACACAGGTTCTTCCTCCATCAGATACACTGGCCGTAATGTACAGTACATCATCAGCTAAAAAGAGCCGTTAAAAACTACAAAACCTTGTTGCCAGCTCCAAACATGACAACCGAGTCATTAAGCATTGTGCTTCTCGGTCAGAACTATTCATGAAACATTTTCCCAGTAATAGTGTTATAATATTTTCATAGGTTAGCGTTGTACCCGTCTTTGGGCTCTAACACGCGTACTTTCATCCCCAACAAAGCATACCATTAATTTACCATCTGAAACTTTAATCCTCAAATTCGTAACAATATCATGCATGCATAAACACACCACTAGTCCTTCTCTAATGGAGAAATTCGTGTTTGAACATTAATGAATTAATGCAGAGTTGGTAGGAAATAAAACGAACGAAAAGGTTGCATTTCAACATGAAAAGGGTTTCTTGAAAATACCGTAGTTCTCGGATACTTTACTGTGATGAATTCATTGAAGAATCAGGTAGCTTTGCGTTTTTAACAGAAGATGACAATTGTCCATGCACCAATTTTATTTGCAATCCATATAGTTATATAGTAAATGTATACATGATTTTTCCGAATTATAAGGGACGGATTACATTATTCTGACCCCGATTAAAGAACCAGTTGCCAACTTTAAACACTTATCACCATCTAAAGTTAACGACCTCATTTTGCAACACTGCAAACTCAAGAAAATTGCTAACACTCAGAGCTGATTTATGGCAGTATACGTTCTTGTTGCCAAGGCAATCTGTACAAGAAAATATCTGATTATGAATTGGAATCACAGCTAACGCGATATTCTTTAACAATATAATTCATCGCTGTCTCTTTTAGATAAAATGCAAGCAAAGTACATTGTAAAGTAATTACATTTAAAAACTTTAAACTGTGTATAGAAGAAAGAAACGTTACCTAATTTCAAAATTGCAATATATTTCCTCCAGAACAGTGTTAATGAAACTCTGTAATCAGTCACAGCAACATCATCACCTTCTGTTCGCTGTAAATACCCCCACCTCTGATTCAACCCGATTCGTATTGTATCATATCTGTGTATGGCGTTTTTCTAATATCGTTGTTATTAATTTCTTTGGCGAATCATATCATATATATCAAAACAGAAAGTTCGATGTTTAATAATTGTGAGAATATTTTAAATAATTACAACATCAATATGAATTAGATGGTTTTATGTCTGTCATAAGTTACCAAAGCAAATGAACGGAGAACCGGTTGTAAACGAGTCGTGATGTAACCCGAAGAGATTACTAAATGATATTTAATTCCTCAGTTGTTTGATGGTAATTAGCAATTATAAATTGTTCAGTGATGTACTCATATCGTTCATACTGAGACCGTTTAATTATACAAGTCATGAGTTTTATTTGAATTGGTAGCGTGCATTTTTTATATAATTAGTTGTATGATAAACTCATTGAATTCTTTCCGAATAACAACCATTACATGACATTACCAAAGGAAGACAGTCTTCAATTACGAAGATTTAAGAGACCTAAATGGCTGACATCAAAGAGAAAATTAATTCAAACGATGATTAAAAACAATCTTTAATTCGTGTGTAGGATCATGTTAATCTAAATTACATGTACGAACACTGCAATTCCGTAGAAGTATGCATCTTTTCTTCTTTCTTGGTTTCCTCGCAAGTTCAATATATTTATATTACGCGGAGTTAAACATACTATTGAAGGTACAAAAACAACACACTTTCACAGTTCCACGAGTAAGTTCAGAACATTGCATTAGTTAATAACTCTTGGAGATATATTTGTTGCTTCTACATTTATAAGGTGATTCTGTAATGATTTTGCGAATATAGGCTGATCGATATGACCAGGGTCGTCTCTGACCGAAATGGTCTTTTGATATCTTTCTCTTCCGACAGCCTGATTACAAGTACACTTTGCAAAAGTCATAAAAGAAGTAATTTACTCTTGCACGTGGAGTAACAAATTAGTTACATGATCAGTTCTCTGTCTCCTTCCCGTTGGAATCAATGGCATTACTTTGTGAACGACCGCTCCGGTGGCCTAGTGGTAAGAGCGTCTGCCTCGGATACGGGATGTCGTGGGTTCGATCCCCGGCCGAGTCATACCAAAGACTTACAAAAGTGGTACTAACAGTTGCTTCGCTTGCCGCTCAGCATTAAGAGGTTAGTGTTAGGACTGGTTGGCCTGGTGTCAGGATAATGTGACTGGGTGGGACATCATGCTTCATGTCTGCGGCATGATGCCCCAGTGCTAGACATCACTGTAAACTGCCACACTGCAGACATCGTAGCGATATGACTGAAAAATTGTTAAAGCTACGTTACAAATCCGAATCACACACACACACAAACACACACACACTTTGTGAACGGTTATTCGTGCCTTGTGTACGCTATCACAACACAGATAAATTGCTTGCTAAAAGTATGACACTATTTATTTCAGTAGCTTTTTGGTTGTTTTATGCCAAATGCTCCTGTAGAGATACGACAAGTAAACTTTAAAAAGTCATTTTGACAACTGTAGGTAGACTAACCCACTAGTGCACGGTAGAATACAAAAATGAGTATATAATTAAAAGGTTACTGCATTTGTATAGGAAAATATGATCTTGTTTTCTCGGATGGTCGTGAAATATCCATCCGAAAAATAACTCGTTCATATTTTCCCATTCAAATGCAGTAACCTAAACAGGCGAAATCCAACTAAGGATATTCTGTACAATTTACAGCCATAAATAAAAATTACAAAATTTAAATAAAATAATGTACCATAGGTTACAAAAATATAGATATACATAACACAATGTCGCTATGCCTTAGTCTGTCCTCTGCCCGGTCCGCTGCTTGGCTCTGTCAATTTTCTTTCCAGTTCGTACTTCATTGCCAAACAGCAGTGATTTTCTCGTCTGTCAAATCCCTAAAGGTCAGGAAAAGTCTTGTTTTTACGACCTTGTATTCCTCTATCTAGGATGCCAGGGGCAGCTATAGTTCATCGGTTCTGCCATATGACCAGATGTTTGTATATCATGCAGGAACACCATGCCATCTTCCTAAATGCTGTTTATCACCTGTTCTAACTTCTCTACTCTACTGGTATGGATCTCGTTAACCATCAGTGGCCATATGTGCCTCCCGAGCAGACCATACTGGTAGATCCAGGCCATAAACTTCCATATAAGTCCCGATGTGTCCTTGTTAAGCAGACATTCCTGTGCCCGCTGTCAGAGTCTACCTGAATTATTCAGGTCTTTCAAGGTTGGGTCGAATCATTTTCCAAGGCATTTTATGGAACTATCTGATCATGTAAGTATATCGTCGCCTTGTATCTTTATTTTGAACTGGTTTGTGATATGTCCCTTCTTTATCACCAAACACCTTGACTTCTTTTGTTTAACTTCATTCTTACCCATCCGATTGTCTCATTTAAGGCTGTGAGAATCCATCTAGCTCAGATGTGGGTCTGTGTAGTTATTGTTACACGCACACGGGTATTTACTTGACCGAGCGGTTGTCAAACCCTGGCGCGATTCTCGCTAGAAGTCATAAGTTTCCCCGACTTTCCAAAGACTTCCATACAACTTCAGTTGTAAATCAGAAAGCCCGACGTGTCCATTCTATACCTAAATTTTCCTCTAATTTATGCAAGACCACAGATAAACCAAACTGCCAACTATCTATCAACCGTACATCTGCGTGGTTTGGCTTCATCATGTTTCCGTACCAACAACCGTTCACGCCTTAGAACATATATGAGTACTCCCTAACAATGGGAACTATTTTAACTCCGCCACCTTAGGCCAGTCAATGATGCTTTCCAGGCACATTTCGCCGATATAACTGCACCATATTCGCCCACATGGCGACATGAACGGTGTCTGTCAAGTCCCTTTTCATTTATGCCCTTGTGTAATTTACCGGTTTAATACCGTAAGTACCGTCCTTGCAGTCACGCTACCGATGTATACCACTAGATTTTAATATGTACTATTTTACGACAGGGACATTCATTCGGTTTTGGTCGGAATTCACTATTAGTGAACCAGGACATCATGGAAACACACTAACACTTCACTCCGTGATGTTTGCTCCTATTAATTAGCTCATTAGTTCGGGCCAGGAATATTTCCATGGCGCCGAATTCCAATAATCAAACAAGTAATCACACAAATCTAAGAATTGCTTAAAACGGGGCACTACAACCAAGTGCGCATACTCTAAATTTACTACATTATCATCATATCATCCATAAAACCTCTATCTGGAATAGATATGAATGCCTGACTCGGTTTAGATCCCTCTGGACACTCTCAATCACTTCTTTGTTTTTCCGTCTCTCAAGCTCAAATCTGTCTTTCCCAACTGCATAAACAATCGTTATGTAGGTTAGCAGTTTTTTCTTCCTCAATACTTCCCTGTAAAGATATTCCGATGATTTGGTCCGGATCGTCTTTAAATTGTTGCCAACTGCTTTCTTCTTTCATCCTTGACCATTATATTTTCATCATTCTCTCTCTTATAGCTAGTTGATAGGATTCTCGAATCAGCACTTATGCCTATCTTTTCACACCTTGTTCTGTTAGGTTCTCATGGGTCGTACACTATTCTGGGAATGCCAAAATATCACCACACCTGTTGACTCCATCCTAGTTTGTCGACAACTCTTGTCTGTTTATCTGTTGCAGGACAGAGGCTGATTATCTGGAGATAAAATGTTGAGGCTACTTTCCATACTTTCCAAAAACACGTCTTCAGTGTGATCTTTTACAATCACGTCTGGACTGTCTGTCACTGCTGAAGCAGGAGTGAAGAGGGCTCCCAGCACTGTGTTTGGCAACCTGTCCGGATGCCTCGACCGTCTCATCAGACAAATCTGTGCGTCACTGATGCCTACCTACTATGTAACTGTTGGATTCTCACCCCTCTTATATTTTTACATTGTTTTTCGCAATGGCACTTTTTCCCGCCGTAACACTTCTTAATGTCGTTTGGACTAATTGTTTCGTCGTCTTTGTATCCGTCCAGTTCGGCCTATCGCCCCCCCCCCCACCCCCACTCGGAAGGTCCTGGGGGTATTTTCTTCTATTATCATTTGTAGCATGGTTTGACTGTCTTTTTCCAAGTACTGCAAGACGAGAAACCACCATATCTTGCACCAGGCACTAGTCTTTTCTTGAAGTCACCTGTTTTTCTCAATAATAAAAAAAAAAGTCATTAGATACAATCTGGAGATATACAGTCACTGGCTTAGTAGATGTCCGTAAAAATGGAGAATATAAAAAATCTTTTCGGGAGATAAAGTCATGTTACATGTAATATGGTATCATATATCAGTATGGTAGGCTAATGACCATAAAAGGTGGAAGGAATAATTGTACTAGAATCAAACATTTTTGAACATACCATGTCCTTCGGGCTAAGATGCTTCAAGAACTCAGACAGGATAATGTAAATGAATCACAAATTTGCAAACAATAAAATGTCGATATTACTTCTGAATACTCGTCGTTTAAATCGAGAGATTGTAACACCTGTGGTAATGAAATATCTTGGACACTCGGCATAGTGATTACCCATCCGTTTTTGTATGCATGTTAAATCCATCCACAAGGGGTACAAGCCAATATTTTCCAGAGGAATATGTTCTACTTATGTTATGGTGCGCTGGATTCAATAAAAAATAAACTACTGTACGAAGAATTAGGACTGAAAAATGCAAAACCGGCAGTACACAAAGAGAAATATGAAAGATATTTTAACTCAACAGACGCATGCGGTATGCATGAAAAAGAAATAGCAAATCAAATGGATGCTTAATCATAATCACCTAACAGGGAAGCAGAGGTCCAGCATATAACGAATGCAATTTGAATTTTAATATCCACAATACATAATATTGTTCATTCACAACACTATCGGTTATGACAGCAATTTGTTCACTAAAACACTTGTAAAAATGATCCAGATAAAGTTGTAAAAAGAATTCCAACAACAACGAGAATACATATAATTCAGGAAGGATTTCATAGTTGAAGGTTTCATGAAAGACGAATCAGAGTTAGGAGGACAAACAAGTTTCTGACAGCTTTATATTCATGAGAGAATCGATAGAAAAACCTGGTAAAAATTAGGCCATGTAAACTGTGCAGAGACAATGAAATATTATTATAACCCCATCTAAATATTTGAGGAAAGACATTCACCCATATGAAGACATTGATAGCTTTGAACGGTTTGATGAAACAGCTATACCATAAATACCTCATCACGTCACGATTCATTCGCATTATATGAAGTTCGCCAGCTTGTACGTAATTTCATGAAACGGATTAGCTTTCAAACATTTAGAGATGTACATGACAAATATATCATGAAGCATACTTTTATGTTATGTAACATTTTTGTGAAATTTACGGTTTTCTCAACTAAAAGTTACAAACTAAACCCTGATCGCTATTATAGTAAACATGGAGTAGCCCATAAATTGAGTTTTAAGATAGTAACTGTTCATCTTCAACTTTTAACAGACTATGCTGTTCTGTTGTCGACTGAGGGTGGTATACGAGATAAAATTGACATTATACGGCATAGGTATGCTGACGCAAATCATAAATGCCGACTGGACAGATAATGTTGAATGAAAAGCACAAGCAGGACAAAGTCGCAAGATGCGAACGAAGTTGATGAAAATTATTTATTATGTAACTAAATTCTGACAACTTCTCTGAATCGTCCATGAGCCTATATGATCCATCCAAACTGATGGACACCTGATGAACAATTTATATTGATATTAGAAAACCAGATGCTATGATGCTGGTATTTCAGAAATGGAGTTAAACATTCCATCACATTGACACGACCAGTTTGAAGACTTCCCTATTAGTACCAAAGAGATATATTTCAGATGAAAATGATTGTCAGCGTGGCACATCACTAGAATGGTACACAATCAGCTGTACCAGAACTAGCATGTGAATTGCAGTATAAAAATAAATATGTCATCACTACAGAACTGTAAATTTTGCATACAGTTAAAATGAAAACTGTTAAAGAAGCACATAGCTGTATTGTTTGAACAACACTCAGTGGCTCAAATCCTAAATAACACTAAATATAAATATGAGATAACATGCAATATTGAATTCGCGAAATTTTTTCCTTCAAAATAAAAATGAATCGCATACTTGGTACACAAATGGAAAATTTCAGGAAACTAATAGTATACAAAATAAGCATACAAAGATATATAATTTGCCAGGAAAACAAGTATTCATGATTATGTGGTTTAGTTTGTTTCAAAAACAAGAAAATCAGATTGGCAAAACCAATGTGCAGTGGATTAACATTCTCATGATTATCCAAGTTGAAAAACACATATTAATACAATCGATATGGTAATAACTAATACTGATTATGTCTGTATCTATACGGAGACAGAAAACTACTACATTAACATGAAAGATGACAATACAATAAGTTCTATGATATTATTGACTATTTAAACAATACTAAATATTGCATCCAAAACAAGAATACAAAATTCTTGGACTTCCAAGGATGAAGTTCAATTGCTCAGATTGATTTTATTTCAAGCAGTCAGTCAGATTTGGTCTACGCAATGGCGGCTATTGTAACAGTTTTTTTTAAGTATATGTATTTGTTATGCTCTGCACCTTAAACGGCACAATACAGCTTTCCTGTTTTCCCAGCAAAATATGTATAAAAAATTGAAACAGCTGAATATTAAGCTTTTTCTGTTCGATTTGTATCCTTTCCAGTATTTTTTGAAAATGTATATTTCTCTTTTAATTTACTGTCTTCTTCCAAAGAGTTACCATCAATTTCTATGTGTCTATAATTATCAGAAAGCAGTCCCGACATCTTCATTTTGCTGGTAGTTTCTGCAATTATTGCGTTTTTGCAAATTTACTTGTTCCTGTAATATTTATTATTGGTTAATATAACTCTTAGCGATTGATCTTTTTTTATATCAGTGATAGCCTTGGGTACGAAACCATCAATGTTGCTTTACTTGCTAATTGCGACGAGTTATTTCATCATGAGTTTATTTTCTTGTAAATAAATATTCCCCAATGTGACAATGGCTGCAAGTGTACTAACAGTAGTAAAAGTCAAGGAACCAACCATTCCTGTAACTATTTCCCAATAAGCGAATTCAGCTACAGAAACGCATCCTTGCATCCAATTTAAATGTTTTATGATATGTTTTATTTCCTTCTAAGACATTCAGCTTTGTGCATCCTTCTAAATCGCAGAAATAGATAAAACTTATGCTATGTATAACTTATGTACATTAGATTCAGTCAGAAAAAATAATATTCTTAATGCCAGGGGAATGGTCAATGAAAAAGTAAGTAAAATTCTGACGTGTGTGTGTGTGTGTGTGTGTGTGTGTGTGCACCGTTAAATTCCCAATATTGGTCCCTCGAGGTATTGGTCAGAAAAAAAAAAGAATAAACCGTTTGTGCATGAACTTTTTGTCAGTTGAATAAAATCGCCGTTTTTTATGAAGAACATGTGAGATATGATTTCAAAATTGGCAGGGTACAAATTTATTTCAAAGTTAAAATTCACCAAAGGATATTTTCAGGTGCCCATCGCTGATAATACCCATTAACCGCACTTGAATATATATATATATATATATATATAAATATATATATATATATATATATATATATATATATATATATATATATATATATATATATATATATCCTGCTCGTAAACTATACTATTAGTTCTGTTCACTATGTAAATCTTCCAATTCATTTATGGTTGGTTTCATATATGTTAAATTGATTACCGATATTTGAAAAACAAAACATTTCTGTCCAATTTTGACTATAATGTTCATGAATTTTAACCATATCACCAATTTTAAATTTTGAGTATTCTTCCGTCAGAAATATCATAATCACCATAAAGATTGGTGTAAAATAATTGATTCATTTTCAGGTTCGCTAGCAAATACATACATCATTTAAGAGTTATACTAAAACATTCAACAATTACATTCTAAAACTGTGTTCCTGATCTTCCCAAAACCTTTCTTGTTTTCTTGCTATATATATATATATATATATATATATATATATATATATATATATATAATATCCGGAAGAATTTTGTTCTGATTTTTTGGATATTATTTTTTTTTTTTTTTTTTTTGATCCATCTCCAGTACACTTTAAGTCATTATTACCATTTGATAATCTTTTTGTCATTTCGTTTATTTCTGAGCTTGATTTTGCTTCAGCTGTGTTTTTTGTTTTCAATTACGTTTTCAACGTCGTTTCCACCGAGTTGTTTTGCTTGAATTTCAACGTCACCAGGCATATGTTCCAATGCATTTCACACCATATTAGTTGCTAATGACTTTATTGTTTCTTTCTTAATTGTTGACAGGTTTCTAAACTATTTACTACCTTTGAGAAAACACCTTTTAAGTTGTCAAATGCATTTCCAAAGATTGAACCTCAATTTTTTTTATAGCGGTTTTCTTTTACTAGTCGGTTTATAATACAAAACTATTGTTACTAAGATCTATTATAACACTGTCTGGTGATTATATCTGCATAGTAACAGATGCTATTCGGTACATTTTATTTACTGGTATATAAATCAATTCATTTGGCTGTATATAGCATGCTATCCTTTTAAAAAATTGCATGGTATATGTGCCAGAAAATTTTACCTTTGCAAGCAGAAGGCTGTGCACATTTTGAAGCTCATTCAGTATTTGGCAAATACCTCTAACTGGTTTACTTCGGCTATTTAACTCGAAGAGAACTCCGATTCTTAATAATCGGGCTGATGTTTGAGGGTTGCATGAGGCCAACGACATTGAAAAGGTTTATTTGTCATTTTGTAAATATATTCTTGGTATATCTAAGTCTTGTCCATATGCATTCGTAAATAATGAATCATGATAAGTACTTTGTAGAATATCAATGTATTTTGAAACGCTGGCTTCAGATTTCTAAAATACCGGAAGACATATATCCTAACCAATACTACAATTTGCAACTAAGATGGGGATGAAACTGTGACTGCTGGACTAACAATGTAAAACGCCTGCTATTTACGTATGTATTTGGCAATGTTTGGTGCAGAAGGGCTAGAGTTGGGTAGCAGGAAAAAAATAATTCCAGGGAAGTGGGGATGAATTATGAAAAATTCCGCCTTTCATTAGCTGGAAAAATATATTCATTTATCTATAGCAAAATTACAAATAAAAGAGATTAAAATACTTCAGCAAAAAGGAAATTCGCAGGCCCTCCCCCAAATTTTCTTTTAAAGAGAATTGGACAATACCTTATAGGAGATAAATTTGCTATATTAATTGCCGTTTCAGTTCTGCCGTTAAAATATTAACTATTAGCTAAACTGTTATGATTAAACTTAAACTATAGACCTCACCCTATGAAGACATTGTGCTGACATTAGAGAACTAGTTGATAAAAATAGGAAGTGTTGACACTGAATTTACTTGCTGCACTACTGATAATAGGCAGGGAAGTTTGAGTTCGATGCCAGCATCTGGGCAAGATATTTATCGGAGATAGCCAGTAAACATTATATACTCAACAATATTTATTGGTCTTCAAAAATTATGTAAAAACAACTACTCTCGTGAAAATCTTAGGATGATTCACAGTTTTAAAACGGAATACATGTACTTAACAAATTAACATAGGCTGGTAAATGACTAAGATAATTATTTTTTTTTAAATCCGAAAGCTTTCGAATGGTTGGATTGTGCCTGAATATATTTCATGTCCCATTTGGCCATTACCGTTGGCAAACGTGACACCTGTCAAACATATGATTAAACGGTCATTCATGCAATTATATTGTAACATTCAAAATTACGTTGTGACAATGATAAATACATCTGTTTTATAAAATAAGCCCCATTAATTAATTTGTCTTGAAAAAGGAAAGCATGCTGCTAATATCAATAAATGTATAACATTAATACTCAGTCATTTCCGTGCATTCATTATTGACGGAAACTACAGAAGTACCGTACAGTATAAAAGTGCAGCAGTACATACTGTTATTTATATCTATATTTCTTGAAAATTGGAACAATATTTTATTTAATTTTGTAATTTTTATTTATGGCAATAAATTGTACAGAATAATTTTAGTTAGAATTTCCGCCTTCGTGACCTGAGTCTGTAAGAGCGTAAAACTATATATGATCTATAAATAGATGCTTACGTATGTGTTGACAATTACTTGGGCTAGGTCACAAAAATAGGCTGGCAAACTGAGTAGTAAGATCTGTTACGTGGGGTATATTTGGAAATATAGTCGCATTAAAATGTACATATAAGGAAAGAACTCAGCAATCAGATTCATTCCGATTTCGGAGTCATCGTCTGTTCTTGTATTCTTGTTGTAAGTTTGCAGGCGGATTTTATGTTGTACTTAGAGATTATTCGAGAGGAAAAACATTTGTTTGGACTGTCCAATGGAAATAGAAAGTGCTCAATGTTTGGAGTACATTAATCTGGCTATGTTATAAATTATTCAAAGGAATTCTGGACAACGCCGTCTTGCAACGTCAGGGTTCCTGGAGGACCAGTACATTTCCGTTATTGAAGTTGATAAGGAACATTTTATTCATTTATGACTTTCCTAGACCTTCATAAGAACTAGTTTCGATTCATTTTAAAATTCTTTAAGTTCCTCTCACATTTTTCGTTTATAACTTTGATAATTATATTATTTATGTTTTATAAAACTTGTTGGTTTTTCTTCTTTTCTGTTACTTAAGTTTGTGACCATAGAGTCATAACAACTGGATTATGTTTTTAAAAAAAACAATGACTTAATTGATTGCATGCATTTTTCCTGATTAAATCAGTAGGAAGGTGTATAAAACATCATTTCATCACCAAATATTACGTGTATTACTACGACCTTCGTGCTGGAATAGATTGTTACCATGTAAGTTTCAATTCATTAAACTTTGCTACTATAATGTATATGGATGGCTATTCTACAATTTACTTGCCTTATATAGTACATTTAATAAAATAAGAATTGTGTTAAAGAAAAACGGATGCCCCACCGAGATGCCTGAAAACTAACTTAAACGCAAAACTTGGCCAAGGAGTGATGGACAGACATGGGTAGCATTTTATACCCCTACAAAAATGTTGTTGTCAACATCACCAGTTAATGTTTCCATGCTAACTCATACAAAATGACCTTCATCAGTATGTATCTGGAAAATAACAATAATTGCGATATTCAACGTCAGGTATAGAACGTTACAAACATCTGTATATGAGAGGGGTCAAAAAAGACACTTGGTGGTCATACGAGAATTGTCAAATTGGTCAATATGGTTAAAATTTGTGAGACTTTAAGGTCAAAAGAGTTTATAGGGTCAACTCTTAACAGTGTTACAAGTGGTTAACCTCAACGAGGGAGGGGTGACTTGGTAACAGTGTTTGAGTTGACTGCAATAGATTCCAATACAGGTAGGTATGGTAAATCTATGTTAAATGGGTCCATAGGTTTAACATGGGAACGGATTTACAGGGTCAAAAGTGTAGCCTCAAAATGGTTTTTGGTGCCAAAGTGTTTAAAAGTCCAAATGGGAAGAATGATGGTGAAAGAAGTTTAAATTTTAGTTGTCTGGTTATTCTACCAATGTTTGTAATATGGGCTTGAATGTCGTGTTTGCTTCTGGTTCTAAGCCTACCTTTTACTTGGATTAATTGTTCAAATCTTTGGCATAGTTAGCCACTTCGTGTCCAAGCATCGAAGGTAAAACTTTTCCAGTCAGTTATATCTTTCCAGTGTTCGTGTAACCAACAAGCAACACACTTGTTCGTAAGCATTACAATTCGATAAAGCGCCACAAATCGTTTCTTCACACAGACGTAAAGAAGAATCGATTAGAAAGCGTAATGCTCATAACCGAATGAGTTTCTCGTACGCATTTAAAGTTTGTGTGGTCATGATGATCTCATTGCAGGTAAATAGTCCACAATGAATATGCTGGTAAACGAAATCCCAGTAAAGTAGACACTAATACACGCACGAAATGTCGTCCCAAAGTCAATGGAAACAAATGTTGTAAAACATTTAGGTAGTCCTTCAAGATCTGAATACTGACTTTGACTTCCTTCACTGAATCTCTTGCAACGCTACATATAAAGATTGTGGCATGGGGCAGTCTTTTTTTATCTACGTTTCGTTTTGTGTCGGTCAATGTGTCTCCCTGAAGAATCATTCCTTGTATTTTGTGGAAAAGAGTAAAGTTTAAAAAATTGTGAAATGATTTTGATTTGCGATACATAAACTCCTTATAAATTCGCTCCCATAACTTCAAATGTAGATTCTGAATGTGGTCTTCTAATCTAGTAATTCACACTCATGTATTGCTTTTGGATGAAATAGTTATACTTTTGCCATTCAGTAATGGGTTGTATAAGATGCGAACAAGAACAGTCACTAATTCACACACCACATGACCTAACAGAGTCTCGTCTTGAAACGGAGCTTCTTATAAACGTTTCTTTCCCTACTTCTATAAGTCTTTCTTCTCCTCTCAAATTCTGTGTACTATCTCATTTCTGATTTATGGATAGTTGTTCAATGTCTGACCATTTAAACACCTTCAAAAGAATTGATCTTCTTATAACATTCAGGTACTTTAAACAATTGTGTGCTTAAGGATACAATTGTTCTTTGCGCTTCAATTGTATGTTGGCAAGCTCTCTGTAAATGCGTTCTCTTAGATAGAAAGTCAAACAACGAATGTTCTTGATTGCTTCTATGGTGCCATCAAAGGAATGTAGCGACAGCGTGGGACCTTTGGACATGTTCCACGTAAACCGCGTCTTCATACTCGCATTGGTGACTTTGCATTTGATCAAACCTTTATGGTGACGAATGTGTTCTACGTTGATGTCAGAATTTCGGGGTTCCCTGCAGAAAATCGTCAATAATTGCACGTCCAACGATACAACGAACGAACTAACATATATGTACTTGATTTCTAGTTCCAGAGCTTCGCTTAAGTCGTACTGCAAGCGTGTGGTATTCGTTCGTCTTTCAAATAAGCTGTTACGTGAGGCCATATATTCGATGTTCACCGCGACATTGTTTTCGGCAATGCGTCTAAACTCTGGATCGCTTTAGAAAAGTCGATTATAATTGTGCTCTCAAATTCTAACACTCGGTACCCTTGTTATTTTAAGTTCAGGCGTCGTTGGCATTATTTCTCATACAATCTTTATAGCTGAAGTTTGAAAAGAGACTTTTCATGCATCGTTGAGGGTAGCAGGCGGTCCATCAATAAAATTAAGTAGGGAATAATGAGGTTTTCTAAATCCAAAGCAGCCACCGAATGACTTCCAATTTTCTTCTCTTCACAGTTGCTGGCCTGTTTGTTCTATTGAACTTCTCTTTCCATAAGTAATGCAAACATCGCAACGCTTTGGAGAGCATCAACGGTTGATGGAAAAGTAATTTTGAGATTGTATGATGGCTACTGTGTTTTCGCACATGAATTGATTGTAGTTCACTAATAAGCATGCTTTCGCGATGGCACAGGCCTACTTACTTACCTCTGTGCTCCAGACACAATTATCGAAATTGTCTACAACTACGGGGTAAAATGTCCACAAATGATCGGCAATACTTTAACATTTTTCCTGAAAGTCAAAAGTGTTAGAAGCGTAAGAATGGTAAAAGCTCGGTGTGCATATTGTCGTTGTCTTAATCAATAGTGTCAGGCAATTGCGGAAGAACAACATGTTGATTGGCTTCGGTATTGAAAAGTTTAGAAAATACCTTTGGCCATTTCTGTCATTCAAAAGTTTTTAGGCATTCAACTCGAAGGCACGACCAAGAAATTCATGGAATCTTTAAATTATATTTGTTCCATTTTGCTCTGAATAGTATTTCAGATACAAAAAATGTATACCGTGAAATTGTGAACCATCAGCGTAGCATAATGATATCAGTCTCCTTAAAGCTGGATGTCCGCTTCCCTCCAAGTGTCATCGACATCGTCTAAGATCCATTTAGCAAAGTCAAGAAGAGTGTTGGGTCTTCGTAAGACTGTTTCGAGTCCTCGTGGAATCTTCCTACAGTGGGACAGTGAAGAAAAAGGTTTTGATATTCCCGTCTCGCAGGCCTGATTCAGAAATTATGAATATTAATGACGATGTCTTGCGTACATTCGAAAAATTGTCTTTTTCTTCTTGGTCTTCAGGTCGTAACATGTTCATGTTCGCATTTATGGATGTCACATCGATGTTCAATGTCTACAAAAATAGCATCATTTCTTCCCCGGACAAACGTGTGCCTTGCGTATGATATATCAACAGGTATAGCACAATACCAATATTTTATGTTGTTGATCTTGCGTTATACAATGTAACACGCTCGTAACACGTAGGACTGACAAAGGTTCACGTACAATAGGAGCAATGAATTCATTTTATTTCCTTCTGGAATGCAGTTTTAGATCCTAAGCAAACCAGACATAATTCTCCACAATGACTGTATTTAACTCGACTGTAAAACTCCTTGGTTACATTTATCACAGTAGTATCCGTATCAGAGAATCCAGCGATACAATGGTATCAAAATGTTTTTCTTCATGATGATGCACTTGAATGTATTTTCCGTCTGGGAATTTGGACCCTCGATACAAGAGAGTTTTGCGAACCACTTGAGCGTGGAGCCAAGAGGTCTTGAAGCTTCTGCATTTCAGGAATGCCACACACAGTTTCGTTCAATATGCCTGCCTGCTGTAGCAAGAGTTCTGCTTCCTTTTGTCGTTTGGCTCGCTCCGATTGGTGAATGTTCAGGCTCTTATCCGTTGTGCAGTTATATTCTTGTTGTCATGCGTTCGAACTACGACGATGGCTCGGGCTAAACACGTGTGGTCTTGAGAGTTGTTAATTTGGATGTTGCTGCGTCTGTTACTGCGAATTTAGACCACCAAGAACACTTTGAGTGACCCGCTCCCTTTAGGAGTGAAAACGTTTGTCGAGTAAAGTGTGACTTTTCCATCAGTGATGTGAAACTCGTCGTTGGATTGTTGGACGTGTTGATTTTTGTCGATGAATTTAGATTGTGTCAATTTTGCTGGGGTGCTGACCTACATCCAGACGGGCGACTTTCGTGTTTGGCATTGTCGTTTCAGTGTTTCTAACAAAGAATCCCAGAAATCGGTGATGAAACCGTTTACTTTCTGGGTCAGCACTTCAGACTCGAACACTTTAAATTTCACTATGTAGGTGTGAGAAGTGGTTCTAAATTTGCTCCATGTGCGTGTTTGTGCCTCTTAAATGTGCTAATACTTTTTGGGAGCATCCGAAAAACTTTCTTTTGGCGTAGAATCTTTTGGTTTTGGGGCAGACGTGGAGGGTGTTCATTCAGATTCGCTCATGCCTTTTTCGAAATAGCTCGCATGGATTTGAACTAACATTTCAAATCGTGGCATGCCGATGCTTTTGAAATTCTTATAGTTTCTCACTAGAATAATGCGGTCCGTTCATTTTGATTGCCAAATATCATGTGACTCAGTTTAACAAGCAATGGGTCCCTATAAATAGGACCAGTGCCTTACTCTAAGAGTATTCACTCAGCTCTCAAACGGTGAAGATGGAAGAGTCAAAACAGCTTGCCATTTTGGTCAGAACGTTGCAGATTGCCATATGAATGTATACTCCAGAGAAGACGACGGACTACTTCTCTCAAGATAAAATCAAGATAATTGCTATATCTGTCACGAAAAAGGACATTGTGCCACAGAATGCCCACAACATAAACGCAAAGGAACGACAGGAGAAACGAGATAAATGTCAAGTAAAAAGAAGCGAAAGGAAGATCAGGATAATGAGATGAAATCTGGCCACGAGAAGAAAGTGAATACGAAACAGAGAGCATGCTGCTAAATAAATTCAAAAAGAGACAGTAAAAGAAGAAAATGGACTTTTGTGATACGCTGTGAAATTTTCATTGTGATTTCAACAAGAGAATATACCACTTTGAAAACGTAAGCGTACCTTTGTATTGTTTAAAATCCTACCTGACTTAAACACACACTCACGCACGTACATAGGTATTTGTCCCTGTGGTGTGTATGTGTTTGTCTATGCATACAACTAACACTTAAAGTCGTTTACCACTATCATTCCCAACTGACCCCATAAACACTTTTGATCCAAAACCATTTTGAAGTTATACACACTTTTGACCGTATAAACAATGTTGACCCTATAACTCATTACCATATTAAACTAATGGCCCGGTTTAGCATAGGATTTCCCATATATATCTACAGTAGCGCCTCCTGAGGTTAACTCGAACACCGTTAATGTCTTAAGGTCAGCTACATTTAACACTGTTACCATTTGACACTATAATCACTTTTGACTCTATAGAATCCCCTGCATGTTAAGATTAAGGAAAAATTTAACATAGGATTTCTCGTATGACCGGCAATTGTCTATTTTGACTCCCATTTATTTCATTTATCTACTTCTGTAATAAGAAGCCTGAGTGCACCATTATGTTTTTATAAAGACACTAAGATACCCCGGGGTTGTTAAGCGTTGCAGGTTACTAAACACTATGAAATTGACAGTGTATATTTTAAAAGTGACAGTCACCATTTGTATCTATATTATAAGAGAAACATAGTTAACGGTAGCATCATATTCCATCAATAATGTGTGGTTTTCTGTAGTGGTAACCTGTTTCTTGTACCTACATGAACGTTTAGTGCATACTATCGTACGTTGAAGAGTACCAACGAAAACTGTCAGATAGAACTGTAGCATTCTCTTTTATGACAAAATTCTTCAGGCTGCCCACGTACAATACAAGAATCTTACGTTGTTGTGTCAAACCTTATTGATCCCAATCATTACTAAAACTAAATTTGTGTATTTTCTTTCTTAATACAGTAGTTTGAATCGTCATCGTTGTTATTATCATCATCAACATTAGCAGCCATGTTTCCATTATCATTGCTAAGTACTGTTTCCACATCATTTTCTCTTTTTATCGGAAACAAACAACGAAGCTGTCATCTATCTTTAACTGAAAATAATATTTATATAGATACGCAAAAGAAGTGACATCTGGTTTAATATTTCAGACTCTTTTATTGACGTAATGGCTGCCCCTTCTCTTGATTTCATTTCGGTTTTTAAATAATGTCCTCCGATCTGTTTTGTTTTTAAAAGGCTCAGTCAGGAGACTAAGAACGTGACCAATGAATCCCAGACTTCTGTATAGACATTTTACTTACCATGATCAGAAGAAAACGATTTATAATTAGCACGCAAGTTTCAAATTCTTTGTAAACATGTTCAGTTATGTTACCAAATAATCAAGGTGGTTAATACGATCTCGGGCAAGTCAGGCATCATTGAGGCAAACTTGAATGGCTTGATGCTTAAATGTTCTATGAGATTCAGGTAAATTTGGTTCACAAAAATTTATTTAAAGGTCTTTCTAAATTTAGTACCAGCAATAAAATCGGATGACCAATCGCCATCATTTACCTTTGAACTATCTAAAACTTTGACGATATTTACATATTATTTTCTTCATTTGTAAAACCTTAACGTACTTGTATGTCATAATATCACCGTGTAAGAATTTGATTTTGTTCATGGTTAGCAAGTGTTATTTCCTAATTGCTTATGCCTCAAACGTATAGACAATGACTATTATTTCCCACAAACTTTGCTTTTGTGACCAGGTGATTGATATTTTGAAATTTACCTATTTTCCGGAAAATTCAAGACAGATTCAGTGCTGAGTAAGCTTGGAGTAACTTCTAGAACTTTCTAGTGATTTAAATAGCATAAATACAGGGGCCTTAAGCCCACCAGTTCAGTTTAGTTCCAGCTGCCTAAGTGGATACATATCTGCATTTTTCTGAGATGGCATCAAGAGGCTGCAAGCATCCGCCAGATGCATTTTGCTATGTATGCAGCCAATTTATTAATACAAAAGCGAAAAATTACTCTGTGGAAGCATCTGCTAAGATATGTGAGGCCTACAAAGCATATTTCTGCATGTCTGTCAGGGATCAAGACAAACCCTGGGCACCTCATCTCACCTGCGAGCACTGCAAAAGAATTCTGGAAGGTAAGATGGACAATTATTGCTCGGAATTTTATGTTATAAAATTTGTTAAATGTTTTTAAATTGTACGCAGTTTGTTTTTTGTTGTAATTTTAAAATGTTTTACAATTTTTAATGTAAAGAATATATCATATATGAAAAATGTTGCGAGAATCTCTTACACATTAGTCATGGGTGAAATAAATGTATTTTCGTAGGATGGTACAGAGGAGGAAAAGAGACATGACGTTCGCTATAACAAGAATTTGGCGGGAACCCACTGACCACTCAGGCAACTGATACTTCTGCACGGTGGACCCTTCCAAACGTTGGACTGACCTGAGCTACCAGTACCCACTCCTTCGGAAAGAGAGCAGCCGTCCTTAAAAGAGAGCAGCAAGTCAGAGAGCAAGAAAGACCTTGTAGATCCAGATGACAATTTCAGAGGTGGAGCTGAGAAGAGAAACCCATACTACCCCAACCAAAAAGTCCACAATGACTTGATCAGAGATCTTGGCTCACCAGGTCCAATGCCGAGCTTTTGATGTCTAGGCTCAAACAGCGTCACTTGATTTATAAAAGTGTGCAAGTCGCCGATCAAAGGAATCGTCACCAAGCATTTTCCAGCTTCGTCACCCGTCAAGATGGGTTCTGCTTCTGCCACAATGTAACCATTCTGTTCGAGGCAATCTGAATCACCTGTAACCAGAATGAGTGGCGCATCTTCACTGACAGCTCATCGAGGAGCCTCAAAACCGTGCTGCTTCATAATTGGAACAAGTACCCGCCTCTTCCCCTGGCTCACTAGGTGCACCTCAAAGAGGATAACAAGAGCATCAAGACCTTGCTGGACGACTTAAAGTATGATGTGTACTGCTGGAAGATCATCGGAGACTTCAAAATAGTGTCATTCCTGGTGAGTCTCCAATGAGGTTTTACCAATTTTCCCTGCTATATTTGACTTTGGGACAACAGCGACACCAAGGAGCACTACCACAGGCGGCACTGGCCACAGCGGACCGAGTTCTCTGTGGGTTGGAACAACGTCAAGTGGGAGCTAGTGGTGGACTCCCGGAAGGTGATGATGCCACCACTGTACATCAAATTGGGCCTTATGAAACAATTTGTCAAAGCACTGGATAAGGAGTCGGAAGCCCTCAAGTACCTTCAAGACTTCTTCCCTAAGCTGTCTGAGACAAATGTCAAAGCCAGTGTCTTCATCGGACCACAGGTAAAGAAGATCCTGGAGTGCAATGAATTCCCCAAGAAGCTCACTAGTAAGGAGAAAGCGGCTAGGAAAAGATTGTCGCAGTGGTTCGGGGCTTCCTGGGCAATCACAAGGCAGAAAACATAGTGGGATTGGCTGAGACTCTGGTGAAGAACTACGGAACAATGAGCTGCAGGATGTCCCTCAAAGTCCATTTAATTGATGCTCATCTTAATAAAATCAAAGAGAGCGCTTCCATCAGGACATACTGGACTTTGAACGCCGCTACCAAGGATAGTATAACGAGAAATGATGGGAGACTGCATTTGGGGACTGATTCGTGAAAGTGATTTACGTATAATCGTAAATCTCGAAAAACTACTGCTAAATCTTTTGTGGTCTTTTTTGAATTACTTTAGTATAAATACATGTTAATTTTTATTCACATGTTGTTTTTCTGATTTTTGTGAAGGAAAAGACACAAATTCGCCCGTTTCCATTTGAAAAAGGTAAATTTCAAACTATCACTGTCTTGGTCACAAAAGCAAAGTTTGTGGGGAATAATAGCCATTTCTATACTTTTTAGGCATAAGCAATTACGACATAACACATACTACCCAGGAACGAAAATTGTGTCACATAGTGTATTCATTTTAATTTGGGTAATCGGCATTTGTTTAAGGATATAGATAAAGCAAAAAATACTAAAAGACTTTAATATCATGATATTATCTGTCAACTTTGATTAAATTATGTTGAGCTGTTTATGAGAATATGTCATACTGAGTAATTAATACGCAAAGGACAGTCCTTTGTGATCGGTATCATTCTTGCCAAATTGAAATGCCTTTATGTTATAAATGTTATAACGTTTCTTGTCAAATCTGGGTGAAATTCTGGGAAGCTATTTATAGGATGACGTCATTCTAAGTGCTTTTTTGTACTTTTAGTGGTGATGGTTAATAATATACCGGCATCATTTGTATACCTTTACGGCAGAACCATTTCTGTCGAATTTGGAAAATAAGTGAAATCCTTTTATTTTAAAGTTGTCATTAATTTTCTTATTAAATCCGTATTTAATGGCGGATTGGAATCATTCATAAAACGAAGCATATGTAGACAGAACCAATTACAATGTCGCGAATTCGTCGCTCAACGTCCACGACAAATTCTCACCTGTGACTGACATTTACCATGTTTACAACGGACAGGCTTGTGTCCACCTCTAATCAAACTAAAGCTTCCAATTATAGATTTAATAAACGTAATCAAACATTACATGTGCCTCGTGAAAGTTGGTCTCCTACAACAACAAACAAATGTCACTGAAACGTTTCTATGGCAATCTCGATAAAACTAAAATCATTAATATCATGACTGTATTTACCAAAAGGAAATTGGCTTTTTCAAAGAAAGACGTGTTGAGTGTATGCCTTACGACAAATATGGGCTTATATTTCACCCCAAAATTGATTTGAACAAAAGCAAAGCAGATTACTAGCAGCTCGGGCAAAGAAAGCAATTGCAAGGATCTTGAATTATCAATAGTTGTCTTAGTGTAAAAACATTTCTAAAGGTTTTCATTCAGTCATAAGACAAATTGCTTGCTATGGGACAGATATTTGGGGGTATTAGTATAGATATTGCAAGTGTGCAATACCATGTTAGCTAACAGTATTTAGGTGTCCCTAAAACTACCAATAATGCGATTGCGTTAAGCAGAGTACGAAAGATATCCACTTTGTACATAGTAATTTTTACGATGTATCAATTAATGGCTGAAGGTTGAAGAATGATTTGAACTCGCTACCCACACCAATGTTATCTAATATTGAAACTATTAGACGAAGTCAACCGTGTCTAATCGGTTACCAAAGTTTCGGTTCTGAGCATGCATGACTAAATGAAGATAAAAATAATTTGTCTCACTAATTTCGCGCTGACTTGAAGATTCAGCTTTCCAAAACTGAGAAAGCAGTATTAAGAATGCACATAAATATGTGTATTTTTATTATGTTTAAATCTGACAAAGATATATATATATATATATATATATATATATATATATATATATATATATATATATATATATATATATATATATATATATATATATATATATATAAAGAATACAACTCATATGGCGAATACCAATCCTTTCAAGTGTACTGGATCCAGCAAGGGATCACGTGTGTCAGAGATTGATTGAGATAAATGCAATAAACTGACAACGAACAGTGCGAAACTAGTATCTAGTCAGAGCGCTTTCGACTCTTTTGAGTCTTTTTCAAAGGCAAATACAAGAAGCAGCAGAGAGGGCGAACAGACCCAAGAATTCCGACAAAAAAAATAAACAAAAAAATAAAATCATCTCGTAGAAAGGTCCAGATTTTTACAAATAAAACGTTTCCTGGGAGGTTTTTATTTTTGTTGAAACCCACCCCATCAATAAAACCTTAGTTCGAAAAGGTAGCTGAAAAAAAAAGTACTTTACGTGTTTATTTATTTTTTGTTTAATTTCCACGGACGACCAACATTGGTAGGCGCCCTCTCTGCTGCTATTAATTTTAAAAATCAGAAACGTTAAAAGATTTCATCAAGACCCACACGATATCTTGTTCTTGGATCATGCAAATTTATTGTTATAAATCCATGCGGAGTAGCTTGCGCTCGTGAGAAGAAATTTCTGAATTTATTATAATCCATGTCACCGCTGCACCAGGTTTGATGAATATTTCTAAGTGTGTGTGTGTCTACACCATTAAACACAACTAAAATATTGCAGTTGTCTCTGATCACTTTCGGAATTTGTGTATACCGTTGAGTAACATAGATCACATCTGTATTTTTATGTCTGCCGCGAGAAAATATTCTGGCTGGATTTTCTCGTTTATCTAGCATCACATCGTCGTATACAACTAAATTATTAATAAATCCGTCTAAAACATCTACGGATAGTGCTTCATCAATAACGGTTATAAACTCTATAACATCATTACCTTCGTCCAGTAATCTTGCATTTTCATTGAAATCTTTAAGTACATCATAACATCGTTGATCATCAGCGGATGGTGCTACCAAATATAATTTATCCCATTTCAACCATCTCATTATCAAATTAAGTAATAATTGCGTCTTACCCGATCCAGATGGTCCTATGATAATCTTTCTGATGGAATTGGGTAACGCGGGGTGGTGTTTAACTGGCTCTCGTCGCCGAGTTGCTGAGAAATCAATTATATCCATATATTTTATAACATGAATTTATATTGTTTACGCTGTAAAGTTAAAACTCCAACTACTGATTTAGCTACGGTTACAACAAAAAATAAAAAATAGCGTATGGTGGAAAATGTTCTGTATGCGGTAGAAAGAAATTTTCATTTTTACCTAATAAGCGCGGTGGTGATATTGCTAATTTGATGTCAAAGTTTCCAGGTGCCCCATGGGCTAAGTATCCAGGAGAAAAACATCTACCAGGATATAATTATTGCGGTCCTGGTACCAGACTTGATATCAGACTTGATAATCAAGATCAGCCAAAACCAGGCGAGGAACCAGTAAACGCTATTGATCGAGCTTGTCACGCTCATGATGTAGCTTATAAAAGTAAAAATCTACAAGATAGGCATATTGCAGATGTGAAATTAATTCATGCATTAAATTCCATAAAAAATAAAAATATTAGAGAATCATTAGCTAATTGGTTAGTAAGATCTGCGATGAAAGGTAAATTAGCGTTTGGGTCTGGTAATATATAATGGAATTAATTTATTATTCACCAAGAGGATACTGGAAAGGTAAAGCAGCAATTAGTAAACTTGCTGATGCAGCAGCGGTTAAACATTATACTGCTAAAGCGTGGTTATCCAAACAAGCAATATGGCAAATTTACCTACCACCACCGAAACGAATTCAGTATTCGTATTTCGATGTTAATGTTCCTAATGAAGTTCATCAAGCTGATATTTTATTTTTACCACATGATACTGCACGGAGAAAAACGTACAAGTACGCGTTAACTGTAGTTGATGTTGCAAGTAGATATAAAGAGGCAGAGCCGCTATCAACGAAAACAGCATCTGAAGTAGCCGATGCGTTTGAACGAATTTATCAACGAGGTGGTCTGCGATGGCCACAGCTGCTACAGGTTGATCCTGGTAAGGAATTTCTTGGTCCAGTATCATCGTTGATGAAACGACATAATACCAAAATACGACGAGGGCATACTGCAATTCACCGTGATCAGTCAATTGTTGAGCGATTTAATCGAACACTTGCTGAGAGGTTATTTGGATATCAATACGCGAGGAAATTTATTCAAGATAAAAGATCTCGCGAATGGGTTGCAAGATTGCCAAACGTGATAGCTGCATTAAATAATGAGATTACACGAACAACCAACATGAAACCCATTAGCGCAGTCACAAAATAAAAAATATACCAACACAACGAAAAGATATTGAAAGACAAAAAATATTGGGTGATGTTACAGTTAGATATTTATATGAGCCTGGTGAACTTGAAGGTGGTAAAGAGAGAGCGACTGATCCTATTTGGAGTGTTACCACACACAAAATATCCACCGTGACAAGATCCTCAGGTAGACCTGCAGTCTATAGATTAGATTCGGCTGCTCCTCAACGTGGATTTACACGTGTACAACTACAAATAATTCCCGAGGATACACAACTACCACCGCGATCACTTAATTAGCACTAGCGCCTCTACGTCGATTACACTCGAGACAGGTCAACATGGTATTTTCTGGTGTATGACGGGACTATTATCTTTTCTGTCTACGGTAAATTGTCTTGAATCATTACTCGAATACCTCCACAGCATTATACAATTGCAACTTGCACAATGATTATTCTGCTGCTGTTTTAACTCAATAATAAATTCAGCATCAAGATCAAAGTCGCGTTTATTTTTTTTATCAGATTGTTTGTATCCGGTTAATTTTTTTCTTATTATATCATCATCGATGATGTTAAATTTATCAACGATTTCAGGAATTATTATCCTACGTAATTGAGATATTTTTCTGACCCTCGATACCGCTAAATAAACTAAATTTGACCACTCGATGCGATCGTCCACAATCCAAACTCGTGTATCAGAAATAGTTAATCCCTGAGACGAGTGGATCGTCATAGCGTATCCCAACACCCATGGAGATTTGTCAGCGCGTAATGCATCTTCGACTACAATGATATCAACGGCGACAATATCATTTAATACGAGATTCTGTTTTTCAGTCTGTCCTGGAATATCAACATTAATATTCTGTTTTCGTGTATCTGATGGTCTACAACATAACGGTACGGGTAATTCTGAATATTTTTCTTTATGTAGTTGAAATAACTGCTGTTGTAAAGCGTCTCTGATTATTTTTCTGCTTGCTACTATCAAATCGGTGGGTCTCCATAAATTTAAAAAATCACTCATTGAGGTCTCTGAGATTACTCCGCGTATTATTTCACACTGAATTTTGTTTGATTGTAATCTGATTAATTTTTTAAACTCCTTTAAATTTGCATCGAGAGCTCTATGATCATCATCTATTTCTTCGTAATAATCAACGAAATTTTTTAACCAATCATGTGGTGATGATCCAACAAAAGGCGGCGGTTGACCATGATCGCCACACATTATTATAGCGGTATTTTTCGTCAACAACCAATCAAGAAACGTTTTTAATGTATCCAATGACACCGTACATATCTCGTCCCAAATAATTATTTTAGGTATATATTTTTCTCCCATTCGTTCAGGAGTCCATGTATCCCCGCGCCACCGAAAGAAAATATGATACGTGCACGATTGTACTTGCCGTTGTTTCATCTCGCGTGCAAGTCTATGTGTGGGTGTCAGCACGATCATATCTGAATTTCTAAAAATATTAATTGCTCGAGTCGATTTGCCGCATCCACCAGGTCCATTGAGATGTACTGTCTTATATCTGGTTATTGGATCACTCACAGGCGGCGCTTTCGACATTTCTGATATTTTATTACTCTTACGATAAAAATCTCTCATTGGAACATCTGCTGATTCTGTATAATTGTGTAATATTTCCTTTTTTATTCTCCCCGAACTCCATCGTTCATCATTACTTGTAAATTCCATAACAGATTCTAAATATTTACTCGAAATATAAAACGAATCTGTTGCGAATCTGACTGCAGTCTCAGGAAATCTATTAATCATCGATAATAAATCTATAGAAACATAAGACAACATGGAAGATCTTAGATGAGTATACTGTGGGGAGACATCATTTATGTAACTAACGATCGTATCTAATTTTGTTCCGTCGGATAAATAAACACTTTCTCGATTTACAAATATATTTCTCGCTGTTGTATCAGCGATTATAAAATCGTACTCGGCATCATCTAAAATTAATCGTGCGTGATGTCTTTTATGATCATATGCACCACCTTGAGTAAATTTACCTATAATTTTTCTACCGAGATCTTTTGCGGTTTTAAGTTTAATCTCGAGAATTTTAGGAGCTTCTTTGATAATATCATCTTCGGAAACATCAGGACATTTTTCCTTAAATTCCTTAATAACTTCATCGAGACTGGTAGAATCTGGCATGGGCAACCAAACTTCGGTCCGCGTATGATATGATATAATCGCCTCACTAACCACCAACGATGTCAGTATCGCACAATCTAGCATATATCGTAATAAAACTATAGGTACCCAACGTTTTTCACAGAAATGTCTGCCAAACCAAACATAACAAATCTTGTGAAGAATTTCGTTCAACTTGAATGATTCAACACAAGCGAATCCAGTCAGATCAAAATCTGGTAATGGTCCATTAATTGCCACTCGCGTCATCTCGTTTGTAGGGTGACCAAATCTTTAAAGTACACAGAACAATCTCCGTATCCTAGAAAACTTCCCGGATAACATGCAACCATATCAACCGAAATAACATCATTGTAATTATACTTGGTATTCCATAATCCGCCGTGTCCGTATTCGACGCAACTTGCGCGTACGTCCTCGATTAAATCAAATCGTGTTGGTTTCCATGAATTTCTTTCTCTAGCGAAATGAGTCGCAACAGATGGAACGGTAAAGCAATTAGTTAGTAATTTGTCAGTACTTTTCGCGTGTTTGCACTCTAAAAACTTCTGCGCAAGATTTTTCATCTCGTCATGGAGAGATTCTGTTCGATATATTTCACCGTTTGGTCTAACAAACTGATCAAATTCACCTTCCTCATCACTTTTAAATAACCATACCGATATAGTATCATTTTTACTTATTTCGTTAAAGAAATCAAACATACTCATATCTGAGGGGTAAAATCTAACAGTTCGATCACGTGGAAATATTATTACTGCGCTAGTCCATGCATGCGCGTTATGATCAATAATATTTATTGAAGCTCCTTTCGATTTATATTTCGATTCGTACAGTACTTCTCACGTTACTGTCGTAACGGTTATTGGAAATTTTAATATTTTTCCTAATTCAGCAACATCTTTTATTGTAGCAACGGTATCCTTAATTGAATCAGCCCATGATTTTATTTTTTCACGCCTTAAATCAGTTAATCCATTTCCACGCATCGTGTTTGTAAAGTGCTCTATTACTCGTTCGGCTACACAATTTAACCTTGAAAATTTCATTGGTGCCAGTTTATCAACGTTGGGTTTTTTATTTATCTCATAGATTCCATAAATAACCGCTCTTACAGGGTACGCTCGCTCATAATACGGTTTATCAATACCAGTCAACAGACCCGGTTTGGAATTTTTACTTAATATGGCGATTTTATTATTACCGAGGACAGGATCATATTTGTCACGAATAATCCAACTACCTGTTTCTGTTAATACAATAAATTTTACTCTGAAGAAATATTTTTGATTACCCTCGTATTCAGTGATGTAGTTAATGATAGTTTCCGCTCGTTTGTCATTCATTGTGGCGTCCTTGACAGTATTGCGAATAATCTTGAACGTTGACCATGTATGAGATGCACCATCCGTGTAAAATTCTTTCTTGGCGTCGTGAATTTTCGAGATCAAACTTTTATTTTTCGAATCAACCAGATCTCGTACTGGTAAGTTAGGAGATAATCTGTCGAGATTAAATTTATATTTAGAAGGCCTAGTTTGGGATAATCTCTCAAACTCGTTCATATAATTAAAACAAATATTTAAATAAAAAATATTATATATACAATGTCTCAATGCAGATGGTTGATGATCGGTTCAGTAAATCGATGCAATAAATCCTGCAGAAAGGAATTTTGTTGGATGCACTTACAAAGTATACGACGAGGAAGTCTAGGACCAATACCGTGTCTGCGATGTGGTATTGGGGTGCGAGGAAAAACAGAATTATGTGGAAAGTGCGGTGGAAAACGGTTCAGAGAACTTAAAAGATATTATGATAAAAAAATAATAATAGTGAAAACGCTATAAAATCCGTGGAGGATTATATATCAAGATTTCAGACAAACAATGATTTAAACAAATAATATTATTGTATAAATGGAGCAAAATATATTTGTCCCACATCCTGTCATTAAGAATTACGAATCAGATCGTAATGGCATGATTAGAAATTGCATGTTGAAGAGACCGGTTGGTACTGTTGATAATACTGGCTATCTTAGATTTACTGTTGGGAAGAAAAGATATCTCTGTCATCGATTTACGTATGAGTGTTTCTTCGGAGTGATCAAAGATGATCTTGTTATTGATCATGCTGTCGGGAATCCTCAAAATATCTCCCTATCCAATTTACAAGCTATCTCACAGAGTGAGAATAGTATGCGTGGTAATACTGGAAGATGTAAGACAGTTTCTAGAAGGGTGATCAAGGCTACAAACACAGAAACTGGCGAAAAAATAATATTTCGTTCGATATGTTCTGCTGTGAAATATTTTGATATTCACCCGCATTCAGTACAAAAAGTAGCAGAAAATATATATAAAACTGCTTTCTCAAAAAAACATAAACAGAAAATTACATTCCAATATCAATAATTATCATCACTACCTTAAATTATATTATTATTTGAGAAGACCCAGTACTGTATAATCGTATACTACTGAATTTTTGATTATACAAAAGGGAGATTACTTTGTAATATATATTTTTCTTCGTAGATTTCTGATTTTTTATGATCGTAATTAGTCAGTTTAACTAATTACGTCGTAATTAATTACTCGTAGAAGTATATTTATGGTTTTTAGATATATAAACGTATTTTCCCATCATACAACATAGCGGATCCATTACGAGAAATCAGGGCAATTTTACAACCGCTGTTATTGATCCGCAGGTAGCTGTATATGCTGCATTTACAATCAGCTTAGAAACCGTTGTTATGGTGCACAGGTGTATTTCACAATCCGTTATTGATTTCGCAGGTTTGTATGTGCAGTCTGTTACGAAAAACGCTGTTATAATACAGATATATTCAGAAACCGTTATTTTAATGCAGAAACAGTTATTTAAATGTAGAAAGTATTATTATTCAGAAACCGTTATTTTAGTGTAAATATATTTGAAATTAGTTCCTTTTTAGCTATATACTAACTTCCGAAACATATGCTTGTAACAAGCAGCAGGGGGGGCGAATCGGACATTTTGTCCAATCGTTATTTTGCTTTATTAATACTTTCTGCACTCAGCGGATCCGGTGTAGTCAGCGCCCGGTAAAAAAAAAACGACGACGACGTCGTGGGGGTCGTCCAATCGTCTGCGCGCTGATCCCAGTTTTGTCAGCGTCCGGTAAACACAGCGACGACCGCGTCGATGTCATTTCCCCCCACCCCCCGCTGCTAAAAAGTTATTTACAATGAAAATAATTTACAACTAACCGAATATTTGGTCAAGTCCGATACGATATCGTGTCCGAGGATCATGTAAATGTATCGTTACAAATCCATGTGGGGTCGACTGAGCATGACTAAAAAAGTTTCGAAAACCATTAAAGTCCATGTCACCGCCGCACCATGTCTGCCAAATATTTCGTAGCGTGTGTGTATCAACGCCGTTGAATACAGCAAGAATATTACAGTTGTCTCTGATTACTTTTGGAATCTGAGTGTATCGTTGAGTGACATATATCACGTCGGTGTTTTCATGCCTGCCTCTGGAAAATATCCTAGCTGGGTTTTTTTGATTGTCTAACATAACATCATCGTACACGACTAGATTGTTAACGTCGCCATCAATATCATCAATACCTGGTGCATCATTGATATCTGTAATAAACTCAATAACATTTTTTTCAGTGATCACTGATGCATTCTCGTTAAAATCTTTCAACACTTCGTAGCATCGTTGATCATCCACGCTAGGGGCGATTAAATACAACTTATCCCACTTCATCCATCTCATTATTAAATTAAGTAATAATTACGTCTTGCCGGATCCAGATGGTCCGATGATAATCATCCGGATCGAGTTTGGTAACGCTGCAACATGCTTAACTGGTTCTCTCGTTTTAGTCGCCGAAAAATCAATTATATTCATTTCTCTATACATAAATTATGGATCTATATTGTGTGAAGTGTAGAGTGCGTACTGGCACAAATGATATGACAACCGTTACAACAAGAAATAACAGATCGGCACTTACTGGTAAGTGTGTACAATGCGGTACAAAAAAATTTAGATTTATTTCTGCTAGACCCGGAGACGTTTTAAAAAAAAGCGAGGAGGTGATATTGCAGCCAAGTTATCAAAACTCCCCGGAACACCGTGGGCAAAGTATCCAGGAGAAAAGCACCTCCCAGGATATAGCTACTGTGGCCCCGGAACACGATTAGATATCAGACTCAATGATCAAAATCAGCCCAAACCCGGTGAGTATCCAATAAACGCTATCGACGAAGCATGTCGGATACATGATATAGCTTATCGTAGCGGTGATCTGCAACAGCGTCATATCGCGGATATAAAATTAATTCACGCGTTAAATGCTATTCCTGATAAATCATTCAAAGAAAAATTGGCTTCATGGTTGGTAAAATCGGCTATGAAAGGTAAATTAATGATTGGAAGCGGAGCTTCTCGCGCTGGTAATTGAAAACGCTAGCGTTTATAATAACAACATGGAATCCATCTATTATTCTCCGAGAGGATACTGGAAGGGGAAGGCCGCAATTGGTAAACTCGCAAGCGCTGCAAAGGTAACAAAGGCCACTGCGGCTAATTGGTTATCCAAACAGGCTATATGGCAAATTTATCTACCACCGCCTAAACAAATCAACTTTTCGCGCTTTGATGTCAGCGTACCTAATGAAGTTCATCAGGCTGATATACTATTTCTGCCGCATGACAACGGTTACAAATACGCGCTAACCGTAGTTGATGTTGCGAGTCGATACAAACAAGCGGAGCCGTTAAAAACAAAGTCAGCAACTGAAGTAGCCGATGCGTTTGACCGGATTTACCGAAGGGGTCCTCTGCGCTGGCCAAATCTATTACAAGTTGATCCTGGTAGTGAATTTCGCGGCGCTGTTTTATCAACGCTGAAACATCATAGCGTCGCGATACGACGAGGTCATACTGCGCTACATCGTGATCAGGCAATTGTTGAACGATTCAATCGGACTCTTGCTGAACGGTTATTTGGGTATCAATACGCGAAGGAATTCATCCAAGAAAAACGATCTCGTGAATGGGTTAAAAGGTTGCCAGGCGTAATTGCAGCGTTAAATAACGAGATTACCCGAGCAATCAACATGAAGCCCAGCGACGCAATAAAAAAAAAGTATATACCCGGAAGATCAAAAATAGATAGCGTTTCCAAGCCGATTCTCGGCAATGTCACTGTTAGATATCTATATGAACCAGGAGAACTTGAAGGCGGTAAAAAAAGAGCTACTGATCCTATTTGGAGTGTTACCACGCATAACATATCAACGATAACACGATCAACTGGTAGACCACCGATCTATAGACTGGATTCAACTGCTCCTCAGCGCGGATTTACTCGCGAGCAACTACAAGTGATACCTGACGATACTCAATTGCCCCCACGTGGCCTTAAGTAGCGCCGTTGCGTCTATTGCACTCAAGACAAGTTAACCTCACATTGTTTTTGACATGACCGAGACTGTTATCGATCCTGTCCACGGTAAATTGGCGAGCGTCTTTATCCGAATAACGCCAGCGCATTACACAATTGCACCTCGCGCAGTGATTATTCTGTTGTTGTCGTAACGCAATTATTAATTCGGCATCAATATCAAAACGCCGCTGTTTTTTTTTATCCTGTTGGCGGTAACCCGAGAGTTTTCTATCAATGACGCTAGCATCAATAATGTCATCGTTGTCGGTGACTTTGTCGGTGACTTCGTCAATAACAGTTCTTCGAAGTTGATTCATCCTCCGTACTCTGGACACTGCGAGATAGACTAAATTCGACCATTCGATGCGATTATCAACTATCCAAACAATTGTATCCGTGATAGTCAATCCCTGCGAGGAATGTATTGTCGTTGCGTATCCTAGCGTCCACGGGGATTTATCAGCACGTAGCACGTCCTCGACGACGCTGATATCAACGAGCACGATATCATTCAGCACGAGAATTTGTTTTTTTGTCCCTGACGCTGTCGGGCCCGGGATTTCAACTTCAATGTTCTGCCGCCGTGTGTCCGCGGGTCTATAACATAACGGCACTGGACGCGTTGGAAACTTTTCCTTATGCAACGCAAACAACTTCCGCTGAAGTGTGTCTCTGACTATCTTTCTACTCGCTACAATCAAATCGTTTGGTCTCCATGTTTCCCAGAATTCATTTAACGGCGTTTCCGGAATCACCTCGCGGATTATTTCACATTGAACTCTATCCGGCTGTAATCTGATTAATTTTTTAACCTCGCGCAGTTGTTCATCAAGTGCTCGGTAATCAGTATCGGTTTCTTCATAATAGTCCACAAAACCCTTTAACCAATCATGTGGACCCTCGCCGACAAATGGTGGTGGTTGGCCATCATCTCCGCACATTATCACCGCTGTATTCGCGCGCAGCAACCACTCAAGAAACATTTGTAAAGTATCTAACGAAACAGTACATATCTCATCCCAGATGATAACCTCAGGAATAAATTTTTCCCCCATTCGATCAGGAGTCCACTCACCGCCGCTGTATCGAAAAAAGCTGTGATAAGTAACGGCGTCAACATTTCGTTGTTTTATCTCTCGCGCTAGTCTATGGGTCGGTGTAAGCACGATTATACTTACCCGCGTTCGAAATAATTCAATTGCCCGAGTCGTCTTTCCTGACCCGCCACAGCCGCTTAAATAAACTGTTTTATATCTACAAATTGGATCAGAACACGGTGGTGCATTAGACCATTCTGATAGATTATCACCGCGTAAATAATTATTTTCAACGGTGACATTTGCTGACGGGGAATAATCGCGTCGTATTTCATTTTTAATTCCCCATATACCCCAACTCTCGTCCGGACTAGTAAACTCGGCTATGTTTCCCTTATACTTTACGTCTATGTAAAATGAATCAATCGCAACTCTAACCGCGGTGTCGGGAAATCTATTTATCATCGAGAATAAATTGATAGCGGCGTAACCCAGCATAGACGCCCTCAAATGTGGATATGCCGGGCTGTCTCCATCGCTGTAGGTAACAACTGTACCCAACTTTGTTCCAATGGACAAGAAAGCTGTTTTGCAGTTCACGTATCTATTTTTTGCCACTGCGTCCTTGATTACGAAATCATATTCTGCGTCATCTATAATCAGCCGTGAGCAATATCGTTTGTAGTCGCAGTTTTTTCCACCTTGTGTGAACTTACCAATTATTCTTCTACCGAGATCTTTTGCCTCGCGGTTTCGTTGGTTGAATATCTTTTTGGACCATTCGATGATATATTCCTCGTCGGCATCAATGTGTTTTCTGGATTCGTCAATTATGCTATCTAGACGCTCTGGTTCTGGTAACCAGACTTCAGTCTGCGCCCGGTATGATATAATCGCGTCACTGACAATCAACGATACAAGCATGCTACAATCAATCATAAACCGTAGCAGCGCTATTGGAAGCCATCTCTTTTCAGCCATGTGTCTACCGATCCAAATATAACAACAGCGATGAAGTCCTGCCGCGAATTCAAATGATACTATGCGAGCGAATCCGGTTAAATCAAAATCAGGCAGTGGTCCATTAATAGCAACACGAGTCATTTCATGTCTGGGGTGTCCAAATCGTTTAAAGTACTCAGCGGCGGATCCATACCCGAGAAAACTCGCTGGATAACAGGCAACCATATCAACCGAGATCATAGCGTCGCGGTTGTATTCAGTGTTCCATAGTCCACCGTGATAGTATTCCAAACAACTGGATTGTACATCCGGTAGAAATTCCTTGCGCGTTGGTCTCCACGCATTTTTCCTTGCTGCAACATGAGCCGCAACCGATGGAATCGTAAAACAATTTGTTAACAGTTGTTCATCATGCTCTTCAAATTCCATGGCGGTTTTTTTCATCTTGTTGTGAAACGCTTCAGTGCGATATAATTCACCGTTTGGTCTTACAAACTGATCAAAGGTATCCACATCGTTTTCAGCGCTGCGAAGTAACCACACTGACACAGGGTCGTTTTTACACAAACAAGCAATAGCATCAAATAGTTTCCTCTCCGCGAGAAAACCATCCTCTTCCAGGAATTCCCCCGGGATATACTTTACTGTTCTATCCCGTGGAAATATTGTGACCGCGGGCGTCCACGCGTGTTCGTTATGATCAATAATTTTGATTGGGGCTCCCTTTGATCTATACTTTGATTCGTATATTACTTCACCGGTTATTGTTGTAACGGTTATTGGAAATCTCAACGACGTTTCTAATTTCGCTATGTCGCTGATGGTTGCTCCTCGCTCGCGCACTGTCTCCTCCCATTGGTTTATTTTGCTACGTCGTAAATCGGTCAGTTTATTTCCTCGACACGCATTTGTAAAATGCTCTATTACTCGTTCTGCTACACAATTTATCCCCGTTGACTGTTTCATCGGCGCTAGTTTTCCGATATCAGGTTTCTTATTTAACGGGTATATTCCATAAACAACTGCTGTTTCAGGATACGCTCGTTCATAGTATGGTCTGTCAACTCCGGTTAACAGCCCTGGCTTGGAGTCGCGGCTAACAATAACTGTTTTCTTGTCGCTGAGAACTGGTTCAAATTTATCACGTATGATCCAATTACCTGATTCCACCCGGACAATGAATTTTACTCTGAAGAAATACTTTTTACCGTCAAGTTGTGATATTATCGTTGCTGCGCGGTTGTCGTTCATGGTAGCATCAACAACACCATCAATTCGAAATGTTGACCAACTATGAGATGCACCATCACGCTTGAATTCATTGATACAATCGCGTATTTTATTCAACAGGGTTCTATCGTTTATTAACGCTTTTGGTGCGTCCTTGAGGACTCTATCGAGATTGAACTTAATATTTTTCCAGGGCTTAATTGCTGCTAATCTTTCGAACTCTTCCATATAATTAAAACAAGTATTTAAATGAAAGAATATAGTATAATGAATCACTGCAAATGGTTGATGATTGGGTCGACAACCCCGTGCAATAAATCATGTAGAGGTAAATTCTGCGGGTATCATTTACAAAGCGTTCGTAATGGTTCTCTTGGCCCCCTCCCGTGCTTGGTTTGCCGCGTTGGTGTAAGAGGAAAATCACAATTATGTATCAATTGTGGCGGAAAGCGATACAGGGAACTAAAACGCTATTATGATAAACGAATAAAAAACGCCGTCATTGACTCAGTCCTTGACTCAGTCAAGGACAAAATCATTAAAACTCCTCAGGACTACATTGAAAGGTTTATAATTAAACCAAATAATGAATTAGACAAGTAGTATTATTATACAAATGAACCAAGAATTTCAGCCGCATCCTGTGCTCGTTAATTACGAGGCATCTCGCGACGGCGTTGTTAGACATCGTAGACTAAAAAAACCAATTGGTACCGTAAATAATCAGGGGTATTTGGTGTTTGGTGCCGGGGGGAAAATTTATCTTGTTCACAGGGTGGTATATGAAGCGTTTAAGGGGCCAATCGAGGACGGTCTCGTTATTGATCACATTGATGGATGTCCTCAAAATAATAGACTGTGTAATCTGCAAGCTATCTCGCAAAGTCAGAATACCAAAAAAGGCCAAACTGGTAAACACGCAAAAAAAAGCAAAGAGTGTCAAATCGTTTGATACAATAACGCACGAAGAAAAAATATTTCACTCTATGAATGCGGCTGGTAGGTACTTCGATATTTGTAGTAAATCAGTTCAAAATGTTGCAGAGAATATAACTAAAACAGCGATCTCAAAAAAGACGGGTCACAGAATTCGATTTTCGTATATAAATAAATCCTTGTCACCGTGACGAAGTCGCCATGACGAAGTCGCCATGACGAAGTCGCCATGACGAAATACTAAACACACCTCGGGATTGATACGCAGGGTTCATTTTGTAAAATAATTTTTTTTTATTTAGAAATAAGATGTTTTATAAGAATATGAATATCGAAGACATCAATAATGTATTAACCGAGATTTCAAAATTAAAAAATCAAGGAATTGTATTATCTGATAAGCTTGATAACCAAAAAATATTGTCCGATTATGAAATTATTAACGAGCAATCAAAGAAAGGTCGATATACCCTGCCACGTGAGTATTCTTTTATAAAGCGATTACAATATACGATCAATGAAAACTTGTATGGCAATGACGTAAATGCATTTATTGGACTATTTACTGCCGTTGAGACAGTACGAAAAAAACTCGGACAGGCTTTTGAACGACGGCGGGAGATTTCTAGTAAGATCAAAAACATTAGAAGGATTATAGACGAAAACTCCGTGGAGCCTGGCATGTAGCGTACGGACGTTGTATACATCCCCCCCCCCCCCCGATAGGTCGTGGTAACGGCTGCCACAGGGAAATAAGAAATTCGGAGCAATTTATAATAAATGGTAGGCGAATCACTTACTACTCGGCTGGCCAGAGAGCGGCTAGCAGCGCTTAAAAAGTTCATACCGTTATGAGACAGGGTCCGAAAACAACTTCAAACGCGGCAACAACTACAAACTGATTTTGCTGTTGGAAGTGAACAGCTCTTTGCTCCGATAAAGAGTGCAACTGTGCCCGTCCTCGGTGCGCTTGAAAAGATAGCGGCTCAGACCGAGCAAACAAAAGAGTCTCTGAAAACACTTCCTGCGAAAATAGCGGTTGCTACAACACGGCCGCCACCACTCGCTATAACGGACCCACAAGAACCTTATGTTACAATGGCCGATGAAGAAGAACTAGGCGCCACCGCAAGAGAACCAGAAGAGGAAATACCGGAAGAAATACCGGAGAAATACCGGAAGAAATAGAGATAAAGGAGAATATACCCTCTAAAGTACTTAAAAAGAGCACAATAGATCAAATTAGAGCCTTCAACAGCTACGAAGAATTAGTTAATTTTACTGTTACAAATTTTGATAAGGGCACACGAGAGATGTATATCAATAGCGATTACGAGAAAAATATAAAGTCGTTAAAGGACTGGACAAGAATAGTGTATTTGGCAAGTAAACATAAAAATATATTACCACCGCGTGATAATAATTATATAATATTCCACAATAAAGTAAAAAGTAAAAGACCAAAGTACGGAAAAGGTTTCAACGCTAGCGTTACTTGTCCTGGTAGTGTTCTCAGTGATATATCACGGCTGGAAGTATTAATCGGAGGGAAACGAGCCGGAAATAACTCTCCGGAAATAATCAATGAGGCCGCTGATATTTGCAGACGGTTATTTGCCGGTGGTATCATGGACATTAATGTATATCGAACGCTCATAGACGAACTCGTGGACCACGGTCATTACAGCGATTGACCAATCACTGGTGATCAATCACTAATTGGAAAACACTGGTGTTTTATAATAAAATGATCATACACTACAACCATGATAAACCAGTCAGCGTCTACGTGGTAAACTCACGATTGCCCGTATACCGCGCGTGGTACGGAGACGGTCTCGATAGCACCATTGCGGGGTTATTTACAAGAATGGCTCCAAAAGTGGCGCCGTTAGCCAAACAATTAGGAATGAAGGCTATTGATGTTATTCGTGATAAGGGTATTAGTGCTATTGGAGATGTTGCCGGAAAGGCGTTTTCTGCAGCAAAGGACAAACTAATGTCGTTGGTGAGAAAAAGAAAACAGAAACCACCGGTGATGCCATCAACAACAGTGATGCCTGCAAATGTCAGTAAAGTAATAAATAACGCCGTGGAAGAAAAACTAGAGTCATTGGCGGCTCAGTCATCCACCAACGCGCTCATGAACGCGATAGCGGGAAGTGGCTTAAAGAATTTACGACGAAAACGACGTTGATGAATTGCAATTGAAAACATCAACATGATAAATAATAAAATGTTTGCGCAAACCGCTGATCCCGCGTTTGATATGGACGCCCCAGTGCGCAGGGATGATTCTGTCCGTGATTATCAATTTTATTCCTATCAACCACCACAAGCCGACCTACGATCGCGAATTGAACTTCAAGTCCAAGATACCAGTAAATACTTTTTGCCGTGTGAAGCGTTTATCGAAATTGAGGGAGAACTTGTAACAAATGCTGCCGATAATGCACCATACGCAAATGACCCTCGTGTTCGAGTTGGTTTTGTCAACAACGGTATCATGGCGTTATTTGAGAGTGCCAGATATCTTATTGACGGGCGAGAAATTGAATCAATAGAACGCGAGGTTGATGTTGCAACGACGATAATTGGGCTAGCAAGATACTCAGATGATTATACAAGATCGGCGGGTCCATCTATGATGTTCGCAAAGGACACCACTAATAACGCTGATCATATTCAGTACATTAACGTGCTGACACCACAAGATACTTCAGTTGCTAATCAAGCTGAAGCAGCCAATTCAGACCGCAGAGCAAGACCAGGCGCTGATTTTACTATTATAAAAAGTACTAACGATAATTTTAATCTAGGGTTTGCAACACGAGTAGCAACATTACAAGGACAACGCCGACAGTTTTCATGCGCGATTCCACTCCATCACATATTCGGATTTTGTAGAAATGTCAGAAAAGTTATCTATGGGGCTAAGCACACAATCGCTCTAACGCGAAGGGGCGATGATAACAATGCAATATGGCATGCTGCTGGTGTCGCTGCCGGTAAAGTCATTTTAACTAAAATAGCATTGTGGATGCCGGTGTTAACTCCATCAGTTACCACGGAAGCACGATTGTTATCATTTATGGAACAGGGGGGAAAATCGTTGTTAAGTTGGCTAGCGGTAACAACTGATGCTAAAGAGGATAATGTCGCTGATACATTTACATGGCACCTGGCATCAAAACAAGGCGTTTCAGCCCCGCGTCATATATTTATAGCGCTACAGAATAGGGAACGATTGGGTAATCAAGAACACAGTCATATGATATTTGATCGATTAGGAGTCAGGGAGGTTTCGCTGAGAATAAACGGACAACAGGAACCATCCGAGGATATACAGCTTAATTACGGCGACAACCATGTCGCACGTGTGTACCATCGATTGCTGTCATATATGGGTCGTGATCAAAACGTTGACACCGGTTTGCAAATATCACAACTTGATTTTAAAAACCTGTATCCGATTTATTACTTTTCGCTGGAACATCTTGATTTAACGAGACAGTCCGTCGTTGATATACACTTCCGAGCTCGTATAGCCCCGGGTGGTGTTGATTATAGAGCGGTTGCTGTCATTCTCAGCGATAAATCAATGCTGTTGGAAGGTGTTGGTGGACGAATGAGAATCGTTGATGTACCAGTGGAAAACATGTAATTGAAAACACAAACGCGTTTACAATAAAAATGTCGTATAGTGTTGTCGGTGTAGAGTTGACCGATGGTCAAGTCAAGAAATTACGATCAAAGTCGGCTAAACAATGTGGAACCACAATAGCGTTAAAGCCGTCACAGATGGCAGGTGGTAATCATAAGATATCGTTGACGGCGCGTCAAATAAAACATTTCAATGATGCGATGAAGAATAAAAAGGGTGTTCAAATAGATTTTTCGGCCGCAGCGATTAAAAACATGGAAAAGACCGGTGGGATATTTCCGCTGTTAGCTGCGATTCCAGCGTTGATTGCCGCGGAGGCTCCAGCAGTGGCGAAGGCGGCTGCGTTGGGGGCCGTTGGTACCGCGGCGGGAATGGCATTGAAGAAGGCAACCGGGAAAGGCTATAAAAAAAAGAAACAAGGACGACCCGTAGCCGGAAAGGGTCTAAGATTACCGGGAACCCCGTATTTATGGTACTCGGGGAAGGGTCTAAGACTACCGGGAACCGTTTAATGACTCCTATGTCTAATTTTGATTTAATAGATGCCGCAAAAGCGTTAGCGATAAAAAACTTCAGAGGTGTTTTTATGAGGGATCAATTACCAACGAAACCAAGGAATATTGAAACCGGTATAATTAACCTCGATAAATCATCCGGAGCGGGAACTCATTGGGTTGCATACGCAATTGATCCGCGTGCGATCGTCTATTTTGATTCATACGGGTTAGCCCCGCCAAACGAGTTCATGCGGTATATCCGGGCGTGTTCAGCCCCGGTTTTTTATTCCACGCTGCCAACGCTGCAATTAAGTGACCCACCGATATGCGGCCGTGAGGTATTGAACGTACTCGCGGCGATTTCATCATCGCGGAAACCACCTCATGTGGTTGTAAACGAATACACTAGTGGGGTCGTAGAGGCCCGGCGGGTTAATTAAAAACGCTGTGTTTTTACAATAATAATGATTGATATCTGGGGACGACCGGTTTCGGCGCTGAAAGCATCCACGGAAACGCTCGCCACCGATGACATAAAAAAAACTAATTGAGGATGAAATCGCTGATACGTTAAATCTAACCAGTGTTGACCCGGGCGAAATAGTTGTATTTCAAGACCGCCAGGGTAAATTGAAATCCAGTAATGTGTCGCTGGATGACGTTTTAATACGACAGCGTGATGCCACCGAGAACACTATCGCGTTGTATACCGATGACGGACGACTTAAACCGGGTGAATCCATCTTGACGATAAATGGAAAAATAAATAAACTGGGCGACAATTATATATCCATGTCGGATTCGTTAAAAAATTTGTATGATAGATTTAACGAGCAAGCAAATCAGTTCGAGGGGATACAAAAGTTTGTCACCGATATACAACTCACTACTGCTAGTTTTTTTGGGACCCCGACGGTGACCGAACCGAATCTTGTAGGGATAAAAAATACTATTTCGGAGTTTACAACGCTGTCGGGCCAATTTTACACGTTGCGAAAAAATTTTAACAGGGCTGATAACACCATTGATAAATTCTTTGGTAAAAAAAATACCAAACCGGATGAAATTACAATAACTATAAATGATATCACTGCGTATGGACAGGAAATAGAAACAATCAAAACTGATGTTGCAACGAACAAAAGGAGTGTAGACGCGCATACACAGGAAATAGAAACAATCAAAACTAATGTTGAAGCGAACAAAGGGGGTGTAGACGCGTATAAACGGGAAATAGAAATAATCAAAATTAACGTTGAAGCGATCAAAGGGAATGTATACATATATGGACAGGAAACAGAAACAATCAAAACTGATGTGGAAACGATTAAGGAGAATATAGACGCGCATAAACTGGAAATAGAAATAATCAAATTTGATGTTACAGATATCAAAGACAAAATACCGGAAATGACAAAAATAAAAATCCCTCACGAGAACACCATCAACATAGTATGCACGATTCGGCATGGAACATTTATCTGGACTCCTGCACAGAATATAGTAAATATCACCGCAACCGTCAAGGGTATTTATCGATTGACACTGGTTTCAATAATGCAGTTTAATATATCATCGTCGAGTTCATCCGGGTTTAACAATACAATATCAACAATTATAGACAAGGACGCAACTGAACCGTTTACAATTAAAGCCGTTGATAGAAATTTAACCAGGGCAAACATTACATGGTATGTGGAATTTGTAGCGGATCTAAGTAATTAAAAACACTAGCTCTTTTAAAATAAAAATGACCACCAAGGTAATTGAATCAGAGGTATCACCGACGTCACATCAATATCGATTCAATACCGTAAAAGAATTCTCCGCGAATTTGAAAACGCTTTCCGAACAATACCGTGTAAAAATAAAAAAATATCGTCGAAAAATAACCACCATCGACGCGGTCGTGTACTCGGTGTCAGGTATAGTAGCCGGTACCGGTGTTATTTTATCCACGGTGACCATGATGGCCCCGATCGCTGTTCCAATCGCTATCTCCGCGGCGACAACAATTGCTGGAGTCGCCAAAGCAATCACTAGAAAGATATCATCGTGTTCTCAGAAAAAACTCAACGAGTATACAGTAAAACATCAAATAGTATCCGACGCGTACTCGAAATTATCCGGGTTGATCTCGTTGGCGATAGATAATTCGTTTATATCCGATGTTGAATTCTCCACGATGGTCCAGTTGTATGACTCCGCGATGTCAAAAATCGAGGATTTTCAACTGGAAGCTGGAAACCACGTCGCTGAAACCACTTCAATGGGCTTAAAACACTCTCCTGAAAACAAGCAGGTTGTTAATATTCGGTGTTGAAATTAAACACTAGAAACAACGAATAATAATAATGTCGCTGAACCCCGAAGGGTTTCAATTACTTCAACGGATCGCGGAGAACACCACTCCGGTACAAACAAGTATGATATCGATAACATCAACGAAGCCAGAATTTAGTGTAAACTTCCCTTCTCCGATTCCAGTGAAGGAAATAGCGCTGGCAAAATTGCGAGTATATCACAGTTGGCCTAATATCCGAGCGGAAGCATTTAACGGACAACAACCTAATAACTCGCTGGTTTTTGCATGGACAAATAAACCCGATGGGACCCCAGACTGGAAGGAGGTTACAATACCAACTGGGTCATACCAAGTAGAACAAATCAATAAAGAATTTCAACGCAGGATAAAATCGATCACAGGAAAAGAATCAAAAATCAATATTACGGTTCATGAACCGACGTTATCGTCGACGATTGAAATAAGCACACCGGGGTATATGGTTGATATTTATAACAGTTCAATAAGAACCATACTAGGTTGGCCCGGGAATCCACCTCATGAAATCTCCGCGGACTTGCACACAAATGTGCAATCGTATCATGAAATTATTACCAGTTATCTGGATGATTTGTCTATTATAAAAAGCACGTTATTACCCAGTAGGTTTATATTTCAAGACAGGAATACCATGCAATGGTATTTTCCGTATAAGGAAACTCTTGAATCGTCCGCAGTGGTCACAATTAATTTAAATGATATCGCTAGTGCTTTTATCGAGATTAATCATGATTACCAATTTCAACTAGAACAACTACGGAAAACAAAAGCACGAAAACACGTTGAGGTGTTAAATCAACTCATATCAGACATGGAATATATCAATGAACGAATCGTTAAAACAATATCCGCTAACAGCGATGGTAATAAACAAAAGTTCCTAACCGAGTATAATATCACAGAAGCCGATTTACCCGATTTCAAGTTTCCAGGATACAACGCGCCAGAACTAAGAAAGTCTCTTAATGATTTTCTCGGTCCATCAACTATTCTCAGACACGATAACGGAGATGGTGGTAGGCATATTGCTCCATACAACGTAAATATCGCATCGGTGATAGCAATCAATCTAGTGTGTGATGTTATCGAAGGGAGTTACCAGGTAGATACCAAGCAATCAAATCAAGCTCAACAGGGGTATATCCTTTATTCATTTTCACCAACAGCCCCTCCCGGATTCTTAATCGTTGAGAGCCCGATTAATCCGGTCTATATGCGATGCCATAATCGGTTTTTAACGAGAATTAATTTTAGACTTACCGATCAGTCAAATAACCTAATTGATCTACAAGAGGAGGAGTTAGTGATCACTCTGTTTGTAAGATCATTGTAAATAACCACTTAGCAACAGGGGGGGAAATGACATCGACGCGGTCGTCGCTGTGTTTACCGGACGCTGACAAAACTGGGATCGGCGCGCAGACGATTGGACGACCCCCACGACGTCGTCGTCGTTTTTTTTTTACCGGGCGCTGACTACACCGGATCCGCTGAGTGCAGAAAGTATTAATAAAGCAAAATAACGATTGGACAAAATGTCCGATTCGCCCCCCCCCCCCCCGCTGCTTAACAAGATTCGATGGCTCAATCGGTATCGTATTGGACTGTGAGGCTCGCGGTCCAGGATCGAATCCCCATGGCTGACAACTGGTCGGTGGTGTATGCATAATTGCGATTTTTATAATAATTGGGGAACCGCAAAAGCCCCCGCTCAGCAAAACTCAACCACATATCAACCGGTGGTTGATATATATTTTCGTATCACCAACGGGATTGATTATTGTGGGTGGGGTTTTGCTGAGCGTATATGTTTGTATTGTCCTTCATTCATTGTTGTGCCGTCCTTGAAACATCCCGCCGAACTAGATAGGGGTTCTATAGGGATAATTTCTTTTTATTTTAAAGATTTATATATTATATAATGAACCATGAAAATATCAAAGACATTATTTCTGCTATCAAAAACTAGAAGAAAACGGAATGAATATATCTGATGAACTAAATCCTGAAAAAATAATATCTGATTTTGAAACGTTAGAAGAACTTAAAAATGAAAATAAGTACGTTCTATCACCTCAATATAAGTTCATAAAGCGGATTCAGGCAGCTATGTTTCAGTCACTAGCTATGGTGAGCGATGATCAAGTAAATGAATTTATTCCTCTTTCTGTCGCAGTAGAAAAGGTCAGATTGGGATTATCCAGCGAGTACGAAACGAAAAAAACAATCAGTACCCGCATAAGATACTTAAGAAAAATTATGTCAGCAGGTAACGACCAAAGCAACCCTGTCTGAATTATTTTATTCTGAGATTATATTTTATTCTGAAATATTTTATTATTTCTGAAATATTATATTTTTTCTGAAATATTTTGTTTTTTCTGAGACTATATTTATTCCGAAATATTTTATTTTTTCTGAGATTATATTTATTCTGAAATATTTTATTTTTTCTGAAATATTTTATTTATTCTGAAATATTTTATTTTTTTCTGAAATATTTTATTTTTTCTGAAATATTTTATTTTTTCTGAAATATTTTATTTATTCTGAAATATTTTATTTTTTCTGAAATATTTTATTTATTCTGAAATTGATGGGTTAGTTGGTACTCAGAATCATGTAAATCAATCAATTTTGTAATTTTTATGGGTTAGTTGGTACTCAGAATCATGTAAATCAATCAATTTTGTAATTTTGATGGGCTAGTTGGTACTCAGACTTATTATTTATTTATTTTTTTATGAAATTGATGGGTTAGTTGGTACTCAGATTTATTTATGTTATTTTCTGAATTTCAGTGATTTTGTCTATTAGATCGTCGGGTTAAGTTACCTGATTCTCTAATTGATTTTAATTGAATAAAATATCAGAACCAGTAAAAATTGCAAAAAAATCAGTAAAATTAGCTCAAATATCAGTAAAATTAGCTCAAAAAATATGTAATTGTTTTGCTAATTTATTGGTTTTGGTATTTTATTCAGTTAAAATCAATTATAGAATCAGGCAACTTTACCCGACGATCTAATAGACAAAATCACCCAAAATGGGTAAAATACCCCTCAAAAACACGAAATTTGTTGATTTTTCACTGAAATTCAGAAAAAATAAAATATTTCTGTTAAAATAAAATAAAATAAAATATTTCTGATAAAATAAAATATTTCTGATAAAATAAAATAAAATAAAATATTTCTGATAAAATAAAATAAAATAAAATAAAATATTTCTGATAAAATAAAATAAAATATTTCTGATCCACCCCTTATTTTATTTATTCTGGAATATTATTTTTTTAAGTTGATCGACTTTAATACAGGAGTGTGCATAATTTAGAATCTGATCTCTGCTGCAAATGATCTCGATAATATGTTTTTGACGGAGCTCATCTAACTGTTCTTGTGTTAAAAAGAAATCCTCGCATCCGTATTCATCAGTAACTAAATTAACGTTAAATTGCTCCATGTTTTGTGAAAACGCTGTTCTGATGGCGTTTTCAAGTACTTCTTTGTCATGTATATAAACCCTCACGTGCTGGTACATTATATAATATTTACCGTATCTTTAAAATCAAAAATCTATGATTTCACATACAGATTTATTACAAGCTCTTCTCCACGTATGTCAATTAAGCGATTAAGGTGATCTGTGAGCTTAAAGTTTATTCGTGTTAACATATTATTGTGACACCGCAGATACACAGGATTAGTTGGTTCTTGCACGTTTAAACTTCCAGGGGAAACTTGTGGTGTAAATGTATATAAAATATATCCCTGTTGAGCCCGATTTGATCTTCCGAGATCTATTTGATAGCTACCATCGACTACGTCACAAACCAGATTGACCACGATCGTGCTGGTTATATTAACGATTCCCGGAGATACGTGTTTGCCGCCACCGTGTGGATCATTATTATATCTTAAAACAGTTGGAGGTGGTGCTAGTTTTCTCCACACAGCTAGTATTTCAGAAATGTTTTTCGCGACAAAATCATTGAGTGATCTTATTAATTCGCCAGTTTTAAATACTGGCAGTGTAAAATTTAATAAATCTCCTTCAGCTATTTTATAATGATTGAGGTATATCTGCCTGATGGTTGTTATTTTATCTCTCACTCCAACATTATAAGTACTAGCATTTATTATCTCGATAATGGTCTGATTAAAATACTTAAGACCTAATACAATTTGATTTAAATGCTGTACCGTTGCAATGATCTGATGTCTTAGATCGTCATTAGGATATTCCAGGATATAGTTTTTAAACAACTGTGCTAGTGTCGTTAATGTAGTTGTGTATTCAGTTTTAATTTCGTCAGCCCTTGATCTTAACTCTCCTTCATAAACAATACTAGCTGATGTTTTCACATCAAAATCAATGATAGAAAATGGCACCATAGGATATCTTTTACCATAATGAATAGTATGAGTATTAACCTCCATTCTAACCCATGGATACAAATTTCGGCATTTTGGAGTTGTTATAAACTTGGCATCGTCCGCGAGAAATTCAATTAATTTTGGTTCTGGTTGTCCTTCATACACCGGGGGAATTTCAGGCCAACCTAGTACGGATCTTATCGTGGATTGATAAATATCAACGACGTAATCAGAAGAATGTATCTCAGCCGTCGAGGATAGCGTCGGCTCATGAACGTTAATCGATATTTTTGCTTCTTTTCCGGTTATTGATTTTATTCTACGTTGAAATTCCTCATTGATATCCTCAATCTCAAAACTACCAGTTGGTATTCCAACATCTATCCAGTCAGGAGTCCCATCTGGTTTGTTCTTGTTAGCAAATACAAGCAAATTATTTGCTGGTGTACCATTAAATGATTTTGATCTGATATTTGGCCAGCTGTAATATACCCGTAATTGCGCTAATGCTATTTCTTTTACTGGAATTGCAGTAGGAAAATTAATACTAAATTCAGGATTAGTTGAACTTACCGAGATCATCGTTATCTTTGGCGGAGTTGTATTAGTCACGATCTGCTGGAGTAATTCTGTCATTAATAGTACTTGTATCTTTAATACCGATATCTTCGTCATATATTTTAGTCATCATTGAAAACTCGAAATCAGATATAATTCCATCACTGAGACTCGCTGATAACAACGAGGATAATTTCGAGTATGCTACCGTCGCTGTGTGTAATTTTATTATGTAATCGGATACTTTTTCGTTCGTGCAAGTACATATTTTTTTGCTATTATATTGAGCACATCTGCAATCGTTGTTGCTGCTGAGATACAAATAGTTACAGCAACTGGTGCCATCATTGTCACCGCTGATAATATCACACCGGTTCCAGCAACAATAGCGGATACTGAATAAACAATCACGTCCACGATAACTAATCGTCGTCGATATTTTTTTTACTTTACTGTATATTGTTCGACTCGATCTTTCAACGCTGCCTGCCATTCACGCGCTTGATTATATCTGTATTGTGCACCGTCCATATATTTTTATGTAGTAACCAACTGAGGTGTTTCAGCTACAAATTTCAAACATCACCAATAACCAATTTAGGTGTTTCAGCTACAAATTCCAAACACCACCAGTAAGATGTTGAGGTTATCTTATCAGCTGCTTCCAGAATAAATATTTCTTCGGTTCCGCTATTTAATATAACAGATACAACCCCGGAAAACCTATCCGTTGAATGACGCCATGGAAACGTTGTAAATATTTCAAATTTTGCAAAACTAAACACAGACAACCTGTACACGCCAGTGACTGTTGTGGTATATTTGATAGTTTTATTTTGCTGTGACCATGTTGCAAATCCCGATGATACCGTGTATACGATGTTTGTGATATGCCCAGGAGTTATTCCGGCTGGAATTTTAATCAAATTGGTTTTATTAACGATCTCAGGAATCCCCGCTACGATGTCTTGCTGTGTTCGTTTGATCGTGTCTAGGTTAGTTTTGATATCAGAAAGTTTTATGTCAGCGACCAACGGATTACCAAAAAATTCTTCTGAGGTTTCATCAATTTTTCTAAAATTTCTGCGAAGATTTGTGAACGCGTTTACGTGAACGTCATACTCAGCCCGCAGCGTGGATAATTTACTGTTTACGTTGTCGACGTATTTTTTTGTTGCTGCGTCTTCGTCGGATGTTGGATCTCTTAAAACTACTATCTTATTCCCGTTCATGCTTAGTTCACCCGTCATTGTGTCGCCGGTATTTTTCACGCGATTAGCGACGCTTCTTGCAATTTCATTTCTGATGGTTGCAAACGGCATACTTGAACCTCTGATTTTGCCGCTGTCAGTAAACACGGGAATATTATCCGTAACTGCACCGAGTACTCGTCGAACTATATCATTCCATCTGATGTTGCTCGTTTTTAGTTTTCCGTATCGATCTTGAAAAATAACAACCTCATCTGGGCCAACTCCAGTAAGATTCATAATATCCGCGAGTTCATCTTTAGTTGCGTACTTTGACAGATCAACATCGCCGGTTTTTTTTCTCAACGCGTAAGGATCTTCTTCCGTAAATATCAACCATTATAATAAGACCTGTTGTTTAAAACGCCTTACGCGCAACGAAGCGGTTGCTTGTATAATCATGCACGACTTTATGTGGCGGTTTGGATGATTTTGATATATCGTTAAGTACATTAATTACTTCACGGCCACATATTGGCGGATCTGTCATTGTTTGTGTGGGTAGCGTTGAATACCAAACTTTACAACCAGAGGTTCTTGCGTGGAGTGGTGCGACATACTTGATAAATTCAACGGGTGGAGCTAACCCGTACGAATCGAAATAAACGATTCCACGTGGATCAACCGCGTATGATACCCAATGAGTACCAGGTCCTGAATTTGAGTCGAGATTAATAATACCTGTTTCGAGTTTGTTTGGTCGGTCCGGTAATTGATCTCGCATAAAAACACCTCTAAAGCTTTTTATTTTTAATTTTTTTAGCAACATCAAGTAAATCAAAATTTGATGCTGAAACGTCTAACGAGGAAGCCTCAGACCTCTTCCCCAGCGAGATCCCGGTAATCTTAGACCGCGTCCCTTTTTTTTGTATCCATTTCCAGTTGCTTTCTTTAAAGCCATTCCAGTAGCTGTTCCAATAGCACCTAATGCGGCTGCTTTTGCTACGGCTGGAGCAGCAGCAGCTACTAACGCTGGGATAGCCTCAAGAAGTGGAAATATACCACCCGTTTTAACCATGTCCTTGATGGCACTCGGAGAAAGATGAAATTGAACTCCGATTTTTGATTCTAGGGCTTTATTGAAATGTTGAATCTGATTATTTGTCAACGATAATTTGTTTGGACCACCACCAATCTGATCTCGTTTTAGTGATATTTTAGTTCCGCATTTGTTGGCGGTTTTTGATTGAAGCTTTTTGACCTGACCAGGAGTCAGAGTAACATTAACATGACCATACGACATTTTTATATAAAATATATTTTTCTGAATAATTAAAGATTTTCCACCGGTGCATCAACGACCCTCATCCGACCACTACCACCTTCAAGTAACATGGCTTTATCGCTGAGTATGATCGCGATTGCTCTATAATTAGCATCACCTGTATTTAATGTTGCTTTAAGATGTATATCAACGACAGATTGTTTTGATAAATCAAGATGCTCCAGTGAAAAATAATAAATCGGATATAAAGTTCTGAACTCATGTTGCGATATTTGCAATCCAGTATCAACATTTTGATCACGTCCCATGAATGACATTAAACGATGATATACACGTCCTATACTATTTTGTTCATAATTTAGTTGTATATTTTCTGTTGGTTCTTGTTGTCCGTTTATCCGTAAAGAAATATCTGTTTCCAGAAAAGCAATAAAAATATGACGTGGTGCAGAAACACCCTGTTGTGATGCTATGTGCCATGTAAACTGACCGTTAACGTCGGTTTGTATACTATCCGTGCTTGTTGTTAACCATGACAACAAGGATTTACCACCAGTGTCCATGAAAGAAATCAACTTTTGTTCTTCTGCGATCGTTGGAGTCATTACCGGCATCCACAGTGAAAGTTTCGATAATACTACTTTATCAGCATCACCAACAGGTCTCCACAGAGCATCGTTATCATCACCTTTTCGCACAAGAACAACCGTGTGTCTAGCTCCAAAAATAACCTTTCTAAAATTTCTGCAAAATCCAAAAATATGCGATAGTGGAATTGCACATGAGAATCTTCTATTGTCTCCTAGCAACATATTTCTGCGTGCTGCAAATCCCAAGTTGAAATTTTCATTAGAACCATGAACTACTGGCCACACAGCAGCATCAGCGGTATTGGTCTCGTTTCTTGGTCGTCTTATATTATACGGATCGCTTTCAGGGTGATTGGAGTTATCTTTTACAAACATCATTGTGGGACCTGCTGATCTTGTATAATCATCAGAATATCTTGCTAGACCAATTATTGTTGTAGCAACGTCTACATCTTTCTGAATCGATTCGATATTTTTTCCATCGATCATATAAGTGGCGCTATCAAACAATGCCATGATCCCGTTGTTGACAAAACCAATTTTTACTGCATTTCCGTAATTAGTATCATCCGTTTTTATAATTGTACCTTCTACCTCAATAAAAGCCTCAGCGGGTAAAAAGTATCTACTTGTGTCATGAACTTGTAGTTCAATTCTTCCACGTTGATTTGGTATTCGTGCGTCATAAGAATAAAACAGATAATCACGCACACTCATCTTTAAGGACAGGTGCTTCCAGGTCAAATGCTGTGTCTGATATACGCTTGAACATTTATTATAATTATTTTCCGTTTAACACGTTGATTACCGCGTTCGGGAAATTCCACTTCCTGATATCAAACTTGAAATATTATTCCCTGATTCACCTGTTAACGCCGCTAGTTTTTGATTTGCAGCCTGATTTATTATTTTACTGACATCTGCTGGCATCACCTCAGTACTTGGTAATTTTACTGGTGGTTGTTGTTTTCGTCGCAATAATCGTGCTAGTCTATCTTTGATTGCCGAGAAAGCCCTACCAGCAACATTGACAATTGCACTAGGAGCTTTATCACGAACAATATCAATAGCTTTCATCGATAATTGTTTCGCAACAGGCGCTACTTTTGGAGCTATCCTTGTAAATAATCCCTGAATAGCATCACCAAGTCCATCTCCGTAAATTGCTCTATAGGTTGGTAATCGCGAGTTTACTGCTCTGACCTGTACAGATTTACGATGATTATTATGTATGATCATCTTATTTTATTTGTTATTTATCTAACAACTAGTCATCAACAAGTTCATCGATAAGCTCGGTAAACTCCGATATCCATAATACCGCCTTGAAATAATCGCCGACAAATATCAGATGCTTCATTAATTATTTCTGGTGAATTATTTCCAGCTCGTTTTCCTCCTATGAGAACTTCTAACCGTGATACGTCATTAATGATATTATCAGGACAAATAAAATTACTTCCCAGACCAATGGCAGTAGCTCCTTCTTCTGTTGTATCTGTGTCTTTCTTAGATAAGGATCTTCTTGCTTTTTTAAGATACTTTTCTTTAAGTTTCGACGAAGAAGACTGTTGTTGTTCCGTTTGTTGCAGAGGTGGAGAAGATTGTTGTTGTTCTATTTGTCGCAGAGGTGGGGAAGATTGTTGTTGTTCTATTTGTCGCAGAGGTGGAGGAAGTTGATACTGGGAGAGTTGCTCTTGCTCTAGTTGTTTCAGTCTCCCTCTATAAAGTCTTTTTACTTCTTCTTCTTCAATAATTTTATATTCTCGACCTTTAGCCTGTTTTTTGTTGTGATATACGCGATATATATATTTAATAAGATTATCATCACTTACTTTTTCATGACGAGGTTTAAAAATATCAGATTTATTAAATATACTATTTAATATTACTTCGGGTAATTGTTCTTTTTAAGTATTTCTAATTTCTTCAACAACCCCTTTCCTAAATTTTGCAATCAATTCTACGTTTTTTTCTACTAGTTCGGGTTCAGGTGTATGTTCTTTTTGCACGTCGGCGACTTCAGCACGAAGTTTTCCAATTTCTTCAAGTATTTCCTCATCAACAGGTGGAGGTTGAGCCGCAGCTATATCAACTGGAAGATCTCGTAAAATCTTCTTTGTTTGTTTAGTTCTTTTTGCTATTTTTTTAGTTTGTGCCGCAGTTTGTTCTAATACCGGAAAACTACCCTTTTTCCTCTTCTCATCTTCCTCCGCAATATCTCCCCATATAGTTTTTTCAACAGCTGCTGAAACTTTCTCAGTAGCTGCAGTGACGGGTTTAAACAGTTTTTTAGTGTCCTCTTCATACTCAACTTGTGCTTCTTGCTGCGCTTGCAAGTTTTTTCTAAATGAGTCTCTGACAGGAAGAAATTTTTTAATTGCTTCTAATCGTTCTCGTGCTATTCTTGCAGTATGAGATTCTGGATGTATCATTATTTTGATATAACAATTTTTTAATTAATAGCAGCAGAGAGGGCGCCTACCAATGTTACCTTTTCGAACTAAGGTTTTATTGATGGGGTGGGTTTCAACAAAAATAAAAACCTCCCAGGAAACGTTTTATTTGTAAAAATCTGGACCTTTCTACGAGATGATTTTATTTTTTTGTTTATTTTTTTGTCGGAATTCTTGGGTCTGTTCGCCCTCTCTGCTGCTCAAGACATAGACAAAACAAACAAATAAAACAGAAAAACGGTTATGTTTGCGAAACTTTACATGGCTTTTTCTACAGGAATTCAACCTTTAAACTCTATTATGTGTCAACTAGTTTATTTCAGCTTGTTGCTGATACTGGAAATATTTGTATTGACCTAGAAATTAACGAGCCATAACGACATCTGTTATTTTATGTAACTTTATGTAAGCGCAGATTATATCCCGGATATTTCATTGTTATGAATCACTAATCAAGACCAACGTAGTCAATCTGGCCCCTGTGTCGATAAAAGGTGCAAAACCTGTCAACACATGATAGAGACCAGGACATTTTCTGGCACAGTGACTAGAGAAAAATTAAATATATATATATATATATATACCAATCGAAACTTGCAAAACAGAGAATGTCATTTATCTCATCACATGTAAGATCTGTAGCATTCGGTATGACAGAAAAACTGAAAACTACACAAAATGACCAACCTTCATATATCTGATAGGATGACAACGAAGCTGTACAGAAGCCCGGTAACAGAACACTTCTCCTCCCCTGGCAACACTTTTAGTGATATAACACTTATTACAATTGCTCACAACCCCAACTGGAATCCTCAAACCAGGAAAGAAGGGTGAGTGATACACGTAGTGGTAGTAACACATTTATGATATACATTTATTCTTAATGGGGAATTGTGTATGTACACTTATATTAAAACCACATTTAATTTGTGTACACTATATTTGCTTGTACTCTGTCTTGTAACATAGGCTGGTGGCCTAAATTACTGAGTGAAGCATTATAAGTCTTATTACCTGAGTGAAATCCGTTATCAATGTATCTCAGGCACATTACTTCAACACGAAGTTTGAGTCAAACACGTTGATTTGTTAGGGGGCAAAACGGTCCGGGCAAATGGTTTAGGGCATTATCTAACAGTAACGTTTATGATTGTCCATTATGTACATGAAAGTCATATGTTACTCGTACGAATCAGTTTTACAGTTTCATATAACAATACATACTCTAAATAACAGTCATAGAATATACCAGTGCTACTCATACGAAACAGCCAATCAATTTCATGTACCCATACAAACTCTAAATAACAACCATACAATTTCATCTCCCATACACACTACAAATAACAGCCATACAATTTCATCTCCCTATATACGCTATAAATAACAGTCATAGAATGTATCAGTGCTACTCATACGAAACAGCCAATCAATTTCATGTACCCATACAAACTCTAAATAACAACCATACAATTTCATCTCCCATACACACTATAAATAACAGCCATACAATTTCATCTCCCTATATACGCTATAAATAACAGTCATAGAATATATCAGTGCTACTCATACGAAACAGCCAATCAATTTCATGTACCCATACAAACTCTAAATAACAACCATACAATTTCATCTCCCATACACACTATAAATAACAGCCATACAATTTCATCTCCCTATATACGCTATAAATAACAGTCATAGAATGTACCAGTGCTACTGATACGAAACAGCGAATCAATTTCATGCAACCATACAAAATTTAAATAAGAACTATACAATTTCATCTCCCATACACACTATAAATAACAGCCGTACAATTTCATCTCCCCATTCACACTCTAAATAATAGTTATACAATGTACCAGTGCTTGCTCATGCGAAACAGCCGTACAATTTCATATCCCCATACACACTCCAAAAAAACAGCTATACGATTTCATGTACCCATTGTTCATTTACAATCATTTGCAGATTTCTTTAATCATTCTCAGTGGACGAGGTTTGTATTATTCTCTAATGAGATGCAAAATTCTAACTTATATGTCTACTGAACATACATTTATATCCAGTTAAAGAAATTTTGTTTGCCTTATACTTAGCAATTAAAGTTATTGCCAAATTTCCCTCGATGCAGATAATGGCAAATTTGTATACCACATATAATCTAGTTATATAAGACTTTTGAAATTTCTGAATGCAGGGTAGATTTACATAACATAGACTGTTAAATATGCATACCGTCATTTCTGCTGTACATCTGACACCTTTTCAACAATTTTAACAGCTGTTTCCAGAAGACCTCGAAGACAATAATTTAGTGTTGTAACGGTTTGTCAGTTTGTCACTTCAGCCAATCAGCTGTTTTCTCAAATAATTTTCGGGACATTAACATTAGAATGTCTGAAATAACTTTGAAATTAATATACTCCGTGCGATGACGCATCGCAAACAGAGATTTTTTTTAAATAGTACCGCGTCAATGGAAAACTGATGTAATACTAAATGACTTCAGTGGCAAGTAAAAAACACAATAACTGTTACATGATCGCAGAGGCATAGTGATTTGTCAATATGCACATCTTCAGATGACATTGATATGTACACAGTAATCCATTAATGAGTGCAATTCTATGTGCAGTCACCAGATTAAGTCATATTGTGTATACAGTGCATCTTATAATCAGAAAAGGAGGAAAATCCTCGTGACAAAATAGTGTGAGTACAGTGAAAGCTAAACACCTTATTCGTTAGGTCATGACATAATCAAATGTGTACAAAATGTTTAATCTGAAACGTGTCAGTAACAACCTAATGTCCTCGCTAATAAGAGAGACAATAACTCCATAAAATCTTGTAGAAAAAGGTAAAAATCAAAGTATACCGAGATCTTCTTGATGTATATTCTCATACTAAATTATTGAGTGAAAACTAAATTCGCGATGGGCGACAAAACTGGACATGAAGAACACCATATAGAATCTTATTATTTATGGCTTAGACACAAACCAAATCCATAAGTAACTTAACGATATGTTTAAGTCACAAGATCGTGACACATATCGCATCCCGATTTAAATCACAAGGGCCAATAACTCTCAAAAATGCGAGAATGCAGTGATTGGTCAGTAAGTTCATCTTGAGAAATAACATCATATGTAAATTACACTTCCCTATTGTTATCTAAAGATTATCTCAAGGTAACTTACTTCAAAACAAAACACTTGATTTTGGGGGGAAAATCATAGAAGAAAAAATCCTCAAAGAATCAATACTATATATTCGTTTATCGCATAGTCGGTACACTTTGCCTATGGTGTCCGCAGTTTAATATTTTTTTTTATTATACATGTGAACATATCATATTATGTGGTTCTGATTAGTACAAATAAACCCATGAAATTATTGTGCAGTATTTTCTTTACTTATTGGCTGCGATCGTTAGAAAACTTTTTTTAACCCCGCCTTCTGGACTTTTTGGTTTGATTAAACGATTTTTGCAGCCATTTTTTGATTCGACTCGCGAAAGGGAATTTGGAAAAAATGGTCTCGTCTGTTTCATTATTGCAAATTTACTATATCTTGAGTCCTGAAGCTTATCGGCAAAATATCAGAAGCTATAGAAAAGAAGCTGGACAAACTCATGTCAAATTTGCTAGAGAAAAAGAGCAGTTATTTGATAGATGGTGCTTAGCCAAGAAAGTTGAACGAGTTATGAAAGTTTCAAACAACTTGTATTACTTGAAGATTTCAAAAACTGTGTCCACAGTGACATTGAGTCTTATCTTGACGATCATCAGACTGAAACCTTGAAAAATGCTGCTCGTGCCGCTGACAATTATTATTTAACTCATAAAGTTCCTTTTGTTAATAAGACTTCTCCTCAACAGTCTTCTGGCAGAAAAATATTTCAGCCTAATACAACCCCTTCTAAAACTCAAACAGGCACAACTTCCAAAAATCAAGCTTCTTATAAGCTTGATTCAAGATCCTTGTCTCTTCCTATGTGTATCTATTGCAAGAGAAAAAGGACACGTTATGTCTGATTGCTACAAATTGAACAATAGGGATCAGAATCAAGACAGACCAATTCCAGATGCTCTTATTTCTAAGAGGTCAAGGTCACGGTCATGTATTGAAAGCAATACATTTATTGGACTTAATAAACCTCAGTCTGATTTTATTATGGAGAATTATGAAACATTCCTATCGAATGATTCTATATCACTCTTGGGTGATTCGAAAATATTATCCCTATTAATATTTTGAGGGACACATGGGCTTCTCAGAGTCTTTTATTGTCAGGTACTTTGCCTGTTTATGAGAAGTCTTCTTCTAATGAGAATGTTTTTATTCATGGAGTAGAGTGCGGTTTAGTTAATGTTCCACTTCATTGTGTAAATTTGTCATCAGACTTAGTCTCATGACCCGTGACAGTCGGCATATTGTCTGTTTTACCCGTTAAGGTCATTCATTTATTACTAGGCAACGACCTAGCTGGAGACAAGGTGTTGTTAATCCACTTGTAACTGACAAACCTTGATTGGATCAGAAAGTCGATCCAATCGAAAACAAATTGCCTGATTTATTCCCAGCTTGTGCAGTTTCCAAAGTTGTGGCAAAGAGAGCACTTGAGAATGATGTAGATAAGGAAAGTATTCCTTTATCTGACACATGTAATGGTCAGGCGTTTGATGAGGTCACTTTCACTCCTTGTTTGGATCAATCAGAAGGTATTGATCACAGTAATCCTCTTATAACGTCTCATTATCTTTATTCTAATGAGGGTGATAAACGACAATCACTTGTCGTCGAACAGGAAAAAGATCCTGAGACCTCTTGTTTGTTTCAAAGGGCCATTAGTGAAACTGAAGTTACGGAAGTTACTATCTGTTATTTCATTAAAATGAAATTCCTGTGAGAAAATGGAGACCTCCCGAGGTATCTGCTGGTGATGAGTGGTCAGTGAACTATCAAATTGTAGTTCCAAAACTTTACAGACAAGAAATACGTAGTCTGGCCCATGAAACTCCAGTGGCTTGTCATTTAGAGATTAATATAACTTATAACAAGATCTTGGCTCACTTCTATTGGCCAAAAACCAAACGTGATGTTGGTAAGTAAAGTAGATCTTAATATACTTGTCAAATAGTAGGAAAACCCAATAAGAAAATACCTAAGGCTCATTTACAATATATTCCTGACTTTGGCGAACCATTTTAGTAGATTTATGGTAGATTGTGTTGGTCCCTTACCTAAGACCAAGTCAGATAACCAATAGCTGTTGACCATTATGTGTGCGCAAGAAAAAAATGAACTTAGTTATTGTTGTTGTTGTAGGGTTTAACGCCATTTTTCAGCACAAGATAGGATATACATAGCGGCCAGTATAACTGGTGGAGGAAGAACCATGGGAAACCCCGGGAAGAACCACCGACCCACGAGAAGCTACTGGCAGGCTTTCTCACGTACCAACATTAGCCGAGGCTGAGACTCGAACTCACGCAGACAGAGGTGAGATGGCAGTGATCCGTAACGGTGAGCGCTTTAGACCACTCGGGGCACCGAACTTAAACAGTTATTATTTGAATATGATCACTTATTTCCAGATGTTCCTCAAGAACAAACAAAATTTTCCATGACGTTGAAATTTTAAATTCCAAACCTGTCAAACAACACCCGTACAGGATGAACCCTCTCAAATAGGAATACTTCATAAAAGAAATTCAACATATGCCGGAGAATGATTTTATAGGTCCCAGTAAAAGTGACTGGAGTTCACCATGCATACTTGTTGCAAACCAGATAAAACTTTCCGTATGTGTACTGATTATAGGAAGGTGAATAGTGTGACAAAAACAGATTCATTCCCATTACCAAGAATTGGTGACTATTGATAAGATCGGAAATGCCAAGTATGTTACTAAATTTGACTTTTCTGAAAGTATTTTGGCAAATTCCACAAACGCAAAGAGCAAGGAAATTTCTGCATTCGTGACTGCAGATGGACTTTACCGTTATAAAGTAATTCCGTTTGAGATGAAAGGGTTGCCAAGTACATCTCAACGTCTCATGAATATGATTACCTCTGGTCTAGACAATTGTGATGCTTACATCGATGATGTCATAATCTACAACGACACCTGGAAAGAACATTTAGCAACAATTCGGAAATTCTTTGACAGACTCACTGATGCATGGTTGACAATTAATTTCCCTAAAAGTGAGCTCTGCCGTGCTAGTGCAACTTTTCTAGGACATATTGTGGGGCATGGACAAGTTAAACCTATAGATGCTAAGGTCAAGGCTATCTCTGAATTTCCCGTGCCTGTTAATAAAAAGCAACTGATGCGATTTTTTAGGTATGGCAAGATACTATCGGAAATTTTGTTCCAATATTTCTAAAATTGCTGAAACCCTGAAAAATGTATTGAGTAAGAAAAACAATTTCCTTTGGAATGAAAAATGTCAAGAGGCTTTTGACAAGTTGAAAGCCACACCTAAAAGCACGCCAGTTGTTACAGCTCCGAATTTCACTTGTTATTTATGGGGGAAGTGTTATTTATATTTGCTTTCATTTTTGTATCTGATTTAAATGTTTATAAGTTTTAAAATCTTTCTATGTTTTTATTTCATATGTCAAATTAATATAGTTCTGTTTATCAGGAACTCTTACCTTTTCCAGAAAATAGTTTGACCTTGAATATTCATTTTAGAAAATGCATAAAGCTGACCTGGTTCAAAACCTTAATTCAAATTTAGAAACAGTCACATCAACAAGCTCGTTTTCTAATTTTTTTAATTGTGGGAGTAATAAGAGTGAGATCGAGGCTGTATCGAATACGTGACCCTCGACTTGTAAATAGTTTTTAATGAAGTAAACAACTTTTATTCTCGGAGTAATATGATTGTTTCTTATCAAGGATATACAGGGGCCACATGATTGTTATATGTTAACATGACCACCTGATCCTCTATTTCGCAATTAGGCATTTTCAAAATTGCGAAATACTTAGCATTAATAGTGATGTTTAGAGAGAGATCTCAGAGTTTTGGGGCTTTTAAACACTTGATCTCAAGTTGTTTTATTCTGTGTGACCAGTATTGAACTTTTGAGTTTTTGAGCTTTATTTTAGTTTTTCGGATTCTAAAAGATTAATTCGTTTCTCTGGAAATATTTTGTGCTCATAAAGAATTATTGAACAAAGACATTTCTTAACAAATTTATTTGGATTTCCAAAACCGGATGTTTATTTATTGTGTTTTTACAAGGACCTGTAGACTTCAACACAGTACAGTTACAGCATACTTTATCGCCTTCCATCTTGGATTTTTCGTCGGGACTTCAGCTTGAACTTGAATTCATTAGAAGATTTTAATATTAGGACTTCTACAATTTTATTCGTGGATTATTTTGGGATTTGATTCTTGAAACCGTAAGTTATCTTTTTCATTTTTACAATATTAATTTTCCAGGGAAATAAATTATATTTTTCATAGCTTGTTGTTTTCACTTTCTCGTGCTACTGTTTATACGTGCCTAAACACGTAACAATATATATATATATGCACATACATACATACATATTTCTGACTGTGGCGTTCTATGACGTGCTGCTATGAGTTGGGGTGGGGTGCTCCCAATATTTTATTTAAATTACTATGGAACTCCCACCCTGGCTCGTTTTTGTAGGAAGTGAAATTAGTGATAGAGGTAAAGCTCCGAGCCCCCAGTCAGCAATGCCGACAATTAAATTATTGAGAACACAAAGGTGAAATTCACAAGAATAACAATTTAATACAATTTAAACGATATTAATTTCTCAACCAATCTTCTTCCTCTCGACCATGTAACAACATATTTCATCACGTGATTATAGTGTGAGATGGCTTTCCCCTGTACATAGTTTCTACTCATCTGTGTTTTACTCTGCCAATTCCTTTCCTCCTTCCGGCATTCTCCGTACTACGATTCTTCCAATACTCTTCCCCTTCTTGTCTCCTTTTTGTCCTCCTCCTTCTCTCTCTTTCTCTCTCTCTCTCTCTCTCTCTCTCTCTCTCTCTCTCTCTCTCTCTCTCTCTCTAGCGACTAGGCTTGTTCTCTGCCTACTGCCTTGTTCTATCCTATTCCCCCCCTCTGAGACTCGGGACTTAACTACCCGGTAGTTCTGTCCCCGAAAGCTTCCTGCGAAAAATACATGGACGTTAGCATGTTTCATTAGCCATCTCGCCCCCACACTAAATCAACAATCAATCATCAGATAAAGGCTATCTACATCTTCGGTCACGCATTCGTGCACATCGAAAAACCCACACTTTCTTATAGAAAACAACGTTGCAATAAAGAGCGGTATCCTACTTATCATGCAGACATCATTAAGTTGCGTCACATCTATATATATATATATATATATATATATATATATATATATATATATATATATATATATATATATATATATATATATATATATATTACAACAACCAGACGCATTTCTGTACATTACACTCTCACAAGTGTACACAAATATTCAAATATCCATATTATTTAATTTTACACACTGCAACCATTTCCAAAGTTACAATTCAATTCGACAGTTGCAAGATATAGAATATCACATGAATAAATAAACTAGTTTACTACGAAGTAACCAAATAGCGAATTACAATATTAATTTTGACTACGAGCGATGGCTTACAATCACTAATTCGTTCCCAGCCCAAATGACTGTTGAATTCTGGTTCGAACTGATGGCCTCACCCCTCCTCAGTTCCGATTGGATATCAATTCTACCCCAATCGGTCCAGATTAACGTCTGAGCCTCAGGCCACCTGTCAACGCGGGGAGATTTACAACAGCAACAAGGGTCCTTTGTTCTAGAACAAAGCTTCCAACATCTACATGTGAGTTTTGACACCCTACGAAGCGGGGCTCTTGTACAAACACGAATCGCTACGTAGGCTTAGGGTCTACATGTACACATGGCTGTTAACCCATTCCTTTGTTCCTGACTTAGGTAATCGCGGGCAGGCAAACGTGACACTGACCACACAGGTGAAATGGCGTATTAATCACAAAATCGTAAAATTGCACTAATTTGTACCATGTAAAATTTAAGATATTTGATAAGTTTTTTATATAAAAATTATTTACTTTTGGGATGGGTTAAGAGGAGGCAAATAGCTTTTGTTCATTTAATTCTTGCCTTGCTAAAAGCGCTAATGTACCGTTCAATGCTGCTATATCCATGCATAGTCTTTTTCGAAAGCATGTACTGGATATTTAATGAGAAAGCTTTAACTCCTTGTACGATGAAAATAAAACTCCTTCCTTGTCCTCGACACACGTGAGCAAAGGAATATGCCCAATGTCTCGTTTTAGAATGCCCAAGATAGACGTGGGCTGAAATAGACTTTCATATATATTTTACCTTATCGATCATGAAATATGAGAGATATTGATGAGTAAGGAGAGCTTTGCATGCAAACAGAGAGAGAGAGAGAGAGAGAGAGAGAGGTCACTGAGGACTTTGGCTTTATCTAGATTCACCTACGTATTTTGCCTTTCCTTGATGGATACTGAATTAACAATCGACATTAGCCACACTTCTTAATTAATGACTGATGGTTAAGTATACATGAAAAGCTACATTCCTTCGCAAAGCTTATATTTAGATCAAATGAAACAATAGTGTTTGTTTTTTTGCAACGACTACCACTGTAATACATATTACATTAAGCCATAAAAAGTAATGAAACATTTTAATTAAAACAATACATTTACATTAGCATATTAAATCTTCACTTCTGATTACAACTGCCCAAACATTGTCTGGTGTGTTTCCTTGTATAACATATAGTCATTTGCGATAGCATGTATGTATATGCTTTCCATGGCCTGTCGACCATGATGGTGAAGAAGAAGTGATCGTTTCTTATATTTGTGGCAACTTCAAAGATAATTCTCAGTTTGTATGTCCAAAGATGTACAATTGTCAGTTTTTTTTCCATTCACTTCCATAATGAGTCGTCTGCTTCACAGTGCAGTTCTAGTATCTCAGTGAAATTACTGTCACTTTGGTCATGACCTCGTAGTGCCAGTCCTTGGCGCGCATGACATCTAACATTTCTCAGGATTGTGAGAAGCTGCTGCCTTTTGTTCGTCTTTTCTCCTGCGTGTATGGATGATAATGTCTCTCCGATGTGGTATCCTGAGTGCAAATGTTTCTTGAACTTTGCCGTTGCATCTTTCCAGCTGCAGAAGCCATTGGATATTAAGAATTTGTCCTCCTTGGAATTGGAGATCTTCCCTTCTGCCATCGCAGATATGCATTTGAAGCAAAATGTAAAGTCTTTAGACTAAAATAATAAAGAAAAGGCAAATATTACAAAATAAACAATAAAGACTAGAATGAAAGTCTCGTATATGAAATATTGTTGTTTTAGAGAGAGAGAGAGTATTAAACATAATTACATCATCATAATGGAGTCATTAGATGGAGCTTTAACCATTCAGCTTTAAATGAACGGTGTTCTCAGTTCTTTATCTCAAAAGATGGCATTAATCACATCTATTTATCCAATCATGCACACCTAGCACGCCTTGACCGTTTTCCAATATCTAACGTCATCAATGAGGTGACAAATAACATGTCATATTTTTGCATATTTCCTGTTTATTGGTATTAGATAAATAGTAGGTTTTTGCATAGTCGTCGCCCCTCCTGCCCCAGCTCCGATGCCCATGTCAGCGTACGTGACGAAACAATGCACTGGGATATTCCACACCTTAACGTAAATGCCCAACTTTTTAGGTTCCTGTTTGCATCTTCCACATCATACCACCACCCATTATTTCTGGAGTAATTTTTGCTAAAAATACGTTAACCACAATTCATTGGAACATTTATACAAATATGTCATGCCATTATCTAAATTTTCGTTTATTTCTGGAATGAGTGAAGTTTTAACAAAGAAGTTCATTACCAGTGGCCACCCACTGCCATAGTAAACAAATTACAACCGTATCGATTGTCTTTCTTTTTATCAAGAGTAAATATCGCTTTACTAATTGCTGTAATCGCCAATTAGTACTTAAACTTGAGTTATTTCAGCATATCTAATGACTTTTGACCTTGAATGTTTACTAAAAGGAATTTCGTCCTCCAAATTGTTGTGGAAAGTTATAATTTATATGTACTTCACATGCTTATTGAGCAGACCATGGCGAGAACATAATTGAGATCCTATTAAAATTTACCACCTTAAGTTTCAGAACCTGTATAAGTCAATTATTACAAAAACTAGCCAAAATGAAAAAACAATGCTGTGGAACAAAGTTGCCAAATACTACGTACACAAAAAGAAATAACCGCGATATATAGCCTTAAAACTAAAACCTAAGTATATATGAATCCTTACAGGACCTGCTGTTTCTTATAGACCAGAACTTTTCCTTCTTTAATATCATCATTGTGGTGTTCGGGGTGCATTGCTTTGGAAGGGGTAGTATCTCTGGTAGGGGGTACGTCGTGCTCCTTCGGGAGTAGCTCGTCCACTTTTGGTCCCTACCAGGCGCTCAGCTCTCACCTGTGGCTCCAAGCAGATGTAGCATTCTCAGCGACCACACCACTAGCAACGGCTTCAACTTGCCGGATAAACCAGGTTGAGGGTATCCAACGGGACTCAAACTCTCGGTGACTTAGAAGCTTGCCTGTCCTTGCATGCAAATCCAGTTTCGACAGACTGGGCGGAAGAGATCAACTGAGCGATCCAACAACCACGAAGGCGAATCCGCAAACGCTTTATGGAGAGGGTAAGGCATGACAAGGCACTGAAGTCGTCATGGCCATCCAATGCAGCCGAAATAGTCCCCAGCCGTGACGAATCTTCGTACCAACGTGTTACAACTGCCAAGATCGAGATAATGAGGCTCTATCTTTGCCAAGGCTGTTTCACTTTAATCTTCTTCACGCACAGGTTATGTTGTGCACCTATCATTCATCATCACCACACTCATCGTTCCTTACCTGCAGCTACCAAATTCCTACAGTGATGGGCCACTGGCGACGAAATAGGTAGAGATGACCACTGGGAGTTGTAGTCAGAGACCTGGATGCAGGCGCCCTTGGACAGGTGGTCTCTCTGCCCTGTAACCAGGGCAGCATAACAGTTCGGCAGCATCCAGGGCGACTGAGCAGACCTTTTCGGGACAGCGGTGCGCACCCTGCATAGGGAATGGCCTAGAAAAGGTGGCCTAAAAATAGTTTGCCCTTCTTAATCTGACCAGCTTTCCGCGCCTGGCAAGATCATCACAGGAGAACAGCCCAAGCTGCTAAGGAGCTTTCACACTACAATATTGACACTGCAACCTTGAGTGAAACCAGGTTCACAGAGGATGGTTCTTTGCCTGAGCTAGCAAGCGGCTACACTTTCTTCTGGAAAGGAAAAATCCAAAACGATGACAGGATCCACTTTAGTCGGCCTTGCTATCAAATCAAGTCTTCTGAAACAGCTTCCAGACCTTCTTGTTGGCATCAGTGAGAGGCAAAGGAAACTGCAACTATTTATCAGCCACAAACACCACGCAACAATCATCAGCGCCTACACCCCTACCCTCTCGAGCTAGCAGAAACCATTGAACTGTTCTATACGGACCGCAGCTCTATATTTAGCTCAGTTCCAGCTGACGACAAGATCATACTACTGGGGGACTTCAACGCCCGTGTTGGCTGCGATTATGGTCGATGGAAAGGTGTGCTTGGAAAGCACAGTGTCGGCAAGATGAACAACAACGTCCTACTTCTGCTCAGCAAATACGCAGAATTTGACATCCTAATTACAAACTTAATGTTCCGAATGTCGAAATGCGCATTACCCACATCGCCCAAGGCGTCCTAAGCTGGTGCGCACAGCATTCAACATTGTCAAACTTCAGCAGCCTTCCACCCAGCTCAATTTCCAAAAGAGCTAAGATGACAAGCTGTCCACCAACGGATATATACGTGGAAATGCCTCCGAGAAAAAGGAACAAACTCAGGTATATGATAAGAGAAAGAACTATGGTAACTCTGGGCGCCAAGAAATGAACCCATCAAAACTGGTTCGACGAGAACAACGGTGCCATTGAAAAGCTGCTTGACAGAAAGAACAAAGCATTCATGGACTGGCAGAATAACACAAACTCCATCCCCAGAAAAAGACCGCTTCAAATCCTATGAAGATGAGGCTCAGAGAGAAATCCGAAAGATGCATGATCTTTGGTGGGAAAGGAAAGCCGATGAAGTGCAACGCTATGCCGACACTAAAGGCTCCAAAGAGTTATACACGGCCATCAAGTCAATCTTCAGCTTTTCAAAGCCTGGCTCTGCCCCCTTACTTGCTGAAGATGACAGTACACTAATAAAGGACAAGGCGGGCATTAAGGTCAGATGGAAATAACAGCCAATCTGTTCTTGACAAAATACCCCAACAGCCAAAGCACGACCAACTGGATGTTCCGCCAACGATAGAAGAGTTGATGACGGCCATTAAACAAATGAACTGTGGCAGGGCACCTGGAAAGGATGGTATCTTAGCGAAGGTGTACAAGGCTCTCAGTGAACATTTCACGAGTTGCAAATCGGCATCTGGACGGAAGGGAAGATGACAGACAACCTCCGCGACGCATCAATTGTGACCCTCTATATGAATAAAGGCACAAGTGCGGACTGCATTAACTACAGAGGCATCTCCTTGCTCTCCATCGCTGGAAAAATACTTGCACTCATCATTCTCAGCAGGCTTATTCCGGCAGTGTCAAAATATAACTTCCCCAGTTTTGGTGTGGTTTTTGCCCAGACCGCAGCACCGTTGATATGATCTTCGCAGTGAGACAAGTCCAAGAGAAGTGCCTTGAGCAGAACATGAATCTGTATGCCGTCTTCCTGGACCTGACAAAGGCTTTCGATTCAGTCAACAGAGATGCTCTGTGGGTAGTACTCAAGAAGCTTGGGTGCCCTCAGAAGTTTTCAAACCTGATCCGGCTCCTCCACGATGACATGACTGGAGAGTTTCTCTCAGACGGTGAACTTTCTGCGAAATTCACCTTATCAAACGGTGTCAAACAGGACTGTGTACTCGCTCTGGTACTCTTCAAACTCTTCTTCACACAGCTACTGCTCTATGCCATCCGTGACTTTGACCTTGGTATCTACATTAAATATCGCTTGGATGGATCAATGTTTGATCTCCGTCGCGAAGCCAAAGCCACCAAGACTCTAGAAAGACTCTTCACTGAAGCACTCTTTGCAGATGACTGTGCCCTCATGGTACATGAAGAGACTTACCTACAAGCAATCGTGGACAGGTTCTCTGAAGCCTCTAACCTCTTTGGACTCACAATTAGCCTGCGAAATACAGAAGTCCTCTTCCAGCCCCCCCCCCCCAACACTGTCCCTTTGCAGTAAGAAAATCCAAGAGAAGTGCTCTGCAAAAAACATGAATCAGTATGCCGTCTTCGAGGACCCGACAAAGACTTTCGATACAGTCAGCAGAGACGCACTGTAGGTAGCACTCAAGAAGCTTGTGTGTCCTCAGAAGTTTACCAACCTAATCCGGCTCTTCCACGATGACATGAGTGGAGAGATTCTCTCTGAGAAATTCCCTATATCTAACGGTGTCAAACAGTTCTGTGTACTCGCTCCGGTACCTGTTCTTCACACGGGTACTGCTCCATGCCATCCGTGACCCTGACCTTGGTATCTACTTTAGATATCGCCTGGATGGATCAGTGTTTGATCTCCGTGGCCAAGCTGCAAAAACCAAGACGCTAGAAAGGCTCATCACTGAAGAACTCTTTGCAGATGACTCTCTGCCCTCATGGCCCATGAAGAGACTCACCTACATGCAATCGTGGACAGGTTCTCTGAAGCCTCCAACCTATTTGGACTCGCAATTAGCCTGGTAAAGACAGAAGTCCTCTTCCAGCCTGCCCCAAACACTATCCCTTCACAACCCTGCATCACCATTGGCGACACGTAGCTGAAGAATGTGGACAGTTTCAAATACCTTGGCCGCACATTATCCAGTGATGGCTCCCTGCACAAAGATATCACTGCGAGGATCCAAAAAGCCAGTCAAGCACTAGGACGACTCAGATCCAAGGTCTTTCAGCACAAGGACATACGCCTGTCAACAAAGGTGAAAGTATGCAATGCAGTTGTCCTCACGTCTCTCTTGTAAGGCTGTGAAACGTGTACTGTCTACAAAAGGCGTATCAGTCACTTGGAACAATTCCACCAGCGCTCCCTGAGATCCAATATGCGGTTCAATTGGCCGGACCGAACCACCAACCAGGAAGTCCTGGATAGAGCTAACACAACAAGCATCGAGGCCAAACTAATCCAAGCCGAGCTTCGTTGGACTGGACATGTCATCCTCATTGATCAAAACAGAATCCCAAAGCAGCTGTTCTTTGGCGAGCTAGCTCAAGGCAACCGAAACCAAGGCCGCCTTCATAAGAGGTACAAAGACAATCTCAAGATGCACATCAAATGCACAGACCTTCAACACCACCAGCTCGAGCTCGCTGCCTTAGACAGAAGCCACTGGCGAGCCCTGACAAGAAAAGCCAGATCTACCTTCGAGGTTGATCGCCGCCGGTGTCTTGCTAAAGCTCGTGAGAGACGTCACAGCGCTGTATCTAAGCCACCTCCAACCGACGATGTCCCACGCTCCACCTGCAACCGCCTGTGTGTATCGGCATTTTTTTGCTCCTGAGCCACATGCGCGTCCACTGTCGATGTGTTCGCACATCTTGTTTTCCTCGGCTCGAGAGACTACCAAGAAGAATATCATCATTATTTATGTAGTAAACTGAAACCCTCAACTCTAAATATCGAAACAAATTCTGATCAAGATCTCACTAGTACAATTACGAAAACCCATAAAACCGAACCTCAGTTTTAACTTGGAAATATTTTGTACCTGCTAAATTCCTGACTCACTGAGCACAAAATTAATAGTGACCAGTGGGGTGATCTGTGATACAATGACCCGAAAATTGTCCCAAGGACACCAGGTACGTGACCCGCGACCCAACACAGTTGTAGTGTAGTGGGATACTATAGCGAGAAGGGGACACTAATTTTAAGCTGGGAGTGTACCCTGGCGAAAAAGGGAATTTAACATGGGAATTTTAACATGGATGGGACAATAGAGCGACAGAAATAATGGGACAAGGGTATGAGACTGTATAACGACAAGGAAAATTTAACATGGGGAATAATAAGTCTGTATAGTGACATCGGAAAGTGGGGTTGTTATATAGGGACAATAGCAATGGAACAGGTGAGCTGACGGGTCAGCTGTCAGGACTTTGGCAACAATGTCCACCAGGTGTTCTATAAAGCGGTATGTCCCGCTCCGCCAATCATTATATCCAATTCTATGTCCCGCCCAGCCAAGTATTGTTTTATTCGTATAGTTTCACCGCTGAACTATCTAAACTTACCCGACCAGCACAGCGTTATATCCTTTCGCGGTGATATAGCGACAAGGGAAATGGAATAGGTGAAGTGACGTTCTAGACATTGGCAACAATGTGGCAAGGAGCTGACCTCAATCGGGCCAAACAGCAAACAGTGACAGGGGGTAGCGGTTAAGTTCTGCTAGTTCAGCGGGTTGTGGTGGCGGTTAAGTGCAGCTAGTTCAGCTGGTAGCGGGAGGCGGCTAAGTTCAGCTAGTTTAGTGGGTAGCGGGTAGCGGATGACGGGTAAGTTCAGCTAATTTAGCGGGTAGCGGGTGACGGGTAAATCCAGCTAGTTGATAAACTATACCAATAAAACAACACTTGGCGGGGGCGGGACTGACGGGATATAGACATAGACATATAAAACATATACAACACCTAATCTATCAAATTGACTAAACAAAATTTTAGGCAAGAAAGCAAATCTTTTCGAGACATATGAGTGGTCCTTAGAAAGGGCATTTGGGTTTCATCTTTAATCATACAAACACCAAATATACTATCCACACACGGGAAAAGGAGAAGAAACAAACCACAAATGTACTATCCACACAAACGTACGAGAACGAATACAAACACACTCTACTATCCACACAAAGGCACACTCTACTATCCATACAAACGTACGCGCATTTATAATAACACAGAAACACACACTGTACTATCCACACAAACGTACGCGCACTCATAAAAACCTCAAATAAACTATCCAGACACGGAAAGGAGAAAAAACAAACACCAAATATACTATCCAGATAAACGTACGCGCATTCATAAAAACACACAAACACACACTCTACTATCCACACAAACGTACGCGCACTCATAAAACCCCCAAATATACTATCCACACACAGAAAGGAGAAAAAAAACAAACACCAAATATACCTTCCAGATAAACGTACGCGCACTCATATAAACACACAAATTCAAACATACACACACACACACATACACTCACATTAGTAAAGGGGTGAGTGTTTATAATCACACTACTCCACACTCACTCAAATTAACAACTTGAATAGTCTCTTTTCTAGAGATTTAGTTAGCCCTGGGTAGGGCTGTATTTTTAACTTCAAATACACCTGGCTAATGATGGCATCTCCCAGGCCTTGCCCCACACACGCAACGTCTACTCCAGTCCTGCTACCAATTTACATTTGTTCTTGGAAGCGCAAAGGCGGGTTGAGTGGCCTCATCATCCCAGTCTTCACTTTGTGGGATAGTGAAGACTTCTCTCTATATTCTATTTTGCAGTCGGGGATGATGAAGTCTACTTATCTCTGACACTGGTACTGTTGGCTGTAGGTGACGTTGTTGTAATTGTGGTGCTGGTTGTCGTGCTGGTTGCAATGGTGGAGGCTTCCTCACCTCAGGCTTGACCTCACACAGAGGTCTAAGCATGAGGTGAGGCAAGATTCTTTCTTCCTTCTCTTTCTTAATTTTCCTCTCCTCCTCCTCCTCTATTTTTCTTGCACTTTCTGCAACTGCCTCCATTACGATGCTCATCCAGGAGGCGCTTGGCATACTCCAGGTGCATTTGAGTTCCAAGAGTTTTGTGATTCTGCTACTCATTTTTTCACAGTTGATTAATCAACGATGGGTAGCCAGACTAGTTAGTTAGTTAGTTGGATTATAGTGGTTTTCGTTCTTTTGAACATGTACTACTTGTTTATTCACGCACTGCGTGATTTTTAATTACTCCTGGAGGAAGGAAAAGGAGCCTCATCCCCCAGGCTTTTATGTACTCAAAGAGTACTTTTTAATTTAGCCACTCAGGTGTAGAACTAACTAATCCTTAACAACCTGACTGAAAGGCTAATAAACATGAGTGGGAATAGTCACACCACACACTCGTGTTTCTTAGTTGCATTGAAATGCCCCAGGTGTCAAACCAAGCAGTATGTGACTCCCGCTACGAGTGGTCGGCAGCGATGACGTCACATTAGGAAACCTGGTCTTGTGGCATTGACGAAGTGGCCCGCTTTTTTGATATCATCAATTGCCTTTCCCAGTCCCATATTCCGGTAGACAGAGCCTTCCTTTTTTCCACTCTGTTTAGGTGGTGCAGGTTCATCAGCTTCATCGCCGCTGGATGATGATACTTCCAGGGCCGCTGCCAGCGTGGAAGTTTCAAATTCTTCCGGGTCGTCTGCCAACATTGCCTGGATTTGGCTGAGTATGTTAGCAGAAATAGCTGTGGAAGCTTGATTTTAAAGTTCAGACAGATGTTGTTTAAGAGACAAGGTTACGGTTAGGAGTATTTTTTTTTTCTTTTTCTTTTTTTTTTCTTCATGAATTCCTTATTTATTTTGATTCCTTGTCTTATTGGTTTGGAATGAAAACTTGTTTTATGGTTGTTTGTATGTTATTATGGAGCCCTGTTTTAATTAATTCCTATTTTCCTATTTTAATTTTTTGTGGTCTTAATTGGTTTTATTTTTCGGGCTATGAACGGCTGTGTCAGTTTGTGAACCTACGAGACCTAGCAGGCCGTCATAATTCCCAAACAGTGATTTTGTAATATTCGTCCTTAACTGGTTTTTATTATTCGGGTTATGAACGGCTGTATCAGTCTGTGAACCCACGAGACCGAGCCGGCCGTCATAATTCCCAAACAGTGATTTGTAATATTCTTAACTGGTCTTTGATTTACTTTCTTAGATTTTTTTGATTAGATTGGATTCGTGTATAAAACTTATGATATTTTTGAATGTTAGATTAATATTGGGGTTTGTGTTCATCAAGAATTCTGGGTATGTTGCAGGGGATCCAATATTATGCTGTTTAACTTTAAACTTAGCCCTTTCTTTCTCAAGTGTATGGCAGTTGTTAAAAATATGTTCTATGTCTTCTGGAACCCTGCAGTGGTAGCAGTTAGGGTTATGTGGTTGTGGTCCTATGTACTGTCCGAAGCTGTTAGCCAGCTTGGTTTTGCCCGTGAGTATTCTATTTATGAATTTTTGTTCACTGCCTTTTGTTTTGGGTGGTTTTCTATTTCTACATACTTCTTTAATGATGGTTTTTAGTTTCCTGCCTTGAGTGCTTGTGTTCCATAATTCCTGCCATTTATTATCAATGAGGGTTTTGGATATACTATTGAGTTCGCATATGCTATAATCTATGTTGATGTGAGTGGTTTCGTTTAGTTTTTGTTTAGCTGTTATATCTGCCATATCGTTACCTGGTATGTTAATATGGGATGGTATCCACATAAATTCTACTTGTAAGTTATTATTGTTCAGTATTTTTAACAATAAATTGGTTTGCCTAAGATAGTTTTCTCTTGATTTGGTGTTGTTATTAAGTATTGAGTTTATGACGCTTAGCGAGTCACTTATTATTACCGCTTGGGGTATTTTGTTCCTTTTGATCCATTTGAGTGCTTCAAGTATGGCCCAGAATTCAGGTGTGTATATGGAGCAGAGGTTAGGTAGTCTTCGTCCTACTTTAATGTTAAGTTCGGGGATTACGTAAGCTGCTGCTGTTCTGGGTGGTTCTGTAATTTTGGATCCATCAGTGTAAATTTTAATGTAGTTGCAATATTTTAAGTTGATTTCGTCTGTACAGATTGTGTTTAGTTTGAGTTCCTGTTCGTTTTTATTGCCATATTTCGTAATGAGGGTGTTAACTGAAGGGTTGATATTTATCCATGGTTCTTTGTCATAGTGATTTGCAATTTCTGCTTGGAGGTTGTCTATAGGAAGTTGTTCAACTAATTGATGGACTAATTTCCCTGCTGGTATGTTTTGTGATAATTTAATTCTAAAAGGTATGTTGCATTTATTTATAGTTAGCCGGGTGGGCTGTGTGTCGGGGTGTGTTGTTAGCCTGGCTGCATATCTGAGGGTGAGTTCTTGTCTTCTAAGGTGGAGCGGCAGTTCTCCAGTTAAGATTTGAAGTTCCACTAGTGATGTGGATGGTAGTGCTCCAGTGCAAATAATTAGGGCCTTTCTTTGTATACTATCTAGTTTCTTGAGGTTATTTTGCGGTGCCGAGTTGTAAATTTGGCATCCGTAATCTAGTTTAGATCTAATTAACGATTTATATAATGCTAGTAAGGTTTCTTGATTGGATCCCCAGGTGGTTCCTTTAAGGGTTGTAAGGAGGTTAAGGTCTTTATTGCACCACGTTTATGTGGTGTCCCCAGTTTAGCTTGGAGTCATAATGCATTCCTTAAAATCGTGCTACTTTTACGAATTTAATTTCTTGATTTTGGATGGTGAGTTTGGGAAACTGATTTTGTAATTTACGTTTGGTGGTGAATAATACTGCTATGGTTTTTTATGGGATAATTTGAAACCCCATTTATCAGCCCATTTCCCTATTTTGTTTCAACTTGTTTGAATATCGCTGATTACTTTGTGGTTGGAGGGGTTTCCTGCTCGCCATAATCCACTATCATCAGCAAATTGTGAGAGTTCAATTAGTTTTGATGTTAAGTTGGTGTCCAAGTCATTAATCATGATGTTGAAAAGGGTTGGGCTGAGTACGCTCCCTTGTGGTGTACCGTTTTCAAGTGTGTGTGGTTCAGAGTAGGTGTCGCCGACTCTGGTTGATATTTTACGGTCAGCGAGGAAGTTTTCAATGAATTTAAACATTCGACCTGTGATGGTGTAGTGGTTGAGTTTGACTAATAAGCCTTTGGTCCATACAAGGTCGAATGCCTTTTCGAGGTCAATAAATACTGCAATTAAATTCCTATCAGCTTTGCGTTTGGAGTTGAACGCTAATTTGATTGCGGTTTCCAATCGTATTAGTTGATCCGTGGTGGATCTTTTGTTTCTAAATCCGCATTGATTATCGGAGATTAAATTATTGCTCTCTAGGTGGTGTTTGAGTCGGTTGGTGACTATGGTTTCCATGATCTTACATATGTTGTTTGTTAGGGAAATGGGTCTGTAGGAGCTAATATCGTTAGGGTCTTTTCCTTGCTTGGGTATTGGAATTACTATTGCGTGTTTCCATTTATCGGGTAGTTTGCATGAGGTCCATATTTGGTTTAGTAATTTAATAATTGTTTGTTTAATGTTATTTGGGATATTTTTGTATATTGTGTATCCTATTTGATCTTCCCCTGGGCTAGTTTCGTTTTTGGTTTTCAATGCTAGGTCCCATTCGTAAGTTGTAATGTCTTTATTTAGGTTCGAGACTTTGGGACCGAGGTCTTTAAAGAGATTACTATGGGTTCTTTCTACTTTGTCCCTATGTAATTGAAATGCTGGGGTGTGGTTGGTGTTGCTACTCATATCTGAGAAATGCTGAGCTAGTCGGTCAGTTTTTTCTTTATTAGTAATGGCTCCAGCTATTTTTGGGATGGTGTTAGTTGTCTTTCCTCTAATTGATCTAATCTTATCCCAGACTTGTTTGGTACTAGTTGTGATATTGATATTCGTGCAGTAATTATGCCAAGTTGATTCCTTTGCCTGTTTAATTATGTTTTTAAGGTTTTTCTCCTTTTGTTTATATATAGTGAAATCAATAGAGTTTTTAGTGCGTTTGAATTTATTGAGGGCTTTTTTCTTCTCAGTGATGGCTTGTTTGCATTCATCATTCCACCATGGGACTGCTTGTTTATTTGTGTTACCACTAGTTTTGGGTATGTTAGTGGTGGCTGCCTTTAGTATGGTATCAATCAGGTCTTCGTAATATTTATTAATATTATCATTTTCTAGGTTTTTGGTGTCTATTTTGCTTAGTGTTTCATTAAATGTGGTCCAATCTGCTTTTGAATATATCCATCTAGGGGTTCTTTTTAGCGAGTTGTATTGGACCGTCATCTGCAGGGTGACTATTACTGGAAAGTGGTCACTGCCCAAGGGGTCAGTTTGATCCACTCTCCAGTCCGCCACCTGGGTTATTGATGGCGAGCAAATGGTGAGGTCGATGGCGGACATGAGACCGTTTTCTGGCTTAAGGCGTGTTTTTGTACCGTCATTTAAAATGGCTAAGTTAGATTCTGCGGTCCATTCTTCAATCAATTTGCCTCTTTTGTCCGTCACACCGCCCCCCCCCCCCCCCCAATAGCTCGTTATGGGCATTGAAATCTCCACAGATGACGATCTGATTTACTCGTTTGTGATCATTTATTTGTTTGTAAGTAATTAAGTTAGCTGTGCCTGATGTTCCCCCCGGGTCATACATATTGAATATTTGTATTTGACCCTTCCCTGTATGAATTATGAGGGACTGAATTTCGAATGCTTCGTTGCTACCTGGGGTTGGTGTTATGGTTATTGTTGTTACATTCGGGATGTTATCTGCTATATAGATGGCTAAACCCCCACCTCCTTGTCCCGTGGTTCGATTTTTGAAGTGACCTGGAGCGTATCCTGGGAGTTTGGGTATTTGTTTGGTTCTACTTGTTATTTTTGTTTCTTGAATGCATATAATATCTGGTTTGTGTTCTAAGCTTTGTAATTTGGCTTTGAGTTCACTGATATTACTTATTAACCCTCTAGCATTCCATTGCCATATTATAATGTTCCGGTTTGTTGTATAAGCCATTATTGGGGTGGTCATTTATTGTTTTGTGTTGAGGGTTATGATGTTAACTTCAAATTTGATTCGATTTTGCTTATTATGCTTATTATCTGTGTTATTTTATCCACGATGGAATGGTGGTTGTTGATAAGTTCGGCTTTGATCTCTATGAGTAACTTTTCTATTGTCGGGCTTGACAGTGATTTGTTTTTGGTGTTAGTGTTATCTGATTCTTCGGGGTGGAGTTGTGAGTCTTTGTGGGATTTGATTAAGAATGTATCTTGTTTATTTAATCTTGTTTGATCTTGTTTGACCTTGTTTGACCTTGGTTGGTTGGGTGTTTGGGCTGTGGTTGCTTCAGTTGCTGGTTTGTTTGGGGTCATGATGTGGTGATTTTTATTACTGGGGGTTAGTTTTTTCGCCGCATGAACCGGGATTTGATTGTTGTTCATGATATCTATGGTTTGATATTCCTTGATAGTGTTGGGGCATTCGTGGGATTTAGGTAGGTGGGGGCCCCTGCAGTTGGTACATTTGGGTGTGGTTCTACGACATACACCTTTGTGGTTTCCCCCGCATTTGTAGCATAGTTGGGTATATCTACATCTGTTAGAGAAATGTCCCCAGTGTTGGCAGTTGCTGCAGAACCTGGGTTTGTTTATGTAGGTCTCAAGGCGGTGGCGTGCCCCAGAGTGATCTAGTCTTATCATGGTTGAGAGTGGAGAATTTGAATCTAGTATCGCTGTATTGGTTTCCTCTCCTAAATGATTTTTGAGTTTATACGCCCTATTTATGGGGGTACCACTGTCTTTGAGTTTAGCAGTGAGGGTTTCATTGTTTATCCCTTTATTTTGTCCTGTGAGTTTTAGAACTGCTTTAAATGTGGGGTTGTTCGTGCGGGAGTGTGTGGCTAAGTCATTTGTTCGTGTGTTATTGTTTATTGCCATGAGGGTCTGGTTGCTATTGTGTGTTTTGGTTATTATGTTCTTTGTCCCTATTCGTTTGTGTCTTTCGACGTTAACCCTAATGTTGTTAATAATTTCAATTTCTAGGAATTTGGCCATTTGACTGCGAGTGCTGCAGTGTACTATTATGTACCTTGTGTTTGGCCTAAATATTTTGAATTGTCCTTGATGAACCCTAAGGAGGGCCTGTGTGAGACTGTTAACAGTTAAGTTTATCAGTTTATTGGAGTTGCTACTGATATAAAGTGTGTGTGTTCTATGGGGTGGTATGACAATTTAGCCTGTTTCTTTGGTTCTTTGGGGGTGTGTGAGTTTGAATTATTTTGGGGGGCAGGTTTGTTCTTGGTAAACATGGGTCCCTTCCCTTTACCCTTGCCATCCCACACGTTAGGTTTTGATTTAGTGGTTGGGTTAGCTTGTGTTTTGTTTCGGCTGCTGAGTAATTGTTCTTCAGTTAAGGGTTTTGATGGTCCAGGGGTCTGACTGTTATGATATTTCGGTTTGTTGTTACTGATATGAATGGGTGGAGTTATCGTTACCATGGGCGCCATTTTGGGTGTAGTTTTTCCTTTGTTACATGAGTTGGGCCCTATTTTCGGTGGGTTTCCTATTATCATGGCTATATGTTTTTTTTCCGGGGATTGTGCAATGACCATGTATTTGGGGGTGGGTAGCTGGTCTTGTTTTTCGAGTGGCGATATTGGTGTTTCTGTAGGTATTGTATCGTCCAGTTCATTGTTTGCCGATGGATCTAGTAAGTTTTTGAAACTTACAGTTGAGTTGATATTTAAGTCGGCTGCTGATATTTGAATTAGTTCATTTCTCTTAGGGGTGGTTAGATGCGGTGTTGTTAAATCATTCCTTTCAGGAGTGGATGAGAAGTTGAGTTTCTTCTCGCAAAGTTCAAGGTGCTTGGAGTTTGCACTGAGATACAATTTCCCCTTGATTATTTGCGGGTTTGGTGTCATAGGGGTGGGGGGTTTATGTGATTTCATTTCCTTTTCAAGCCTATTGTTTCTCAGAATTTGTTTTCTAGTGTTAAAGTTAAGTTTGTTTGTGATTGATTGAGACATTGCTACTTTGGTTTTGAATAAGGTTTAGGTTAGTTATTGTTGTTAATTGTGGTTGTGGTTAGGAAGAAACAATGAGAGATGAGATTCTGTTACGTTCCGTGAATCGGAAAATCTCACAGCGGTTAGCTTGTGCTTGTAACTTGAGAGATTCTGACCAGGCGTGGTACCAGTGTGTTTCCTAGTGCCTGTTTTCGGGAACAGTGCTAACAGCTAGAGTTGTTATTATGAGAAAAAGGTAGTGGTTAGTTGTGTAATTTGTCGGATTTATTCTCTATGATTGAAAATCACACAATGATATTTGGTGCTTTTATCATGTGTGGGTTCAATCCAGTCTGTTCTAGTATGGTTCTTAGAGACTGTTTAAGAGAATAGGCGGCAAATTGAGTAGATACGGAATTTAGTACAAGTAAGGTAAAATATATTATAGTGAGATGTAAACAGCACAGAGTTTTAATTGCCCGCAGACTTAGTAATTTTCCTACCTTGTACTAAAGTACTTAGCTATTATACGAGGTGGTATGATCCAAAATGGCTGCGTGGCCGGCTGCTTGGCTGGATTTCCTTTGTCTGATATATTACTATATTACTATCTTACTGCGTGTTCCTATCGTTCATTTGTGAGAGTTCCTTTGTTCTGTGCACTTCCTTTGTTCACGGCTTGGCGGGTTGCTAATCGTTTCCTCTTCTTAGCATTATTTCTTTGCACAAGTTGTTCTGTTCCTTTTTTCTATATTAATTGGTGTTGGTGGTGGCCGCACTCAGTAGAACTTTTAAAATTATACACCAAGCCGGTTTTAAACAGTAAACAAATCAAGCAAATTCAGAGATAGTTTTCAAACTTGACGTTATGGGAATGACGTCACTAAAATAAACAACGTTAATTTGTCATTCTATGTAATTCTGAATATATTTAAAGGATATTGAAACAATAGTCACAGAAACCTTACATAATTCATTCTCGGCAAAATGGTGTAATATTCGATAATAAAACTGTATCCATTTGCGAAGTAATTTCAATAAAATTTGCAACAATATCATAGCTCAAATATACGTTTGTTCGCGGTGACGTCAGGAACGAGACTCGATAGCCAGACTGACGAGCGCTACTCGTTACATATGTCAAGCACGGACGTGAAGGAAAACATCCCTACGATTTGTTATTGACTCAGAACGCTATGATAGTTTTATTTTCAAAACACAACATTTTTATTTAAATAAGAAACAACCATCAACTAACCATAAAACATTTTGTTGCAAACAAACAAACAAGTTTCCAAACAAATAAACTATTTTTGGCAAGGTTGATAACGTTGTGAAGTTAAGCTAGACTTCTACTGATGTAAGTCATTGGGCCATTGATGTACACTACGTTTCGTAGCTAAAGACAAAATATAGCCATAATGGTCACAAAACCATCGATATAATACTTTGTCATAATTTCTAGAAGAGTGACGGTCAAAATAAGTCACTAAATGTTCTAAAGAATATCCAAGACTGCGTTGATGAAAATAATACACACATTATTGTCCACACACCATGGAATATGTGCAATGTAATTTTCACATTATTGAATATCGTGTCGTCTGTGCATTTCTTCTCATAAAGTCGATGATATCGCCTTTCAAAGGTGACAATCCATACGAATTAAAATACTCCACACAACCCTCTTTAGGGAAGTAGACGGCTACCCACTGAGTTCCTGGGAGATAACGGTCGTCCGTGTTGATGACATAAGCTTGATGGTATTGAGGTTTGCGATGAGGCAATTCATCTTTAGCACACACGACAGGATTTCAAGAAGCAGTGTACGAACTGTGGTTCAAAAGGTAATAAAGTTCCCACGTATCCATTTTAGTGTTGTTTTGTTTTTGTGTTGTTTTTTTCACACGAAATTATAAGTCATCAATTCAATCCGAACTTTTCGCTTGCAAATCTCTGACAAGTAACCGTTTCTTTGCTTCGTCTCCGCACTCTGAGCCATGAGAGCTTGGATGTGACGGATCTCTAGAGAAATCAATGGAGGGTAGGAATGATCACGCAAGTCTTTATACCACTGATGCATCACTGCTTCTTCCGAGATGAGACTCAAGGCTTCGTCCAGATTCGTCCAAGCGCCCTCAGAAATTTGTCCAATTTGTCTTCTTGACTCATCATCATACATTTATCGTGTCGAATTTGACTTGGATGATCGTTTTGACATCCATAGCAATCTTTCTTGATAAATTCAGTAATTTTATAAGCCATGTGTTTGGCAAAACAGGAGACTAAATGTTGTTCTTGTTCTGACCATCTGGACTTCATCGCCACGTTCTCTTCCTCTTTGTCTTGGGGTTAGGCTTCCACGGTATCCTAACATTCCATTTCCATAGATTCTCGACCATTCAAAGAGGGATAAGGGTCTTCTATAATTTATAATAATCTAGAATGACTTCTCTCAAACTGTTTATTTCTATCGTATTATCGATTTCAGCATACAAGATGACGTTTACCTTGTTGTTCACGCGTATCGGCTTTTCAAACTGAAGTTCCACACGAATCTTGCCGGATTTTATAGGGTGGAAATGTCCCTCGTCGCTGCCTTGGTTTATAGTGAAATAAAAGGTCCACAAAGTGTAATCTACTGCATAATTCTCGTACGTAATGCCGTGACCTGTTTGTTCGAAAGACCTGGTACACAAGATTTTGCCATCTCTACTGACGTCGATCTTGGACGCGTTGTAATGCTGAAACTCAAAAGGATTTTCTTCGAAGGATTCATTGAATGCTGTATTTTGACGATACCAATGATCACACGTTTGGGTAACTGCCCTTGAAACAGTTGATCTTCCATCGTCGCTTGATGTCCAGCGGGAATGGTAAAAGGTTTTACTTCCACGCGTCATATCGGATACTTGACGGTCGTTCTGCTCAGAGTGTGACTGATGTCCTTTCCCACTTTAGGTAACACTTCCACATGTCGTACGTAGAGCCTGGCTTCTTGAATGACCTCTTTGTAATAGGGAGACTCAGCTATCAAATAGAAAGATGCACTGGTGCGATTCAGACTCAGGTGAACATCCACTCCTTTGAGCAAATACGTCTCTTGCAACCACATGTCTAAATGCAAATGATTCATCAGTTCAAATTTTTTGTTGGGTCCTTTGATTTTTTCTCGTCAGCTGTTGAATCCCACATCGTGGTTTGGTTCTTTATCGTAATCAAATCAGTATCGTTGAATTTGCCTGCTTTGTCAGGTTTCCATATCACTCAAACATCCAGATGGGTGTTCATGGCTTCTTTTCCGTACGTCAAGAGATTTTCCAGGTACGCTCGTTAAGGGTAAGTGTCCATGCTGATACTGACCAATTTGTTATTTGTCACATCCACTCCACTGAACAAGGAATGCACTGGGGCTACTTTATCTTCGTCCTTTATATCGTGACCGTCCGTCGATGTGTCAATCACTTTTACTTTCAGGTACAAGTAACTGCTATTCAGATCGATATAATCTTCAGGCTGTCCTTTGATTTCAAACTCAATGGGAGCTGATCCTGAGTTCTTGACGGAGGACACGGGATGAAATTCGACACATTGGGATTCATGCATCGTCATCATGGTGGGGGCATGGCAAACAGATCAAGTTCAGTTTTCTTTCTTTCTTTTATCTCTCTGTTTTTAATAATCAAAAACGTCTAAGTCTCGGACGGTTCTTCTTTTCTTAGTCTTTCTAGCTCTGAGGGTATTAATGCCTCTAAACGGGTGTTTTCGTCGTCTCTTTCTGCCTTGTCCTTTCTGTGGCGTCATGGAAGCAGGAATGTCTAAAACGGTAGCGTCCAGGGCATTTTTTAGGAGTTTCTTGTCGGCCCAGAATGTATTTGCCTGTTTGCAGCAAGACATTTTTGTCTGCTCTCAAGAAAGCTTTTTTAGGGTTTTGATTGTCGATGATGACAATTTGGATAAATTATTTGCCTGCGTCAACGCGGAATCTTTCACAGTGTGCAATCCTCGTGTCACCATCGGTTTTAAAACCGGGGCCACCGAACGAAAGGCTAATTTCAACATATCTCCTAAACAATGTACTCGCTGTCAAGCCACGCCTCGGTACACAGGATACATGACATACAAATCGTTAGAGAATCGTTTTCGAAAATGGAGATCCACCGTGACTTTCCCTTTGGAGAATGAAATAGTTTGTCCCAGATCTCCTTTTACAGCATTGTTGACAGGGTCAAGATACAACTTACTGACGGGTAAAAAGTGAGGATGTACAAATTCGCGGTGAACGTGATAGGTGTTTCCACGTTCCAGATCATTGGTCTTGGTAGAATCTTTTAAAGGAATGACACGTAGTAACGGTACGGAGGTGTGTCCCACTACGTTGTACTCCACCACATCGGAATACACAGAGATCAAACTGAGACCTTGGTTCAGTTCTACATGGGATCAAAATGCTCTGTAAAATCTATATTACTGTTGATCTTCGAGCTCAGATTTTGTCCTAACATCTGTGGATGTCCACCCAAAATTTCAAACAAACTACCATTAAACCTGATGCACAACGTTACGTTATGCTGAAATTTCATCAGTAGGCGACGAGCCACTTTATGGTACTCAATCTTAACACTTTTTTGGCTCTGTTCAGGGTTTTGCCAAACGCTGCCTCGAATCTGTCAGTAATTGTGTCCATCAGATGTTCACCGCTAAAATAATAGCCTGATGAAATTTTCAACGTATATATGCTGAATGATGAATTGCTTGCAGACTTTGTGTCACCTCAAACCCCGACTTTATTCATTTCTTCTTGCAATTGGAGATTCAGGTTTTCAATATGGAAAGTGTTTTGAGTTTCAGTGATGTTTTTGATTTGTGTAGGGCAAATCATTTCCACTAAATCCACTTTCCAATGGGCTTCGTGATCCAATTGGATGGCCCGAGGTAATTTGGCTGTATAACAACACAAAGTATTGTTTGGGAACACCTCCGTGGAACTGTCACTGGGTAGCATTAAGTAAAATTGGTTGTTGTTGTTCATAATTCCAGAATTCTGCTGCTGTCCGAGGGGTCACTGGAAGTCAGATGAGTGTCTAAAAGAGGACTGCTGTTGTGGTTATTGTTGAAGTGGTGACTAACGTTGGATGTAAGACTGCCGTTGTTCCCGCTTGAGGAGTATTTCAGCGAACGATTGGGATGAGGGTAACCAATGCAATTGCTCAGTAAAATGGTCCACAATTGTTTGTCTCCTTATTGCAAACTCAGATTGGCAATGGCCGCAGAGATGACATAATAAGCCCCAAAGATTTGGCAGAAAAAGACGATTTGCATTTTAAGAACACGTTCTCCACACCATACCCACAAGGGCTGCTTTTGTAGATCTTGCAGAGAAGAACTCGGTGAAGGAGTGGTCACTGCAGTGATAGTGGTTGAGGCTGTGTTGAAGGGCAGTTTTGTTTTATTGTAGTTGTCTGTACCTGTCGGTACATGTCTGTACGTATGTCTATACGTATGTCTGTGCGCATGGTGGATCCATGAAGGGTGGGTGTGGTCAACGCAAGTGGGTCAACCCAATTCAGGAGAACTGTGCTGTTTGTGCGATGTGTGTGTAGGTATATCAGACTGTCTGCCTGTCCGTCTGTGTGTCTATATGGATATGGAAGATGATGTAACCATCAAAGCCATGCAAAGACGAAACCGCTAATTTGTAAACTTGTGCATGGTGGATCCATGCATGTGTTTTCAGCCGAAACAAGTGTGGGCCAACCCAAGAATTCGGGAGAAATGTGTGGGTTGTCAATGGACACATTTACAAGATTTTACAAATATTTATGAATCATACGGCTGTACAAATGACCCAGTCATATGTTTGTTTAAATTGGTTGTCTCAATAGAGTACAATTGGGTCATTTTGATGACATGATTTTATTTGAATCTTATTTTCATTCCATGAGTGTATTTGAATCTCACTTACATTACATGAAATTACATGAGATTATGTGAATCACACTTCCATTACGTGGGATTATACGAATCTTACCGTCATACATTTGAATATATGAATCATTTTTTTTCCTATTCGTGAATGTTTGGATAAAGTAATTGAATGAGACGTATGTTTAGAGCGTGAAATAATCACTGAATTTGTAATAGTCCTGTTACAGGCATGACCCATGAAAATTTGGAAAAGACGTCGATGACACAAGACAAATATTTGTAGCCACGATTGTGGGTGGCCAAATGAGAGACATCGGCTAAATTGGCCTGCCCATGATGATCTATGCCCTACCTCTCGGTAGCCACTTCTGGAAAATTGTCGTTGCGTGGGTTTGTGTAAAGTGTACTTGGCTTGTTCTTGTAGCCATCTCTGCACTTGAGGTAAACGGAGACTTTTCAGACGAGTTTTGGCAGGACGATACAATTTCTGAACTCCAACTTAACCTGCAGGATCGGATGGATCGTAGTAAATGCTGTCTAACACCTTTTCCATTTGTGTTAATACGTCACCCACTGTTCACTGATGCTACTCTTTATTCGTGTGATATTTTCTTGGCTTGTAATGCTTTGCATGTCTGGCGAGCGATCGGTGCTGAGGAGGAGGAGAATATCTGAACAGGGATAATCTGTTCATGTTTCACTTCTGTCTTCACTTCTTTCCTCTCCTCTTCCGATGAAAAAGGGGTGGCGATCATCTTTTTAATCCTTCCAATTCTGTTTGTAGGTGGTGTTGTTAACTTTTTCTGGTGGTGTCGTAACTTGAGTACTTTTTCTGGTGGAGTTTAAAACTCTTCCTCTCCTTTTTCTGTTTTGGTCACGGGGGTGGGGTGGTGATGGACATTTCATCAGGGTCTTAAAATCTTTCAGTGTCGGCTGAGCTGTTTCATCTAAAGCATTATGGTGAAAGAGTTGCAGTCGTTGCAACAGTTGACCATTATAACAGTTGACCGTACCTTTGCGATTTTTCCGTTTCGGACAAATCGCTGTGATCCATCAACAATTGCAATTCGTGTTGTAACTGGGACATATCGGTCAGATGAGGGGGGGGGGCAGATGCGGGGTCTGTTGCTCTTGCCAACGATGATATTCCATCTATCGTTTGTAAGCCCTAAAGTCAGTTTTCGTCCTTCTATTCGATTTCTATGGTCACGTCTGAGATCTTTGGACCCAAAAGGTCTCTTTTATCTTCTTGGTCTTTTTTATCTTGCTCCCATGAGTTCTCCCAGCACTGTTCCCAATACTTCTTCCAGTAAGGGTCCTAACAACATGGGTAAAATCCCTCCACGTTGCACCCACATCTTTTTCTTTGGACGAATGGGTATTTTCTTTTGAACCATTTGGCGAAGAACGTGACGATGTTTGGCTAAGAATTTGTTCTGTTGGTTAGACAAGGGAATCGTGCCTTTTAAGACATTCAAACAACATTCGCACACGGTATCGATGACGTCATTGGAGGCTGTTTGAATGTTTTTTTTTAGCATGGTTGGAGGAGCTTTGGACAGGAGGGACAACACGTCCCCATGATTGGCTAAATGAGGAGGAAGTCCTTTCTTTTTATTTTCTTTGGGGTTAGAGGAGGGATGACTTCTGTGGGGTGACATATTTGTTTGTTCCGGAGCACAAAAAACACTGATTCCCATTATTTGCCGCAGGTATTTTGATACTGGAATGCATCGCCACTGATTGTTTTACTTGATGAAAGGCATCACACGTCGTGGAGGGGTTTGCAACGGACTAAATCGGGACAGTTCTTGCTTCGACAAATCCAATAAACCCTGTAACATGTCTAATCTATCATGGACGTTGATTTTGGGGGAAGGTATTTTGTGAGCAACTGCTACTGCAGCAAAAGAGGATGAGGGTGTCACCGCTGGAAAAGAAGTTCTCGGAGACACGGGTTTCAATTGTTTCATCAAATGAGGAAGAACGAGTGTCAAATTGGATTTGACTGGCATCACTAACAACGGAGAAGTGGAAGAACCTGAGGCTACTGGAGACGCGGTCACCCTCGCTGCAGGTCGTGGTTTGCGAATGTAACGTTGCATCTTGGCCCAAGTTTCTCCCTTGCGTGTAGAAGCTGTTTACTGAGGGCTTTTCTTTTTCTGTGGCTGCGACCTGGTCTTGACACCGTTGCTATTTTCCTTCTTTGGGATCCGTTTGACTTTGAGAGTGACTTTTTTCTTGAGGATGGCTTTGAGGGCATTAGGATCCCATTTTAAGAGGGAGTGAATGATAACACCTCCTAGAGAACCGCTGCCTCCAGGTTTCAAAGTGATTTGCATTTTGGTTTGAATGTCGATGCGGGTATCAGCCAGTTGGGTCAAGGCTACTCTGTTTCAGTCAAATAAGCGTTTGGTTTGATATGAAATGTGAATGATGCCTTGCAGTAATTGATGTTCTGTCACCGCAAACCATTGTCAGACTTCTTTGAGACAGGCTTCTAAGACACGAGCACGTATTTGTGGATACCGTACAAGGCACGAATCAATTTGACGGAAAGTTGAGACTGAAGGGACGTCATGTTGACGCTTTGTGAGACAGATCCAAAGTGTCCAAGGTTTATATAGATTATTGTTGTTGTTATTGTTGCTGTTGTTGTTGTTAAGTCGACGTAGGGGACGTGTACACGACAGGCCCTCCGTCTTGGCACCAGTGGTAAAACAGATCGGTACGAGATCACAAATAATCGGGTGTGTGTGTGTGTGTTTTAAATCCACGAGTAAATAGGCGTGTGGACTTCGAGAAGCATCGTCGTACGCATTAGTCAGCCAAGGCGATCCTAACTATTTGGCAAAGACCTACTTTTGCGATTTATCTCTAGGGCTTTTAAACAAGACCACGTAATGAGCATTGAGAATGATGGTGCGATATGTTTACCTTGTTGAAACAAATTTTGTGTGATATCAATGATACTGGCATTAAGATGTTGCCCTTTGCGCATAAACCACAGTTTAATTTCTTCTTCGTCTTCTCCTAACATGTCGAAAATGACCAGAAGAGTTTGACTGGGGTCAGACACGATCCCGTCGTCTTCGCTATGAATGCCTTCCACAAACACGATGGAATCGCTTTGAATTTCTCGCAAGAGACTGTACGCCGATTGTCACTCTTTGTAAATCCGTTGAGACGGACAATCGATCGAACGATGTTTATGTTCGATCAAACGTTGACAAAATCGGTTTTGCCTGAACCGGTTGGCTCGGCAATTATCATGCTAAAGCGATGGCGAAGATACAAAGCCCCACAGCTAGCACGATCTAAGTGTTCGTCGATGACTTTGAAAGTGGAGGATGAGGGAGCAGAGACAGTAGAGGTAGCCATAGTGCAGGGAATGTCACTTTTTATACGAAGACACACAAGACAAGAGCTTTCATACTTTTTTCAGAACACGTTTATTTTAAGTTAAAATGGAACAACACGAAATACAAAAATACATAAAAGCCAAATGGTTAAGTACAGCGATAAAATAAACATCAAAACGATCGAAGCGGAATATAAACAAGTCACTGTACAACATGTTTTGGGAAACAAAGTGACCTAGGGAAAGTGTGTAATGTTCTTAGTGTCTCTACAATGGGTAGAGACGCACAGGTGGTCTCTCGGAATGGTCTTTCGGGAACGTCCATGACAGTCCTGTCCTGAAGGGATTGGTTGTCCTCGATGAGGGATTCTTCTTCTGGCACTGTAACTAACACATGTTTAAAAGTTACCTTTATCACCGGACGTTTGAATTTACGATCACAACTCTTGGTCTTTGTTGTTACAATGAACTATCGGTTTTGGACGTTTTCCCTTTTTATATGCTGACAAATATCGGCATGTCCGTACGGCAAAGTGAACCTTGTGTCTTCAGATGTTGTTGGTAACAGGTAGGGCTGACAAACGTGCACTGACAAGCAAGTTGCACTCGCTTCTGGTACAAGATTTGATACACTTTTTCCTAAGGCCGACTACGATTTGGTGTGTGGCTAAACATTCAATCTTGTGCAGTTCACATGTGGTCACTTTAAACTGCCTATCCTGTCCAGATATCAGGGCTTTTTTAATACGCCAATGTTCACCAGTCGACTGGTGCAATAATTGATAGTCAATAATTGAGAGTCAATCCTTTCACTTTACCCTCGGTTTGCATATTTCCATGTGGGCCCCTGTATTGGTAACCGTAATTTTTAGGACCACCACTAGCAAAACTTAGAATCTTGTCGTCGGGATGCTCGTCCGTCCAGGCTCCTAAACGGTCTCCTCCGATGTTAGGGTGCCGGCGACCCATCCGATAGATGTAGATGCAACTGATAGTGTCAAAATACAGGCCACGATCTCCTAACAGTTCTAAAGCTTCATACAACTTTAAGCGAGCATGAGCTGTCAGGTAACCCGCAATGATGACATTTCCAAATTCGTCAGCTTCTACAAAGTCTACTTCTGCTTCATAGTTGACTCGGATCAAATCCCTACGAACGACGTCCACGTGTTTCATGTATTTCATTTTGTCGTGAATCATCTGGAAGTAGCGGGAACGTTCTGTCAAATACTCCGTCTTGGGTAAACACAGTCGTTGTGCCATTTTGCCCCTCAAGCAATTTAACATCACTTTGGCAAACGATCGCCTTCCTTCGGTTTTCTCCACGTGGTCTAAAGCGATTCCTTCCTGCTCCCAGTACGTCTCTTTGAATTTATTTTGGTCTTCGTGAGAGTGGCACCAGGAAGGATATCCTCTGGCTTATTGTTTCACTTTCAAAAAGACATCCACGTAATCGGGGAAAATGCCTGTCTGAGTCTCGTCGCCCTTGTGGTACTTTTCTGTCTTGGGAAAGTGGTAAACTTCGTACACTTCTAATAGTTGGTATCCCAAATACAGAGCTTTGAACAATTCCACGCTGACCCACGTTCCCGTCAAGGCGAGTTTTTCCTGGGTGTCCTGACAAGGATGGTCTTCACTGAACGTTTCGGCACAAGTACGGCACAAGGAAACATATTGTCGGGATCGTAGTAGCCATACTCAGGCAAATGGGGTAGCACGGCGTGATGATTAGCTTCGGTATTAAAAACTTGCGGAATTTTTTTTTTGGGGGGGGGGGCATTTCTGTCAGTCCAAGCGTTTTAGGCATGCGGATCAAAGGCATGACCAAGTAACTCATCGAATCTTTAAACTGCAATTGTCCCACTTGCATGGAAATGATTTTGGCTCCATTCAAAGTCACATTAGGACGTTCGGTGCCTTTTTCCGTATAGTATCTCAAAAGAAACTGTCCATCGTATCCCTAGAAATTGTGAACCATCACCGTGGAATGGCGATGAGAATCTCCTTCACGTTCGATGTCCTCTTGGCTCCACGTATCGTCGATGGGGTCTAAGATCCAATGGGCGAAATCGGCTAGCGTGTTCGGTCCCCGAACGATTTTTTCACGTCCTCCAAGAATCTTGCTGAAATGAGGGCAATGACTAACGTTAGGCCCTTGGATGTACTTCTCTACGCTCGTTGAGCCACAGAGAAATTAGGAATGTGTATGCCGGTCTCTTACATGCATTCGAACTCGAAAAAGATGAAATTCCCCCCCCCCCCTTTCTTCTGTTCATCTTCCACTTCTTGTTTGGAATGGTATGTTTGAATGTAGCATTCGTGTTCCAAGTCCACGATTTCGCGACAAATGTGACCTCATTTCTTTCCTGAACATATGTGAGCCTTGGAATTGTTGGTACGTATGTCTTGTCTGCAAATAGGGCACAATCTCAGGAGTTGACAAGCACTTTTGTGCTGTGAACCTTGTGTCTTCAGATGTTGTTGGTAACAGGTAGGCTTGACACAAGTGCGCTGACAAGCAAGGCAATGTACTCGTTCTTATCCTTCGTGAAGACAGAGTTGAGAGGCCAAACATCCCTCACAATTCGATCCACAATGGTTGTGTTGCTCTCGATTGTTATTGCCATAGTCACATTTCTCACAGTAATAACAGTATCCCAAGAATGCGGTGATACAGGTAATGACATTGAAATGTCCATCGTGATGATAGACGTGATTGTATTTTCCGTCTTTGAAATATTTGCCTCGAAACAACAGAGGTCCGCGCACTTTCATGGTGTAGAGTGGAGCCAAGACCTCTTGTAATTTTTGCATTTCAGAAATGCCACAGGGTGTGTCTTTGGATAGCCCCGCTTGCTTTAACAAGAGTAATGCTTCACTTCGTTGCTTCGCTTTGTCCGATCGTTGATTAGTTTTCCAGGCTCTTTTCCATTCTACCGTGTCGTTCTTGTCGGCATACGCTCGTCCCACCACGATGGTCTAGGCTAAACACATGTGGTCTTCAGGGTTGTTAATTTGGACAAGGCTACGCTTGATGCTACGAAGGTTGTCCAACAATAACACCTTTTTGCGTCCTGTCCCTTGGGGAAGAGACACGTGGGTCATGAACAGTGTCGCTTTTCCATCAGTGATTTGAATCTTGTCGTTGGATTGTTGCACGTGTTGAATCTTGTTGATCACTTTGGAAGGTGTCAATTCTGCTGGGCTGCTAAACTCGATCCAAACGGAGGACTTCAAACTGTCTTCTTTGGCTTCACATTGTCGTTTCAGTGTGGTTAACAAAGAATCCCATATCTGGGTGATGAACCCCTCTGCTTTCTAAAATGGTACTTCGGACTTGAAATCTTTAAACTTCACCGTGTACGTGTAAGCCGTAGTTCTAAATTTTCTAGAGGAGCGCTATTCCGTCTCTCGAATGTGATCGTACTTTTCAATGTTTACTGGTGAACTTTGGTTGCGTGTAGACTATCTGGGTCTGGATATGGTTTCACTCATTTCATCTTCCAAATCGCTGGCTTGAATTGGAGCCAAGACTTTGGCTACTGTGCGATGTGATAAATCACGTTTCTGCCTCTTACTTTCTTCTGCTTTCTCCACGATATGATGCGATCGTTTCATCTTGACTGAAAAAGTCAAATGACTTCATTTTAAACGCCATGGGTCCCTTTATGACCATGTCAGAGGGGTTCCGAACAGGAAGAAGACGTAACCTGCACAAAGGAAGAAATCAGACACGTCCAGGAAGAGAAAAAAGAGAAAAAAAAAGAAGACGAGGAGAAAGTGAGGAGGAAAAGGAGGAAAAACCTGTGAAAGCGAAGACATTCAAAAAAGAAAGAGTGAACAAAGACACAGAAGAAAAGACTATGAACTTTTTAATCTGTTGTGTTGTAGTGTGAATTGGACTCTAAAATTTGTACCATAATAGACCAGACAAAAAACGTAAGTGTCTCTTGGTTTTGATTTTTTAGAATAAGAACCTACACTCAAGTACTCACTCACTCAATGTGCGTATGTTTGTGTGGATAGTATATTTGGTTTGTATGAGTGCGCGTACGCTTGTGTGGATAGTAGAATGTGTTTGTATGCGTTCGCGTACGTTTGTGTGGATAGTATATTTGTGGTTTGCATTTTCTCCTCTTCCCGTGTGTGGATTGTATATTTGGTGTGTGTATGAAAAGAGAAGAACCCAAAGGCCCTTTTTAAGGACCACTCATATGCCTGGAAAAGATTTGCTTTCTTGCCTAAAATAGTTTTAGTCGATTGTATAGATTAAGTGTTGTATATCTTTTATATGTATATGTCTGTGTCTATATAGCGTCAGTTCCGCCCCCGCCAAGCGTTGTTTTATTGATATAGTTTATGAACTAGCTGAACCTACCCGCCACCCGCTACCCGCTGAACTAGCTAAACTTACCCGCTACCGCTCCACTAGCTGAACTTACCCGCCAAACGCTACCCGCTGAACTAGCTGAACTTAACTGCCACCCGCTACCAGCTACCCGCTACCTACCCGCTACCCGCTGAACTAGCTGAACTTAATCACTACCCCCTGTCGCTCTTTGCTGTTTGGCCCGATTGAGGACAGCTCCTTGTCACATTGTTGCCAATGTCTAGTACTGTGAAGTCACTTCACCTATTCCATTTCCCTTGTCGCTATATCACCGTGAAAGGCTATAATGCTGTGTGGGGCGAGTAAGTTTAGATAGTTCAGCGGTGAAACTATACGAATAAAAACAATGTTTGGCTGGGCGGCACATATAACTGGATAGAATGATTGGCGGAGCGGAACATATCACTTTATAGAACGCCTGGAGGACATTGCTGCCAATGTCCAGTACCGTGACGTCAGCTCACCTGTTCCATTCCTATTGTCCTTATACAACAACCCATCTTTCCCATGTCACTATACAGACACAATATTCCGCATGTTAAATTTCCCTTGTCGCTATACAGTCCCATACCCTTGTCGATTGATGTCCCCTTGTTTTTTGTCGCTCTATAGTCCCATCCATGATAAAATTACCCATGTTAAATTCCCCTTGTCACCAAGGTACAACCCCCCCCCCCCCCGTTTAACATTGAAGTCCCTTTGTCGCTATAGTATCCCACTACACTACTCACAGTTTAGGGCTGACAATAGGTTTATCTGAGCTCTTTGCGTCATACAAGGCGAATTATTAAAAATTTAACATGATTATTAGAACAGTGTTTGCTGTTTTTTGTTGTTCTTTTTTTATTTTTTTTATTGTTTGTTTGTTTGTTTTGGCATTAAATATCTGGGCTTTAATAACTAATAAAGTTATAACAAATACCTAATTCCTCAGATTTTCTTGTGATAAGGACTATATAGAGACAAAGTATCAATGGAAACAATCTCGGCCATTGCTGTCGTAACATATGTGGTGCACTCCGCCAGGGGCGACCTACTAAACACTTCAAAATGATGTATAACCTTACAGCAACTTCCGAGGTTATTTTATGATCAGACGGAAACGACCAAGCGATGTCCCACTCCCCCCCCCCCAAAAAAAAAAAAACTGCAGTGTATCCTGAACATCGCTTGTTGATTTCATCAAGTTGAAAAAATTGCCTCTTGTGTAGTTGGAATACATATGAATTTTATGGGTTTGGTGAATAGCGTTCGGTTAAGAGCATGATATATCCTGCTACAGGAAAGGCCGATAATGTTCCAATTGTGAATTTGTCTCCTTCAGTCACTATCTTGTACCATGCGAACAAAAGTAGTTCCGGATATAGTTCTCGATGGCGGTAAATTATATCCGTTATTTCTTTTTTGAATGGATGGAAATGGCCCGGGATGTTCTGGTAGAAAGTTTTATAAAATATGAAATAATAAAGGGGACTCTGAAATGCATCTATGTCCCAACGTACCTGCGGACAAAACCAGTGACCAGTAATAACGATATACACCAATGTTGATACTCATTAACAGCCCTCCTTTACACGTGCAATATATGGAGCTCAAGTTAAATAACATAGTTTTAACGTTTATTACGTTATCTGCAAAAGAGTTTTTAATGCGACATTACTTATTTTTGTTGGAGTTGTTGGATGGGAGAACAATGCAAGATGCCTGTTCTGCAAATGGAATACACTCCAGCCCAGTTGATCTATGTTGTGATGTTCCACAGGGGTCCGTTCTTGGACCTGTTCTCTTCATTCTATACACTCATTCGCTCTCAAGTGTCATAGATCATCATCCAGTGTCTCACGAATTGTACGCTGATGACACCAAAGTATACAAATCTAGCCACCCAGCTGAAGTTGATGATACCATCTAAGGTGTAGAGAGGTGCATTTATGATGTGAAATCATGGATGACATGTAACAAGCTGCAGATGAATGATGATAAAACTGAGGCCATTCTGATTACAACACAAAGACTTTCTCATTCACATCCTTTACCTCAAACAATAAATATCAGCAACACCAACATTAAATTCACACAATCAGTACGAAACCACCTAGGTGTTACCCTGGACAGTACTCTCACATTAAGCCAACATGTCATGAACATATGCAAGGATGCATATCTTGAGCTGAGACGCATCAGCTCAATTCGCAAATATCTTTCAGTTGATGCCACTAAAACACTTGTGTGTTCATTAGTACTTTCAAGACTGGACTATTGTAACTCAATTCTGTCTGGTTCGTCTCAATATCTACTCCAAAAACTTCAAAAAGTTCAAAACACAGCTGCTCGGATCATACTTAGAGTGCCACGATCAGAGCACACGTCCCCTCTGCTCTGTACCCTACACTGGCTATCCATTCGATCCAGAATCAAACACAAAATGTGTTCTCTGTGCTACCTTTCAATGACGGACTCTAGTCCAACATACCTATCCGACCTCACCCATGTGTACACACCAGCAAGATAATTACGCTCCTCTTCTGACAATCGTATACTCATTATTCCCACTATAAAAACAAAGTCATATGGACAGCGTTCCTTTGCATACCAGAGCCCAGCAACGTGGAATGAATTGCCCACTGAACTTAGACACAAAGACACAGTGATCACATTCAAGAGTGCTCTCAAAACTCACTTATTTCGACTGCAAGAACAAATTTAAAGACCTAATAATGTTTCCTACCTTAAATATTCTCAGCATGTTTTTTTAATGTTTTCTAATTTCATGGTGTTTGTGTTTGTAATCATATCATTATGTATGTTTTTTACCTTATAGGTGTTGTCTGATGTTGTAAAGCGCTTAGAGCTTCTAAAGATTAGGTGCTATACAAAGTCCTCATTATTATTATTATTATTATTATTATTATTATTATTATTATTTGGTCTTAAACACAGCTGATACCACGGTCAGTTCTGCTACATATTAACACACTTTCTGCGAAAGAACTAAAGAGCAGCTGGTAAATCATAATGAACTTACATGTTGCCAGATTGAAATGCATTAACATAATTCCTTTTGCTATATTAAAGTGCATCAACTGAAAATAATTTTTTAAAATTATATCATAAAACAGTGACTAAGGCCGGTATGTGATCTGGTAGGTCAAACCATCCGGTACGAGATGCAAAATCACCATTTCTTAAGTTTAATTTAATCTTCCGACGAAAATGATTTTGTCCATGTTTTGAACTAATATACAAGACCTATTTAACCTTGCGTTCCGTGAGCAATTAGCAGGTCAGTGAGAATGTTATCTTTTACATAAAGGTATTGAAATGACTTTTCCAAAGGCCAGTACTTTTTGCAAATATAAAGTCAATTTGACATGCAGCCCTGTAAGTTCCATTCAATGAAAGGTTCATGTTTTTGACTATCGAAGTGGCTCGCAAACTACTGAAGATGAGGAAAGGGACATTGATATCGAAATTAGTATAATAGTAGCGGTATAAGTTTTGATCCGATAAAATGATATGATGCTGGGAAAGGTAATGGTGAATTAATGAAACTAGCATGTGATTTACTGAATAGTTTCATTTTAGGCCTTTTGGATTTTTATTCCAGATATAGGTCACAGCATCATGACTTTTATTTACTTTAGCAAGCAAGTCATATACTATATGGAACCCGTGGATTATTAGTATTCATAATCCACGAAAGCTATGTGGCGAAACAAACAGCCAAACCAAATAGCCAGAGTCATAAACGATAATGGCTGTGACTTGTATCAGGAATAAAAGAAAATTCCAAAACTCCTAGAATGTAACAACTCTGTTCATTACATTAATAATCTGCATGGTAAAGGTTTCAGTCTGGCCTATATTACTGATTTTAATTACACTATAGAAGATACTAAACAGAAACCAAGTTCAATGGCATCCTATTAATAGCAGCGTGAGAACTACACAGTATGGCAGAGTAAAAACTGCTTTTGGAGGTCTGCAATAATTGGGGCTAACCTATCAGATGACTGGCATTTCAACAATATGAAAGAAAAACATAAAGGACAATTTCGTTTGAATGCATCATTCATATTAATCAAGGAGGCTCAAAAGATGCTATATGCGTTGTATTGTATCTAATGCCGCAAAGGAATTTTACTTTGAAGATCCTGAAACAGGTACACTTAATTATTTGTCAAAGACTGATTACAATTTCGTGTTACTATTGGCGGACACCGTATGTTTTTGTAAAAAATATCACTAGAGGCTTATAACGAGATAAAACGGAAGCAACTGTTACAAAATCTAGGTCTAGGCAAATTAGATACACTTTTACATATACATCCAAAGTTCAATCATTAGGACGTAATCAATGCTGATGTGTATATCTTGGAGGCTGTTTACATCTAAAAGCACGTACGTAAAAACCAATCATTTTGCTCCGAGAATAAAATAAAAATAGAAAGTTGTACTTGTATCAGTGATTTCTGAATCAAGGTCGGGAACTAGGTCAAAAATAGAAACAGTGCTACTATTATTCTGTGTTTGTGATAAGAGTCAGGTCAAACTGAATTTTCTGGAAAATATCAAATTCCTAGTAAACTAAATTACATTACTTTGACATGTAATGAAATTATAAATAAAAAGATTTTAAAACTTACGAACAATTAAATTAAATCAAATATAAATTATATCAAATATACGTAACACTGAAACAAATAGCACGTTAGATTAACATAGATTACCAAGAGGGGCAAGAAAAGGTGATAAACTTGGATTATTAGGTGCGTGTGATGACAAACAAAACCGTCATCGGAATGAATAAAACTGCCGTCGTATTGCATCTATTGTTCCCAAAGCTGTTATGTTCGTGAAAAAACAACAACATATCAATAATAAATATTTGGATTTACATTTAATATGCGTAGTGGTGGATTAGAAACTCTCGTGGCAATTATCCCACACACATACAAACAAGATAAATATGCGCGACAACTGTTATCAAATACGATTCCCCTGTAAGAGTGCAAATTTATGTCGATCTATGAAGAGCACATTACGTTTGGCCAGAGAACAATTAATTAGATTATGGGGACAGGTGTTTGTTAAATTGCTATACTGCAATGATCCCTAATGTCTGTGTCGGGAGAGGATGTGATTCTTAATTAGGCCTTCGTTTACTTAGCCGTTAGACGACTAGAAAGGGGACTTTTAACTTCGGTTTCATATTGGAACTGTCAGAATTTGAAATTCTCCAGAACAGTTATTCGGGAAAGTAGAGGTCAGGCTGACTCCATTTTAGTGCCTAGTTATAAAAGGCGGTAAATATATTTAACCCTGATTGGTTACGCTAAATAACGGGCGTGTTTCCCACACGAAATTCATTGGGCTTTAAATATCCCCCCCCCCCATCGAAAAATCTAATCAGTCTGCAATTTTTCCTACAATAGTGAAACTACAAGAGACTCTGAGAGTAAATTTAGAAGAAATTATTTCGTAAAACATTTATCAAAGGGGCCAGATGTCTGGAAAGTCAACGAACATAATTCTGGCGATATAAGCGAACCAGTCTTGAAGCACAAGGTATTTGCGTCAACTTCATATAATTTGTTGATACCAATATTATGACTTTATTTGCTTATATTTGTATGAATTTATTTGTTTAAATTCATACATCAACTTTCTTGATATGAGATAACTGTGTTCGAGTTCATCTGAATTTGTACAATAATCTTCTTTATATAAGTTCGACAAATTGGTTGAAGTTGTCTTGTTTGTATATGAATTGCGTATTCTAAGAGTTCATGCATTACTTTAGTTGAATCCGTTTGTATTCACCGATATTAGATGATTTCACGTATGATAAACATTTGACTGTGTGTATTCGCTGAAAATAGCACAGTTAAGACGTGTAATGAAATGCATTCATTCAACTGTTTAATTGAGACGAGAATGGAACTGTTATGTCTCGTGTACTGTTAATGTGAGTCAGGATCAAATAGCCATTAGGAAGTACATTGATCTTATGAAACTAGATTTGTTTATGGTCTGCCATGTTTAGCTGACCAGATAGCTTTGGTATCTGTCTGAATTCCGATAAAACGATTTCTGACCATATCGAGAGGGGAGCAATGATCGATTCCCAGTAGAATAACCGACATAAAGTTTAGGTTGCTTCTCAGTTTATTTTAAAGAGGTAATAGCTCCTCTGACTTGTCAGTGACGTATCCATGTGCCTAGTGATACAAGTATATACGTATCAACATGCTTACGTATCCACCTACCCACACAAAGTTTGAGGGCCGGAAAGAGGCGAGACAGTAGGGAGGTTGAAGGAGAAAAACAAAAGAGCGGAAGGACCAAGAGTAACAACCACGACAGTGAAGTCGGAGTGAACCGGAATACACAGGTTATAAAGTTGTACAAGGCAATCACTTCGATTGTTCATTCGATTCTATGATGAACCAATTCTATCATTTAAATAGATCGGCTATTTATATAAACATTTTGTGTTTGAAATACGGTGAAAGATTTATTTCAAAAAGAAGTGTATCTTCCTAATGTAATGTATTATCACAGATGTTTATGTAATTTATTAAATTCATTTGTTTTTCCATGTACGGGGGCTCGTGTCATTCTGTTCTACATATCGGCTCAGATCTCTACTTATTCCACCTATAAGTTCCACACTTGCTATTAATATTTACTCATCTCCTAGATAACGAGAACCGAATAAAACGGACACCTGGTAAGAAGGTACAATCCGCCAATTAACCCACCCGCAAAACTGTGGGCACTCTACATCCCCTCTGCCCCTAACAGTTATATTACGTATATTTGATGCAATGATGCAACTGATACCTGTTGGGAAATTTCATTGGGTTGATCCGGCACGTTTTGACGAGCAAAAACATGTACTCGATTCTCAGCAATGGTGACTACAAATATTTTCTTAAGTTAATTTTGGATACCCTGAACAACTTCTCCTATCTCATAACGATTATCTATTAGCCTGGTGGGTGTTTGTCACCTTATCAGCATGCAATCGTGAATGAACCCAGACATAAATTTACTGAATCTGCTAAGCCGAGACTTAAGACGAAATGCAATTATGTACTACACTTGAGCAATCTACAGTTGTATTTGTTTGGATTTTGCAAGTTAGCTTGGATCTCACCATTTATACAAATCGAACACTACTGTGCGCAAAAAGACACCAATGAGTTTTAAAAGGACTTATTCAAAGTAATGAATAATGCCATATTCGAAAAAAAAAACATGTGGAATCCTTTCCGTGAGAGCGAAGAAGAGAAACGTCGAATGCTCATCGCTGATCCTGCATTTAAATCCAAAAAGATCTTTGATGGTTGAGTTTTTGCCATTCATAGTATAAATAAAAGAAAAGCTGAAGTTGAAAAAAAAACATTCTATGTGGAATCCTCAGTACTTGACTGATTAATCCGCAAATTATTCTAAGAGAAGGTGTAACTGCGATATATTGACAAGATCAAGATGATGTACATGGATAAAGACCTTTTTAATGCACATCACAACAAAGGATGTTTACTCGGACATGGACGAAACAAGCTTAGCAAAGTAAGTTGATATCAACAAGTATCCAAATGATCATTAATTGTTTAGCAACAACGACAAATAGGTTGTTGGTAGGTTTAAGGATTAGTTTGTGGGAAAGCTATTTAAAGAATATGTGGGACCGCGCTCCAAAATGTATTCGTTAGTGGATGGATCCGGCAAAAGCATTAAAAAAACCGAAAGGAGTCCCACAGTTTTTTTTATACACAAATATCCCCGAACGACATGTACTTGGAATGTCTTCGCCAGTGATGTGAATTCACACATAGGGCAAATATGATACGGTATCGAAACAATCGCATGGATGCATAACTGTGTACCAAAGTAAGTTGTCCCCGTTAGATACCGAGCGATAGATACTCCTCGATAGTATCAAAACTCACGCGTACGAGCATCATCCTATTGTGATTAAGTTGACACGAGAACATGATGAACTAGTGCATCAAAATAGATCTTAGTGGCAGTTCTGTACTAGCTGGAATGACTTGCAATTCATCTCGCACAAATGATCGACTAGGAAGCAAAGCTTCCCATGCTTGGACCGCTCTTTTATTAATAGTCCTCAAAGGGTAACGTGTTGGAGTACCAATCCGTTCGAGTTAGTAAATGCAACGGCGGATAGTAAATGCATCGACGACTATACCGGGTCAGTAACACGACATTGTTCCAATTCTCCTAGTACATACAGATACCGAACACAATTGTTTCCAAGGGGTTCCAACGCTGGTGGTTGTAAAATCATTTTATGGCTGATAATTATTCTTGTTGAATCCAGTTAGCTGGTTTTAAATCAGTTGTGTGTGTAATTTCATTATTCAATACAGCTATGACTCCGTGTTACCCATTTGTAAGTCTTCTCAAAAGTGTTACCACTTTCGGTCTGAGATTGCTTTGCACTCAAAGGGATCGTCCCATGCATCCGAGGTTGCATTTCATTTTTGCGCATACTGATGACAGAATAGTCATTTTGCAAGTGTGTGATTAAATCGTTCCACAATGGCTTGATCACGATAAAAATTGATATATCCAACACGAACTCGCACTCTGTCAACATCGTAGCAACAGGTCCGAGAAATTCTTTATCGGGATACACTTGTAATAGTCGTGGTCTTCTTTGTGATCTGCGTGCAAAAATGTGTTCGAGTGCATCTGCTTTGGTTGGTTGTTAGGTTCAAGTCGTATATCAAGTCGTGTACCAGGTCCACATTAATCGTATCTAGGTCCCTGAGGGAGCTTGATGTGTTTTTCACCAGGATATTTACTCCATGGTGTTCCGGGTAACTTTGTTAATGCAGCAGCGACATCACCACTGACTTTAAAAGAAAAATAAAAGTGAACTTTTCTATTCTATATCGAGTTCCAGTGATCGCTTCTCTATCATTATGTCTTTGACCCAGCTTTTTATTTGCAGTACCTTTCTTTGCAGTACATCTTATATAATATTAAGACATGGTTGTATTGTACAACAATTGTATTATTTAAAAAATATGAAAATTTGAGTTCAGTGACTTTTCCTCACAAACAACACCTAAACTATCGAAGTATGGTTCCTATGGAACCATTTCCGAGTTTCCAAACTCAGTTCGTGCGCTAACCATTGGCCCTGCTGAATCTGGAAAATCTCAACAGTTGTTGAATAGTATACGATGGTTGGCATGGGATCGCCTGTATGTAATTGCGCCGTCGGTTGATGAGCAACCGTGTTATTATGTTTTAAAAGACTTTAAAGAAACTTTTAGAGAAAAACCTCACTGTATGGCAACACCACCAAGAGAATCAAAGCTTCTATCTGTTTAATTTCCACAGTTGATGAAACACAAATCATTAACTATTTATATGCAAGTGAAACTAATCGTGTAGTGAACGATGATGTGATGCTTGAAAAGAATCAATCTCGAGGAAATATTTTCACAAGGTCGACATAAAAACACAAACGTGATTTGTCTGATTCAACGATACGCGCATGTGTCAACAGTGATCCGTGACAACTGCAACATGTTAATGATATTAAGTGGTAGTGACGCGCATGATTTCTCAAACATTCATTGAACTTAATGTCCCGCAGACTATTCGTGGGATTATTTTCGTGACATGTTTGTGCTAAACACCGATGGACCCTTTATAGTTTTCTTACTATTGACTTGACTGGTCGGCCAAAACAAAAATATTATGCGGGTTTAGACACGAACGTGTCGCACACGATAATTTAAAAATCATAATAATCATATAAAATGTCCGCCGGTGATGTCATATAATAAAATGAAATACAACACTGTAAAACTACTCGTGAATACCACGAATATATTCGTAATGTTATCGCAAGTCGCAAATGTGTCAAAGATTACAGTTTTATGAAACTGCAAATGATCATCTTACAGCGGCTTTGAATAAACATCAGCGCCGCTAATTAAACCTACAAAATAAATTGAGGATCATGCTGAGGATGTTAAATAGGAAACAAGCGCAACGGGAGAACAAGAAAAACTTGGTCCAATTAGTAAAACTGCTGATCGTACCAATTATATCAAAAAGCAACAAGAGCAAATGCAGACAATAGAGGATACTTACCAGCGGCAATTGCTTAAGTAAAAAAGAACGTCGGTGAAGTTAAAAAGACCACAGAAGAGCGAGCCATTAAAGATTTAGTTGAAAAGATGATACCATCTGGGTATCTGTCAGTGATGGAAACACCGAAGCAAAATTTTAATGAATACGGTTATCAGTGTATCTTGAAAATTCCATCTGTATAGGTTTTTATATACACCGTGGCTGGAAAAATTAGTGATCAGAAATCCATCATATAATATCAAAAGGTATGGTCAGGTGGGTATACAGGGAATTTGCTGGGTTTAAACATGCCACTGGTAATCTATTTAAGTTTTGTTGAGACTTGCTTACATGAATAAAACTGGAGCAATTATTCACCCAAATGAAACGATGCAAAACTCCTCTACGAGATAAAAGATATTCTTGGTCGCGAAAACATCCATCAACCACTGAAACACAGGCAGAAGCGGCACCTACAATCCGAATATGTTGCTATACCACAAATTACAAAGGAATACGAGGATCAAGCGATTAAAGAACAACGAGGACACTAAGGTTTATATAATATAAAATATCGTGATTCTTATTTCAAAGAAATACTAAATGAGCAACAAACAACCCCACCCGCACCTGCACAGCCACCAATAGAAGAACATCAGTAACAGAAACAAACATTTCTACGACATGCAACGTGTGCTGCACAACAAGGAGAATAGCTATCTCTGCCTGCACATGCAAAAGTTACACGGAATTAATGTGCAAAAACACCAGAACAAATGCAAACATCCGCACCCGCAACTATCAATAACAGGCACATCCAAAACAACGAGAAGGCCTCGCCGGTCTATATGATCCTAAAGACTCACTTATTGATTGGAAACACCTACAGAGTCATTTTGTGCCTGTAACAATGCACCAGAAATCATTAGCGAGACCACATCGATTTGTCAATGGTTTTTCACCACAGGACAACAACAAAAAAACGTCGCTCGTTGATACATGAACTTGTTGAAGATATCAATGATGTATACAACTAACAATGTTTGCACACCACTGATGAGTTCTGACGAAATGCTGTCTGTGGAAACACTTCGTATTTTGCAAGAAATCTATGTTGCGATGCAACAGGTTGTTCTACATAAAACTCAAAGCGTTACCCCGATGAATACGATCTCGTCAACGAAACCAGAATTTGTCTACACCTCTTACCGCTTGGGAATCACGCACATACGAGATCGCACCGGCGTCGATGTGAGTTTATTACAGTTGACCTAATATCCGATTACAACTTATTTCGTCTGATTGTGGATCAACCAGGGGTATGGTAGAACTTTCTTCAGGCACATATGATATTACCTCAATGATGAAGTCCGACGAAGAAATTCGTTAGTGACTGGTAAAGACTGTAGCATTTCTATATGTGAACATCAGCCCACACTCGCCATTGTAATCGAAGCTCAGCAATATTTGGCTAACATTAGGCAGTCATCGCTAAGAACAGTTCTTGGTGGGCCAAAACTATTTCCGACAATAAACTATTGAACTGAGTGATTTGATATTGATTACTCCCACGGCATCTGTACATATTCAATGTCGTAATAATACATATTCATTTTTACCCTTCTAGACCAAGACAGGATGAAACATTGCTAATACAACGGCACATTCGATATCAAACTGATATTTAGTTCAACGTGGACGCGTGATATGTCTGCTTGTTGTTAACGCTAGAAAACTCATTTACATCTTTCGGAACTGGCGTCGATGACGTTGTGCGCGAATTGTACGCAAGCGCATCAAAGATGCTTGCGGCATTCTCTTTAAACGCAGTACCTGTCGCTAAATAGTTGCAATATGAGTTATCGATACATCAAAGTGTGCTGGGGATCTGTTCACAACGTTGTAATTGAAATCGATTCAAAGCGGTTACGTTACTATCGACAGAAACATTGCCGACTATCGTTGGTAGAATTATGAATGAAGCCGCTCAAGAGCGACTGTCAGATTCGGTGATTGCAAATCTAGCAGTGGGGAGTGGATTTTCAAGCCGTCATTCAAAGGTATTAGACACAAATCAATAATATATAATTTCACCATGGCTCAGTTCAAAGAGATATAAGATCCTGCATTTGACATGGGCGCTCTGTCTCGGTGGATCAAAGCAAAACAAATTTTTCAGTATTACTCATACCTAGCGAGGGACTCCAATCAGCTTGAACTAGAATTACAAATGCAGTATTCGTCTATGTTTTCTACCATGTGAGGCCTTCTTGGAAAAAGAGGAAAAACTGGTATAGCACAACAATGCTGATTATCACGGCAGTGCCCAAGTGCGATTTATCAACAATAGAATGACGGAGTTGTTCAACAGCGCGTTTATTCCATCGATGTAAAGGAAATCAAATGAATTCTTGACATCATCGATGTGCCATGACGATTCTTCGACCAGCCAGATACAATGATGATTACACGAGAACTGCTGGGCCAACAATGATATTTGTCAAAGATGCAACTGATCATGCAGATCATAGACAGCATGAAACTTCATACGTGATTTTTTACGGAACTACAACCTACAGTTTTATATTTGCACAGCGTCGATCACTATTAATGGGTAGTTCATTGTAGTGTCCGTGTACAATTCCCATCAGTCACATATCTAGATTTTGCAGAGATGTTCGCAAGCTTATTTTTGGAGCTAAACACTCAGTAGCCTTGTAAAAGAACACAGCCAATGATGCAATTTGGCGTACTGGAGGTGCAGCTAGTAAAGTTGGGTTCACAACATTAACTTTGTTGATAACTGTTGTAACATCTTCATTGACTATAGAATCACACTTGCACACAGATACCCACATAATGTTATGACAGGGCAATACCCATGGCAAATAAGTGCTGAACACGAGTTTACTGTTCGTGGCGTTCCAACTTACAGTGCGATATAATAATCAAAGCCGTAGAAAAATGACACTTGACGACTTAGGAGTGACTGAAGTTTCGTTGCGGTCAAACGGTCAGGAACCGTCTGAGGAACATGCAGAAGCCACTTCTTATATTGCACGTGCATACCACAATATGTGGTCGTGTATGGGACCTACATCAGAGCACTAGCACGGTCTGCAGATTACCCAACAAGATTTTCGTACGTTGTACCAGACTGATTGCTTTTAATTCGAACATCTATAACTGTTCAGACAATCCGTTGTTGACTTTATTTCATGCATGTGTCGGTCACGCTAGAGGTCGTTATCGATGTTATTCTTTGATTCTTTCTGACTCTGTTGTTGGAGGGTGCGGATGGTCTAATGAGGATCATTGATGCACCTGTGGAAAATTCATAGACAAATTTTCTCAAATTCATAATTGAATTTGTTACGTATTTAAATAATAAAGTCTTATGACGAAGTAAATGTAGACCTTAGTGAAAATCAGATGGGGAATGTAAAAACTGCATAAGAAAACCATAATTAAGGGGTAACATTGACACTTTCTCCAGTAAAATTCACAGAAATGTCCCCGTGTGGTTGATCCAAGCACAATTCACTCAGATTAATGCAGCCAAACATAATAACGCCTCAGGGTTGCTAAAATATCTAATCTGAGATGATGCGATTGTAAAAGACCGGTGAAATATTTCCGTTCCTTAAGCGATTCCAGCTATATTAGCAATAGCGGGATTCAGCGGTTGCAAAAGCGGACGAGTAAGGTGCTGTCGAAAAGCATCCGCAAATACGTTGAAAAAGACAATAGGAAGAGAATCTGGTACGTCTATAACAAAATACAAGACCATCGACTAACAGGAACAAATCGTCGAATACCATCGGAAGAGGTCTTCGATTAAAAAGTACAACACTCAAAAGACCATAAAGTTAATGTGTCCATTAATTAATCTTGACTTACTCGCGATGGTAAAATCAGACAAGCATTTTCATTAAGTCTTTATACGAAGTGAACTTGCATAGATAGTGCCACGCAAACGTGAAACCAGTAATGTCATCATATATTTGACAACATCACCTGGCACTCATTGGGTTGCAAATGTGGTGACACCTCGACATCGTTGGTACTTTTACTCGTGTGAACTTGCAACACCAGTTAATGTTGTTGATTATTTAAGCAGGGGAGCTCGGGCCCATGACCGTGAACCTGGACGACATAGTCGTCTACCACTGCTTTTTTCAATTATACCAATACAAACTCGGTTGGAAGGACCAATACGTGGTCATCTTGTTGAAACGTTACATGTAATGGCTGGAAGTAGTTTCCTCACCAACAACCCCTCAAGCACGTATCGATTTTACACTGACGTACGTTTAATATTATATAAAATATCTGTTAGCATTTACTGACGCTCAACGACATGATGTTGATGTAGGTTTGAGTAGATTTGCCGCTAAAATGGATTTGTCTGCGTTTAATCGTCGTGTTGTTGTTAGTGTTGGCCCAGGTGAGCTTGTGATCTTTGAAGATCGAACTGATAAACTGCAATCGTCTAACGTGAACATTCAATATGTTACTTATAAGGCCGAAAGATGCTGTCGCTGAGATCGCTGAAAACAGGGCGGTCAGAGACTTTTGGTGTGTCGCTTGGTTATATCAAAGTGTACCTTAACGATACTAGTTTTACAAAAAACCCACAAACAAATCGTAGATGAACAGATTGCAAACGTGCTACCACCATCAAGTGTAGTAAGTTCATTTATAAAATATTTAAAAGTGCCCACCAGCGGAGAAGAGGAGGAAACAAAAAAAGTCATAACAAATGGTAAAATTAATTTTGATAACGTAAATGGTTTTCATAAACCTAAATCTAGCATCTTAACAGTGCGCCAGTATGAATCGTATCTATTTATTGTATCCAGTTTTCATAGTGTCTGGAATTAATTAGCAGTAATGGATAAATGATCAGCAGGGTCCACAAGTAGTAATACGTAACTAACCCGACATCGCTACTCTGAAATCTTTCACATTTACGACAGCAATATTGCTGACGGCTAAAGATGAAGTTCAGTTTGATGCATTTTTCATCTATCCATTCCGGCATTTAACCGTTTTGGGTGTTTAAGTTTAATGTTAGATTTATTACATATAAGTAATAGATTCTGACCGTGGGGATGAGGTTGCAAGATTTACCGACGGGATGACGTTACAAAGGATCCTAACATCGATACTAATTTTGTTCTACTTGTCGATGAATATCTGCGTCATATTGGTTTTACCAGACCTTCGTATATCTTCAAATATAATCTTGTTTAGGGTCAAATAGAAATAGATCATTGGAACCACCTTACTGTACCTATACCAACTTGAGATCAACTTGGGATCATCCCACATGCACGTGAAAACTCCCAATCGTTGACAGCAACAACCGGTGCAGAAACATTCGGGGATTATTTCCACAACGGCTAAGCGGACTTCATAGCTCTATCCACACCAGTTACGTTCACCAACGAATATGTTCCCCCAACATTAACTCAACTGAGAAAAGAAAGATCTCAACTTTTCTTCAACAAGGATACACTTGTCTGTGTAATAGTTATTGGACAACGACAATCGAAACAGGGCAACATCTACGAAATGAAATCACCGACAGAACCGCGTTGGTCATAAAATATAAACACGCATGTTTTGCTGTAGATGATATATGTTGGCTGCGACCTATATCAGGAATAAAAATTCAAAACGCATAAAATGGCACCATTTGGTGACACTATGCCATATCTGCGACCATCTTAATAGTGCTTACTCCTAACTTGATGCGACGTGAGTCCCTTCAAGCTTGAATCAAAGAAATCTTGCGCCGGTGGAATCGAATTCGTGTGACAGATACGTGTTTTTCTTAAACCGTAATTTAGAATCGAGTTCCAAGCTCCATTACAACAACAGCGACAACGACAATGACAACAAAATGCGATGAATGACCCTCGAAAATTCTTATGATTTTTACACCACATACCATCCGATTCCTGATGTAATATCCGTCAAATATATCATTCATATAATCCTGATGTAGACTTTTTAATTTTGTGAGAAATATTTTAAAAGTACCTTTTAATTCAAACGTTTTATTTACAGATGACCTTCGATCTCCTTCCAGGGACACCAAGCATGCGAGCCAATAATGACGGACAGAAGGATGGAGAGACGTATAGATAGACGGTATCACAAATATCCCTTGCGCATTATAAGAAGTTTGTTAATAATAACAAGAACAACTCTTGGTTCTCGTAGACCTCTGTGACCGCAGCAGATGGCGATCTCATAACATCAACCTCAGACATGTACCAAAGTCCATGTATCGTCCTGTAATTCTGTACGAGAGACATATTACACGTCTTTTCCTGTAGAGAAGAATATACTGGTATTGCCTCTATTTCAGCAGCTTTGCAATTAGTGTCGTTATTTATCGACTTTATTCGTTAATATTATAACAATAGGTAATTATTGTACGCCAACCATAATTCTGACCGACCCATTTCGATTAACAGAGAAATATTTTACCGTCCTCGTATGTCTTATTTATATTTTAATTTCATCCTGAAGATAGCCTAAATAATATGTGCTGGTTGGGTTTAAAATTACTGAAACTTGTTTTCGTTGCAAACAAAAAGCTCATAGCCCCAGAAATTCGTAAAATTATATTTGCTGCAACATATATAACAAAATTTCGGAAACGCACACACACACACACAGCCGTATATAAGGTCAGGAAGGTGATGGGGCGTTCTTTGTTTGAACACTGAATGCTTTAATTAATTTATGGAAACTATCAAACGTTAGAGGAAGGGTTCAATAGTAAGAAAAAGCTGACAAACCTCTTGTTGACTCTTGATAACCTTGGAGGAGGGCATTGTTGCACAAATACGAATAAATCGAATTCCTGGCAAGCACTGGAATGGAGTGTCATGAGTGTTTTCTTTGCAGTAGATTTTCCCAGATAGCAAAACATCTCGTTTGTTATGAAATTCTAGGAGAGACAGAGACGGAGACAAAGACAGACAGAGACAAAGACATATAGAGATAAAGACAGACAGATATACATATTTTCGAATAATAATAAAATGTTTTCACAATCGTAGTTCGGTCTTATGTATCCAACTAGTCTTTTATGAAAGTATTTAAACTTCAATCGTGTGGTCACACCTATCATAAGTTCAATTAAATTAAATGAAAACATAATGTGTTCAACATAAACTTATGTATTAAGTATTTTTGTTCTGATTAGATTAAGCTTCGGGCCAATATCTGAACTATAAAATCATGTATATTAACTATGGTCTTTATGCTGTTTTCATGCAACAAACAATCATTTTGCCATCTAAATGTCGACAGGGAAGACAGCAACTCGTCAAGACCATGTGTTTAAAGGGCATTTACTTCGTTACTCAAATTTTGCAAATGCACAAACAATATTATGCTATACAAATCAAACCACCATGTCAATGTGGTTGATCTATGCACCCACCCACCCACTTTTCTTGAACTTTTGAGAATTTAAATAGTGTTTCTGATCTCAAGAAGTTAAAATATAAATCAATGAATTGTTATGCTGGACAGGATAGAAACAAATGGGATGATACAGCCATAGAGGAATTTAAGGCCTGAAACGTCCATAGGTTGAACATGGAGGGTGTGTGTGAGATAATATCAACACAGAGGGACACCATACCACAATGGAAAATTTACATGGGAGTGAGGAACACTGAGGTCACAGGGGAAAGTAACACTGGGGGAAGCTACAGCCACAACGGGAACTTTTCATAGGGGCGATATAGCCACAAAATCACCCCATGCCCCATATAGACCTATGTATTTTGATTCTTTACGCAATTAATATCACATTATCTGCGTCGGTTAATTTGAATAATTGTAATCGTGATATCATGTGCTGCGACCACTAGATGTGTAAGGGGAGATAAGCTATGACAGCCATTAACTTCTCAAATTATAGGTCTCATTCAACTATTTGAATGCCATTTATGTCATCTGATAATTTATTTCAATATAAACAATAAGGCCAGGGTCTTGATATTGATAAAGATTCATTTAACAATTGTCGTATAACGTGATACTCTGATACTCAGGTCAAAACCGTGATAGAGCAACCCATACAATTTCTTTGGGCTATACTGAATCATCTCAAGTACAAACAAAATCTATAAATGTGTTCAGGAATATAAACAAACACAAAGACTTTAACCAAAACCATGAATGAAAATAATATATGACTGTGATCTTAACCCCACAACCATGAGCCAAATGAGTGTGTCCCTCTTATGTATATTTACTTTATACAGTGTGCTTGACTTTTGTCTGTGATTGAGGGTTGTGGATATAGTTTTTGTATACATGACTTTTGTATTGATTGTGATTGAGGATTGAGAATGGAATTTCGCCAATCTGATGTTTTGTCGTGACCTCTAAGTGGAAAAAAGGAAGACGTTTACTGGAATTTGAGTTAAAGGGGATAGCGGAATTTTCAATGGAAATGATTAGTTTTACAGAAAATGCTATTGCGACTTAGGTCAAGTTGGGATGTATATAAATGGGACATACTAAACAATGATTATTAGAGACAAAACTACAGATTTGTTCCAGAACTTAATGATCCATCGTCAAAAATGTCTGCAAACACGGTATTACAAGTGCCATTTGACATCTCACTTTCCAAAGATTCACATCCATCACCTTCATAGTCTGTCTAGTGTCAATGCCGCAATAACGTAATATCTGTCTAGTGTCAATACCGCAATAAAGTAATATAAATATCTGTCTGATGCCAGTGCCGCAATAAAGTAATATAAATATATGGCTAGTGTCAATGCCGCAATAAAGTAATATAAATATCTGTCTAGTGTCAATGCCGCAATAAAGTAATATAAATATCTGTCTAGTGTTAATGCCGCAATAAAGTAATATAAATATATGTCTAGTGTCCATGCCACAATAAAGTAAAATAAACACATTTTTGCAGAACTTAATAATCCATTGTCAAAAACGTCTGCAAGCACGGTATTACAAGTGCCATTTGACATCTCACTTTTCCAAAGATTCACATCTATCACCTTCAGTCTGTCTGATGCCAGTGCCGCAATAAAGTAATATCAATATTTGTCTAGTGTCAATGCCACAATAAAGTAAAATAAATATCTGTCTAGTGTTAATACCAAAATAAAGTAATATAAATATTTGTCTAGTGTCAATGCCAAAATAAAGTAATATCAATATCTGTCTAGTGCCAATGCCACAATAAAGTAATAGAAACATCTGTCTGGCGCCAATGCCACAATAAAGTAATATAAACACCTGCCTGGTGCCAATGCCACAATAAAGTAAAGATAAACACATATGGTGACGATTCCGCAATAAAGTAATATCAATATATGTCTAAGTCTAACAAACCTAAAAGCACTTAGGATCATTCTAAGCGTTATCACATGCTAAAAATAATAGTAAAATATGATACGATATTTTTTCTGCCATGTTTTGATAGAAAACCAAGACAAGCATAAGTTACCTAGTACCAAACGAAGCATATACATGAGTTACTAGGCATACCCTTACTCCTTATAGCTTATGTTTCGATGGGGGAAAATAATATTTGTAACGATTTATATTTTTTTGAAATACAAAACCAGCGAAAAGCTGTCTTTTCTAAACTCGTGTGACTCACTATATAAAGACTATCAAGCATTTTTTTTAAAGAGATATGAAGAAATATTTCGTCACTAAAGTGCGAAACATTGCATTGCCACTAATCGCTTCGATGTTAGTGACAATGCTCAATGCTTTCTCTTCAAGAGTGAAACATGTCTGTACATGTACTCCAAAACCGTAGATTTTCTTTTCAATATATATTTTGGAGTCAAAAAACCGTCGACTCGCATGGATTTTTTTTTCTCTCCATCCTATGCCTATTTAATTAGCGGGTGCATTAAGACATCGATAAAAATACGTTCTAAACTTTACAATTATTTTAAGACAGCTACCTTTTACAAATTTATCTTGTACAAATAATGCTTCAAATTTTATTGTGTCAGATTACTACTGTTTTAATACATTTCTTACGCGGGTTGTTGTAATGAACATCGTTGCGGGGGGGTGGTGGTGGAGTACAGTTGAAACATCAGAGAAGAGTAAGATCCAATAGATTTCAGAGTGTACAGTTTTAAAAACAAAATATTGTAATCATTGTGAGTCGAAGTGAATGGATTATGGTTGTTTTATTTAGTTCATTTTTGCATTTGAAATTTGTTTCAGCCTCGGCTACCTTGCAGCATGGATCGGTAACAGAAGCTGCGACCAAATTTCGAAAGTCAATTAATTTCGGTTTGCAGACAACACTCCGCAGTGCCATTGCTTCATGGTTTTCATTACGACTTATAACGTCTATCTAAAGAATATTATTGCAATACGTAACCAAGCGTTTTTCCTAAAAATGGGTATGTTTGTCTTAATTCATATATATTAAGTCACTGATAATTTGCAGGATTTATGTGGAAAACTAATTGAAAAGTTGATACTTGAAGCCCGATTTTGTTGCTTGGATTTTTTATGCAATTTCGATGGTTCCTCCCAATTCAGGACCGAATCGGGTCAAGTGCTGGTGGTGGCGGTGATTGGGTTTCCAAATTTGTATAAGAACAATGACTTTCATGGAAAAAGGCACCAACGAAATACTATATGTGTCTATTTATTCACAGTGTGCATAACAGCTAATAAACGTGCGCAAGAATAAACCGATGGTCAAATTTCATGTGACAATTAACTAAACTTTTTGTGTTTTTATTTTGCCTGGTGCGGGGGTGGATGACCGGATCCCCCCTGCCCTGTAACTGATTAAATAGATGTATACTAAAATGTCTACAATCTTGGCACATTTTAAAATTCGTTCACCCTGAGAGAGATAGGGGGAGGTAGAGGGAGGAGCAGAAGAATAAACAGTCATTAGGCATTACTATGAAAATACAGATTTTATTTACATACATAAAAACATAAATATTTCAAAATAGGGAAAAAGAAAGTAGTTATATTACAAGAGTGGCGATATTATTTGTCTGCCATTGATATTTTTCAATATCTCATTATAAAATATATAACAAAAGTAGTATCCACTTGTAGATTGATTGGTAGTTTGTTGAGGCGTGTAATGTTATGTCATTTAATTATTGCTCATTCATCTAATCTATGTTAGACAACAATAAGCCCTGCACCCCATTTTCTTCTACCTCAGTGCTGTTTGTAAAGGTGATTGAGACTGATATGAGAAACACATTGCCCTACAGAGACAGATAGGATCTATATTGGAGTTTCCACCGAAACAAGGAAGTCACAGTCTAGGTCTTACATTATTTGTCTTCCGCAAAGATTGCCGATACACTACAAATTATGTAACGCCATAACATACTTTGTTCTCATCCACTTTCTTTCTTTTCAATTAAAAAAAATCATTCCTTTATGTCTGCAATATAGCTTAGAACATTCAACAGTTACAATATTCATGTATTGTTTTATGCTATGTCGTGAATTATTGGATTATCTGAGAGAAATAATCTTGGTATTTCACTAGATTTAAATAATGTTTTAAGTTGCCGTCAGTAGACAAGGATATTATAGCCAAGAAATTTGACGTTTTTCTTAGACATTTACTTATTCAAGCGGTAATCCTTATCGAATCGACTTTAAATCAAACAAGGTGCAATTTCTTTCTATTTGTTAATGTGCTGTTTTACTTTGAATTGGTAAGGATAAGTATATCACTATATATTTTGTGCGAATAATCACAAAACACTGCAGAACATAAACGGTAAACCGCTGACATAGGGCTGGATCCACTCAAAGGTCTGCTACTTCATGGTTTACATTTTGCTACTCAATACGTTCGAGCATAAAATAAAAAAAATTCTTTGCTACAAGCGAATAACAGATATATTTCATCGGGTGAGTGAAGAACGGAATATAATTTGTTCACCGACTCTATGAAATATATCCGTTATTTACTCGTTTCTAGGAAAATATCCTCTTTATATTTCGTAACATTTTTTCTATAAGTCATTTAGTCCTGAAACATTTCATGAAGATTGAAATAATGATACAAGTATTGTCAAAACTATATATGCCGCTATTGCAAATATTTAACAGTTTCTAAGGTTTAGGTATTATCAATGCTGCGCCATGATTGCTGCGCGTTACGTGCTATTGTTTCGTAATCATGCGCATATCTTATAACGAAGGCAATGTTATAAATTGATTGATCCGAAGTAAATAAAAACATTTGACTGTATTGCGATATTGTCACATTTAATCAATGGATGATATATGTAAATATAAAAAATAATTAAATCCGTTTAAAAGCATAAATTTTAACTTTTGTAAAATATTTCATAAAAATAATTTTCACTTTCGAAAAATACACACTACAACGGCCTACTCGGACATGGCTGGACAAGAAGGCACCAAATCATAATTAGTCTTCTGAAATATAATTTTTTATAAATCAGTAATAATCGAGATTCACCAACATTTGATATTACTAGTTCAATTTAATTAAGATATAAAGTACGATGCATATTTTACAGTGGCATACATGTTTATAGTCAAAATAAAGTTTGCCCTGTATTGTAAACAGGGCGGAATAGAAAACAAAAATAACTTCCTGGAGTATTTTGGGATGAAAAGTTCAATTTCGTGTATCAGTATCCACACAGTTCTCTTGATGCACAGCAAACATTCAATCTAGTCTCGTGTAATGAAAGCCTTGCAGAAGTTTTGGTCTAGTAATGCTGACATACGCGGAGCTTTCTTAAATCTTTGAATCTGATATTCAACTAAGCTTCACAGCCATAACGACCTGATGATGTCACAACATTTTGTTCAAATGCTGACATATGTAAGACGATTGGATCGAGCTTCGTTTGTGACAATCCCTACAAGAGAATAAGATGATTTTCGGACTTAAGTACGAAGCCTTATTTACTTTTGACAAACTGTTCATAATGGAACATATATGAATTACAGCATGCTGGGTTTCATTAAAATTCAGTATGGTATGATCTCTCTCTCTCTCTCTCTCTCTCTCTAGTACACACACACAAACACATACACACAGTTTAGTTTAACTTTATATACCTCCTTGCCTTCTATATTAAAATTTTTGGGCAATCAGAACTTTAACTAATTATACTTTTGATAAAGACGTTCGTCGATTGTTTACATCTCGCTTAATCCAATTTTTGGTTCAATTCATTTTACACAATGTCGTGCAAATGTAAAATGTATCTTACCACACTCACAAATACACGCTTGATGAGATTCTTTCTTATCGGAATAATTCTAAAATCTGTACAGCGTGGACTCGAATACAAACAATTATCTTGCCGGCTACCTTAAATCTAATTAAATTAAGAACAGAAAGGAAAAACAAAATAACGATTTGGTCGCAACAATGGCTGATAACAGATCTTATGTATGTATGTATGTATGTATGTATGTATGTATGTATGTATGTATGTATGTATGTATGTATGTATGTATGTGTGTATGTATGTATGTATGTATGTATGTTATTTATTTAAACTGCATGTAACAATTCATACGATATTTTGCTTCTTGGGCGATACCTTAGGGGCGAACATTTCCATGCTGTTCGTTCTGTGATACTTCTTTTAGGACTTAAATGTCATCACTGCCGACAATTAAACTTAGGAAATATATTTCTGGCGGATCACTAATTCCTTCAAGTTGATTCTCTGCACTGAACGTCGTGGTGTGAAGACTATCTAACAGGAAATAGACCAGGACTAGTATTTGAACCGTGCGAACTAGCAGGTGATGGAGCTGGGTTTGTAATTGGACGTTCCATCTAGAATGCATTGGAACTGGACTTGTACTTGGACCGCTCGAACTAGCACCTGATACTACAGACTCTGAGTCTTCTGGTTTTTCATAATCGTTATCAAAACTATTTTAGTGTATTGTATGCTTTTGTGCGAACGTATCTGTAAACTTTATTTTGCATGTGTTCAATTTAGACATAACAAGGACGAATTTCTATTAGAAATTTAGAGCTGATTGTGGTATTTGGTAGGGTTGGGGTGGGGTGCTCCCAATATATTATTTAAATTACTATGGAGTCCCACACACGCTCGATTTTGAGGGAAGTGAAATTAGTGATAGAGAGAGATAAAGCTCCGAGCCCCCATTCAACAATGCCGATAGTTAAATTATTGAGAACACAAAGGTGAAATTCAAAGGAATAACAACTTAATACAATTCAATATTCAAATGATAATAATTTCCCAATCACTCTTCTTCTTCTCGACCAAGTGATAGCCTATTGCATCCTGTGATTTATAGTGTGAGATCGCTTTTCCACCTGTCCTTGTTTTCTACTCATCTGTATCACTCCTATCCCGCCAATTCCTTCTCTCCTTCCGACTTCCCTCCTAACTCCTTCTCCTTGACTGCTCCTTCTCCGATTTCTCCTCCTCGACTCCTTTTCCTCCTCCTCTTTGACTCGGTTCTCCGACTAGCCTTCGATTCACAATCGACTTCTTCGCTAGTCTCTATTCCGTCTCTCTCCTAGAGATTCGGGACTAAACCACACCGGAAGTCTGTCCCCTAAAAGCTTCCTGTGAAAACACAAGGACGTTAGCATATTTCTTTAGCCATCTCGTCTCACACTAAACCAACAATCAATCATCAGATAAAGGCTATTACATTTTTCGGTCACGCATTCGTGCACATCGAAATACCCATACGCTCTTGTATGGTAAACAACGTCGTAATAAAAGCACGGTATCAACTACTTATCATACAGAAATCAATAAATTGCGTCACATCCATGTATATATATTCTTAATCTCATTATACTGAACAATAGCACCGCAGTCAGACGCGTCTCTGTACATTACACTCCCACAAGTATACACAAATATTCAAATATCCGTATTAACTAATTTTACACACTGCAACCATTTTCCAAAGTTACAATTCAATTCAACAGTTTCAAAATCTGGAATATCACATGAATAAATGCACTAGTTTACTACAAATTAACCAAATAGCGAATTACAATATTAATTCTAACTACGAGCTAGAAATCTACATAATTCTTTACATAATCATAGCTCATTTCTCAAATAAGCATGTAAATTAAACACTATAAAGGTAATTCTACGTACTAACGATTCTAGTAATGAAGTATACATACTGCACATAACTACAATTACAGTGCCGTAATATTCTGCAACAATCGAGCAAATAACTCACTGACCTTTACGAAGCTTTGTCTTTCCTTAGAATTTCCTAAGTTTTCCCGCCAATTCACGAGTGGCTTCCCGGAGTTATTGCTACAGCTTCTCAGCACGATGTTTCACAATGAATGGGGTTCCTAGTGTAAAATACTCAGTTAAATTCGGGTTGAAATGGTGACCACGACGTCCATCAGTTCCGATTGGATATCGATTCTACCCTATTCTATTCAACTTAGCAGACAATGCTCAGGCCGTCTGTCAGCGTGGTGAGATTTACGACGCCAATAAGGGTCCTTTGTTCTTGAACAAAGCGTTCAACGTCCACATGTGATTTTTGACACCGAAAAGGCTGGGCTCTCGTAACAATTACGAACAGGACCACTATAGTCGCGGGGTATAACATATACATGGCTTCTAACCAATTCCATTGTTCTTTACTTACGTAATCGCGGGTAGGCAACGTGACACTGATGTTGCTTGAATGACATCATCAAATGTAAATTTTTATCTTAATATATAAAACGTCTTGCAAAGATACATCAATTTGGGGGAAAGATTAAGCTATTACGTAACTACGTTATGGTTTGGGAAGCAGGTCTTTTAAATATATGATTATTAAACGATAAATGTATCAATCACGACGCATGTTGATTTTCTTTGTTGTGGGAAAGGGAATTCAAACAAATTTACAATGATAATAGTTGTTTATAATCTTCTTAAATATAAGTTTAAATGACATCAACTCGAAAATAGATACGAACGGATTTGTTTAAATTTTCTTTTCTGTTCCGAGTTATCTCTGTCAAGATTTTTTGCTTGTGTGCACACCGTTACAAGACATTAATATTTCTCTGTAAATAAAACACAATAAAATTGGCGTAACACGACCGATGCGAGAGAGAGAGAGAGAGAGAGATACTCGTCATCATTTATTCACAGTGCCTTAAAGAGGTTCGCCTAGGATGTTAAGGCTGCCGAGTTTCATCGCTAACACAGACATAAAATAAGTATTCTTAGGTTTATCGTAGAATAGTCACCATCATAAAGGTCAAGGCCATTAGTAGGGAAACAATCATGGGACTGGTGTGTCGTTTGTGATACTTTTGTTATGTGATGTGTTTGTCTATGGGTGCTGGTCTGAGATAAAGTTGTTATTATTATTAACCCTGCATTACCCTCGTGCGTTGGTCTTTCAGCCGGATTATCTGTCCGTCTGTCTGACAAAGATTTTTGTTGCTTCCCCTCCCTGACATCTTAAGCGATTTATATAAAGCTGTGATTGCTTGATATGTGGTTGGTGCAGAAGCGCAATAATGATTTCCTTTCTTTATCTGGCCCATTTTTGGGGACATTTCTTAAAACATTTTTCAGGGAATGTAGGATTTGAGAACTCGGCTCTTTGTCACTTTTCTTCCTACATTGGATGGAGGATGTTACTTTGTGCGCTGCATATGTGGCTGGTGCAGATGCGCAATAATGTTATGGGCTTTTCCTCTGACCTTTCCTTAGGGATATTTCTTTACAAATATCTAAATAACGGAGGTAGGTGGGAGATTCGGTACGTCATCGCTTATTCTTCCGCACTGCTTAGAAGGTTTTATCGGAACTTTTATGACTTTATATCTAGTTGGTGTAGATGCGCAGTAAGGTTATATCATTTCCCCACGTCCCTCTTTTGGAGACATTTATTGACAATTCGCCTAGAAAGTTAGTTCCATGAAAATTCAGCTCGTCGTCGCTCCTCCCCACACACTGCTTTGAGGACTGGATTCAAGTTGTGTAGGTTAGATTTTTAGTTTGTACGAATGCGCAATAAGATTTTTCTCCTTTTCTCAGGTTCTGTTCTGATAACATTTCTTGAAAAATTGTCGAGAAGGAGGAATTTTAGAATTTAGCTTGATTTTATTAAGTATTTATTTAACCCTATGAAATATTACTGCAGGCTATTTACAGATATGCAGGAAATGTTTTGATTTTACATCGCTTCAAAGGTCTTAAGAAAGGGGACTTTTTGTTATTTGCCATAAATTATTATTATTATTTTAGACCACATATTTTACAATAGATGATGATTGTTGTGATTCTCCCATGATAAGTTCGATGGATCTATTACCTGCGCAAAGACTTTAGAAAATTGTTGTAGAAGAAAAGCTTTTAAGTTCATCTCGGACTTTTCAAAAGAATTAAAACGCAGCCCACTGGATTTATTATTGAAGAATTACTGTATATGATTTGTGAATTTAAATGTTTAAGTGAAACCTCCATTTGAGACAGTAACGCGTTTAGTTTTAAAAGGCATTTCAATCTTTTGGGTGTCTATGAGGAAAAACTGTTCTTTTGAGTGATTTATACTAAGTTGAGCTGGTAAATGTTGGGTAATGCTACTCATGACATGTACAAGTACAGACAAGATATATACTGTATATTTCTTGCACACCATATTTTTACTTCAAATATGGGTTATCAAAAATAAGCACAAGATAAATCTTTTCTGGTTTGCCCTATTTTGCCACCAGTTCGATGATGATGATGACGACGACAATGATGATGATTTGATGCTTGCGACTGATGATTACATGTTAGGTTATCCAGTATCAACAAAATTCATTGGAGAGAGAAATCTCAAGCTGGGTCTTAAATCTACGTGCTTCTGAGTGGAGCTGGCTAGCACCTTGTCAGAGTATGGGGTGAATACTTTAGTTATCATTATGTCTAGAATCCTTGTAAACCAATTTGTCGTGCAATGTATTTTGGCATTATATATATATATATATATATATATATATATATATATATATATATATATATATATATATATATATATATATATATATATATATATATATATATATCTTCCTTTCTGTTATTAAGAATTTTGCCAGACTGCTACTGGCAGAATATTCAATGAGAAAATATAATTTTCTTAATGTTTGCTGGTAACTGATATAATCACTTACAATTTATCCTTGCACTGTCCGTCAATTCATATCCAAGGAAGCCTTTCTGATTTGATACACTAAGGACATAAAGTCAAAATTAGATTACAAAGTCATGAAGATGGTTAAGTGAATTTCAGTTCTGTTGATGTTTCAATTCCTGGCTAAATAGTTGTTTTGCTATTCTAATAGTAACCTTATTGTATTTTGTAAGCTTAAAGCTAACTTGATTTACATCTAATTTTCAAGCCTAGAGCATTAAACTTAACAAATTTGATATCAGTAAAGTAAATGTTAATATTAGCCATAATAAAAATAAAAACTTGTTTTGAAGGTACAATGTTTGGTAAAATGTACTGTATATAACTTATGTACATTGATCCATGCATGGATAAACTCGGCAAGACTGAGGTAACTTTCCGATATCTTACACATTCAGGGTAAACATCGAAACTCTGGTCGACGCTGTGATCCAGACTCCGATCCAGACTATAAAAGTCGGACACAGATCCCTTGCAAGTTTGTACAACAGTGCAGATCCACTATGTATATAGATGTCATTCAAAACAGAAAAAGCCTTCAAAGACTCCGCAAAAATGCCAATCTGGCTTTTCCTAAATTCCTTCAAGGACATCCCCAAATTGTCAATTCCAAATATTAAAGAGGGAATTCTAGCTTAAAAGTCGAATAATTTAAAATGTTTATAAAAAAATAGTGCTAATTTGACATTAAATATAGTGTTTATTCATAAAATAGAACAATCCTAACACGTTTATCCAAAATCCTTCAGCAGAATTTGATTAAATTTGGCATAGAGCATTCTGTCATTAAATCCTTTGGAAATTGTGCAAATGGTGATGATATGCCACCAAAGATGGTGCTGTTATTCAAATCGCAAATCTTTAAATTACTAAAACCGCAAGTCTTTAAATATCTTGTTCTCAAACACTTCAATCATAATCCAACTCAATTTGATAGAGTGTATTCTATTACGACAATCACGAAGACATTTAAATTGTATGTCAGTGATGTCGACCTGACAGCTGTTAATAAAACAGATAATACAAAACATCATGTTTTTATAAAATCCTCATTACACAACATGCCTCAACTGCAAGAACGTATCTTGTTGTAAAGGGCCGGTCATCTGATAAATAGATCTACTTTGATTAAAAATATTAAACTAAAAACGCAACAACATTTCAATTGCCTCTTCTCGAAACAGCTTTTTTAAAATTAAATTTGACATAAAGCATTTTTATTAAGATTTTTCACTTTGTTTCAATTAAATATTGCCATTTTGCTGATGATTAAACATAAGGATGGTAAACAAATCGACTGAAATTAACAAAAGGCATCCTAGCACACGGGCTTGTAAGTTTTGCAAAATAGTTTCTTTTCCTTTTTTGTGGGGAGAGGGCTACATTGTTTTTTGTTCACCATTGTGGATAATCTCCTCACAAAATACCTTCCGATTTCATGAAAAATTTAACCTTTTCATCAATGTTGTATCATCATCAGGCATGCTGTAACTTACTGAAAAACCTACGTATTATGATCTGATAATCCAATCCTTTTATTTTCCGCGGATGAGATAATGAAGGGAAGTGAAAATATTGACCACTTACACACTCTATAAAACAATCATACAATTTCATGTCCCCATGCACACTCTAAATATTAGCTATACAATTTTTTTACTCATACGCACTGTAAATAACAGCCATACAGTTTCATGTCTCCATGCACACTCTAAATATCAGCTACAGTGTGGTCGCGATTTAAGAGAGGGCTATGTTTTTGAAGCACGCGCATAATTTGAGATTCGCGTAAATTGAGATCATTTTCTCCTTATAAATTTAGTATGTTAAAATTAGTGGATGCTTCTGCAAAGTAGATTTTAAAAAAAGATAAAAGTTTTCATAAAAAGCACAGGGAAACGAATTTACAACATAGGAAGTATAACATAAAAACATGAAATTATGAATTTTAATCATTAGAACATATGTACGTGTATTAAAGAACGAAAGCTACGTTGAACAGTAGTGTTGATGATCTCTTTGAAACTGTCTGTAGAGAAAACAACGTTTACATATCCTGTTCTGAACTGTCTGTAGAGACAACAACAGGAGACAGGCTCGGGGTCATCCGGAGATGACACTCTGAAGAAAGAGTCCAGCGTAGTCTGAGTCTTATGTTTTCTTTTTTCTCGTAAAAACTCTTCATAACAAGAAACTGAATCCATAACTTTGCGTTGAATAAGTGAACTTCGATTCATATCTGAATCATTATCCTCCATTAAAGTGCAAGCAGCAGTGACATGACGTACGTTGTCATATTTGAAATCCTTTATGACACCCTGATCCATTGGTTGCAAAAGGAATGTGATATTTGGTGGCAAATATATGACTTCAATGTTTTTAGAATAGTCTTCAATAGTTCTAGGATGGCTGGGGGCATTGTCTAAAAATAATAAGATTTCAAATGGCATGCGTTCTCTCTGGCAATAGTTTTCAACTCAAAATGCAGGTCCTTCTCAAAGTATTGCTTAAACACTGCACTGGTCATCCATCCGTTCTTATTAGCATACCAGGAGACAGGCAACTCCAATCGTTCATACCCCTTTAAGACCCTGGGATTTTCAAAACGATAAATCAAGAAAGGCTTCAACTTGCAGTCACCTTATGCATTGCCTCCCAGGAGAAGTGTTTAGCGGTCTTTAGCAGCTTTAAAACCGGGCGCAGTCTTCTCTTTCACCGAAATGTAAGTGCGGTCAGGCATTTTGTTCCAGCATATGCCAGTTTCATCGACATTAAAAGTCTGCTTTGCTGAGTAATCACCGCTTTCAATAATTTTCTGCAGTCTGGTGGGAAAACCTCTTGCTGATTCTTCATCAGCTGATGCAGCTTCACTTGTTTTAACATTTTTAAAGCCAAAAACGTGCTTTAAACTTGTGTAACCACCCAATACGGGCATGAAAATCTTTTTGATCACCTTCTTCAGATACCTTGAGAACTTCGTACAGGCTAGTGGTTTTAGCACACACAATCACTTGGCTAAGAGAAATTTTCTTCTTATGCTGATCATAAAGCCACGTTGCCAACATCCTTCCCATCCTATCCATTATGTTGGGGCAGGTATAGCAACTTTTCTGGTTCGAAAAAGAGGTTCCAGCTTTCACACTTGCTTTTATTGTTTCCGCACTGTCACGTATTGTTCTACATGTGCTTTCAATAATGTTCAAAGCATTCTTTATCATGGCGGTACTCTGACCACGTTCATACTTTTTCACTACTTCAAGTTTAACCTCTAAAGAAATATCCTTCCTTGGTCTCTTCGGACTATCATTTGCTCGTCTGTTAGATGCCATCACTAATAACATTCCAAAATTGTAACAAAAAATTTGTACATGTACACACGTACGCAGCACTGAGGCCACAATAAACAGAATGGATGGGGCGTAAAAACTGGGTATTGTGAGTAATGTTTGCCTGCGACAGAGTCACAATCTGTATGAGAGAGTTATCTCAATAGTAGAGATCTTTTTCGCATTTTTCCCCATTTCGTGTTATTTCGAATTCGCGTAAATTGACGTCGCGTAAATTGCGATCACACTGTATACAATTTCATTTGACAATACACACTCTAAATAAGAGACAAGGGATGGAACTTACTTTTAGGTAAACTATCAATCAGAGACCTTTTAAGGCACCGAAAGGAGATCTATAAGTGGGATATACTTTAGGTGGCTCATTTAAAATCATTTACAAAGTTTGCATTTTTTCTCTAGTTACATGCAAAGTTTTAGTTTACACGTCTACTGAACACACGTGTATATGCAGTTAAAGAATGTGTTTATTGCCATTCTTCTCTCGATGGAGATCACGGGAATTAATACAACAAAGAATAGGGTTATATTAGACTTTTTGAAATTTCTGAATGCAATGTAGATTCGCATAGCACTGACTGTTAAAATATGTATGCCATCATAGAAGTCTTTCTGGTGTGCAAATAAATACAAATGTAACAATTTATTTCTGCACCTGTGTGCAATTAACACAATTTGAACCAACTAAACGACTTCTTCAAAAAGTCCACGAAGACAGTAACATTGTTGTACTGGTTTGTCATCCTGTATGTTTTCCCATATGAATTTCGGAACATTTACATTAGAATTTCCAAAATAACTTCGAAATTAATATACCCCATGCCCTGACGCAAAGAAAGCAGAGAAAAGACAGACTAGTAATAATACCGTGTCCACGGAAAACAAATGTGAGACTAAATGGACTCCAGCTTGCAAGTTAAAAACACAATAACTGTTACGTGATCGTAGAACGATGTTGATTTGTCAATATGCACATCTTCAGATGTGTACATCATAATCCATCAATAGCTGAAATTCTATATGCAGTCACCATATTAAGTCATAGAGTATATACAGCGCAGCTTGTAATTAGAAAAGGGGGAATACTCTGACATAAAAGAACAAGTATTGTTTTCAGATAGGTCATAAGCACAATAAAACATGTACAAACTGTTTACTTTTAAGTCAAGATTAAACGGATGTCCTCGCCACTATGATGTAATTGAAAACCAAATTGTGAGATCAACCGAGGCCATTACTGCGTAAGATTTTTCAGAAAAAGGTGAAAACCAACTTTTATCTAGATCTTCTTGATGTATAAACTCATATCGAAATGGGTTTAATAAAAACGGCCTTCGTAATTTATTGAGTGGAAACAAAATTCGCGATGGGCGACAAACGGAATACGAGGAACACCGTATGGCATCTTATTTGTTATGGTTTAGACACACAATAAATCCATAAGTAACTTAAAAACATGTTTAAGTCACAATATTGTGACACATGTTGCAAGCCCGATTTAACTCAAAAGTGGGCAATAACTCTTCAAAATGCGAGAATGCAAAGTTTGGTCAATATGTCCATCTTTAGAAATGACAACATATGTAAATTAAACTTCCCTAGTGTTATCTAAACAGTATATCAAAGTAATCTACTTAAAAACAAAACACTTGATTTCTATTTGTAAAAATTCGAACAATCTATGTCATATATTTGTTTTGGGGTTGTTTTTTCTTCTTTTTTTTTTTCTTCTTGACTTTATTAGAGTCTGCCTGTCCGGATAAGTTGATGGTGTAAGAAAGGTATGTAGGCACATATACCTATGTATATCTATATATCTTTCAATGAAGTTTACCACTAGATCAGAAGTTGCTGGAAGGATCTGAAAGACTCCAATCTACACAGCAAAGGCAAAACGACAGGGTAAAGAAAAATTACTCAGTGTCTGCGCTGGCAGAAAATTGTAAAGATAGAAATTTAATGTGGCAAAGGGATTTACACTCAGTTAGTGCCGCATATAAATTAGATTCTACTGTACAGTGACTTCCATGATTCATTTGGATTAATCACTCAAGAATATATGGTGCATGGAAAAATGTAGAGTAATGATTTTAATGAAAATTTTATATTTGTAGCATTTAATGCTTATATCACTTGTACACCATGATAATGCACTGTGTACAACAAAATCAGTCCATACACCGACACCCACGCGGTAAAATTGTTGTCGGACAATCCTGCAAATGTTTTGTCTATAGTGGAATATAATAAAACTTCTTCCCACAGCGTAGAGCCTTCGCTGCTGCATTTTGCGTGTGCTCATAAACGTTTTCGAACAAGGTTCCATTCATGGCATATTTTGGGCAGTCAATAACTTTAAATTGTAGGTCAAGACAAATTTGGACTTCCAGTAAAAGACTCTTGTTGCTTTCCTGCAAAACAATAATGTTTTTATAAGACAAGGAGGGTTACAATAGTGCGTGTGTGTGTGTGTTTGTGTGTGTGTGTGTGATTTAGATTTTTAACGTATCTTTAACAATTGTTTAGTCATATCGCTACAATGTCTACAGTGTAACAGTTTACAGTGATGTCTAGCACTGGGGCATCATATCGCAGACATGTAGCATGATGTCCCACCCAGTCACATTATCCTGACACCAGGCCGACCAGTCCTAACATTAACCTCTTAATGCTGAGCGCCAAGCGAGGTAGCTGTTAGTACCATTTTTGTAAGTCTTTGGTATGACTCAGCCGGGGTTCAAACCCGCGACCTCCCGCATCCAAGGCGGACGCTCTAACCACAAAGCCGCCAAAGCGGTCGGTTACAATAGTAACAAATGTGACGAACATGGCTGCGGCAAATATCTAGTACACTGACATAGTTACGACAGATCAAGTTTACTACGCATGTAGTCTTTTCACGCGAATATCGTTCTTAGAAGTAATATTTTTCTAGTCAAAAGTAAATTGTGACAAAACAAGCTCCACCAATCCGCTGATATTTTGTCAGTGTTGACTATCTAGTAACAGTAATATGAAAGTCAGTTTATAACACAGTGAGCTCCGTGTGGCCAGTTAGACATCCAACTACATGTAGCAGTGTTTCTGTTTTTTCTTTAAAATTTTGTGATGTGTTTTATTTAACTCTGAACACCCTTTTAATTTGCAAGATGACGAATCCCAGTTGGTCATCGACAATTGTAGAATTCATATTGCCTTTGAGATAGGCACAACGAGTAAACAGTCTGGGAACATTGTTGCAGTTCAGTTAGATGATGATAGTGTTTCACTGACACATATTTTACGATTTTCTGAGTGGGGCAACATTTATTGAGTGGGACAAAAGAAACATTGTTAGAGAGTATAAATGTATTTTTTAATTCATCAGATGTTTATGTTTTGTTCTATATTCTGACTTTTGAAATATCTTGCAAATTTACACACACTCTCCCCTACCCCACCCCATATATGTGTGTGTGTGTGTGTGTGTGTGTGTGTGTGCATGTGAAATATTACATTAATCATAAAACTGTTATTTGTTTTTGGGAAGAGTGGGGGGGGGGGAATTGTTCTTGTCATTCTTGCCCTTCTAAAAGCACTAGCGATATAACATGTCTGCTTTGTACAGAAGTAGTGAATGGGGGCACTCTACGGACAATGGGAAAATATATTACAGACTCCCCTAGGCAAATCCACGGGCAAGGGGAATTTAACATGGGAAATTGAACATAGCAATATATAGGGGCAATGGATTGGGCCTGTCTACGGACAAGGGAAATTTAACATGGGGAATATTGGGCCTGTTGACGGACAAGGGAAAGTGGAGTCTGTATAACGTCTGACGTAACGGTATTGGTAACACCGTTGTAACCATGGGAGGTGACGTCACAGTACTGAGCAAAGGAGTGGGACTTAGATTTATATAACACATACAATAGACAACATACCACATATAACAGACACAAAAAAATTTAGGCAAGAAGGCAATTCTTTTCGAGGCATATGAGTGGCCCTGAAAAGTACCTTTAGGTTCTTCTTCTTTCTTCTTTTTCTATTTTCTCCACATCTTCCACCAGCCCCTGACCTTACCCAATATTCCTTTCTTCTTCTTCTTCCTCTCTTCATTCTCTGGTACCCAGTCAGGATGACCTATGGCCTTGAATTTCTCCTGGACTTTCATCCAATTCTTATTCAGTTTCTCAAATTCCTCCTTTTTCTTCATGTTTTCTCTTTCTTTTCTCTCTTTAGCCCAGGTTTCTTTTATCTTCTTCACTTCTTCTGTTAACACATTTCTCATCGGTTCTTCTGCTTTCTTGAGCTGGTCCATTCCCCATTTTACGAAAGACCACTCTGTCCATTCCAATATATCTTCTAAGAAACACCTGACTCTTATGAAAATATCTAGGGCTTCTTTCAAGTTACCAACTTTCACATACTGAGGGTGAACAAAGCCTCTTAATCTCTTCACTTCTTCCTCTATCATATCTTTCAAAAGATCCATGGCTACTTTGAGGCTTGTTATTTGCCTTGTGACAAAGTCTTTTGTAACTGGATGCCTCCATTCATTCTCAAGCCATCCACTATCCAATACCAACTCTCTTTCAAGATGTTGAATAAAACCGAGACTTCTACCATCTTCTTTTGCTTATTCCGTAGACTTTATATGAGTCAAGTACGGACGTGAAGGAAAACATCTCCTACTTAACTCTTCGCATATTATCTACTATTCACACAGAGGTGAGGAAGCAAAAATCATAACCAAAATATACTATCCACACACTCAAAGAAGCAAAAAACAAACCAAAATATCCTATCCACACACACGGAAAGGTGCCATAACTAACCACAAATATACTATCCACACACGGGAAGAAGCAAAAACATAACCAAAATATACTATCCACACACGCGAAAAAGCAAAAACAAACACAATTATACTATCCACACACGGAAAGGTGCCATAACTAACCACAAATATACTATCCACATGAGGAGAAGAAAAACAAAATTTAAATATACTATCCACACACGCAAAAAAGCAAACACTAATCACAAATATACTATCCACACACGCGAAAAAGCAAACACTAATCACAAATATACTATCCACACACGAGGAGAAGAAAAACAAAACCAATATATACTATCCACACGCGAGAGGAAGAAAAACAAAACTTAAATATACTATCCACACATGCGAAGAAGCAAAATCAAAAACCTAATTATATTATCCACACAGAAGGAAAGTTAAACAACCACACACTCTACTATCCATACAAACGTACGTGAGCGCTTACAAACCCCAATAATCTACTATCCACACAAACGTACGTAAGCTCATATAAACACACACACACACACACACACACACACACGCTCGCGCGCGCACATGCACACACATAATCACATTAGTAAAGGAGTGAATGTTTATTATCACACTACTCCACATTCACACAAATTGGCAATTTGAATAGTTTCTTTTCTATATTATTGGCTAGCCCTGAAAAGGGCTGTTTTTCTTTTTTGTTGTTGTAAACTTCAGATGCACCTGTTAGTGACGACATCTCCCATGCCGAGCACCACAGACACAACGGTCATTTTTCCAATTTATTCTTGTGGTTGGAAGCGCAGATGGGGCTTGAGTGGCTTCACTATTCTAGTTCTCCGTTTGAGGGATAGTGAAAATTTGTTCTTGTCTCCTTTGTCTATTATTCATCCGTGGATATTGTAAGCGCTGAGGCTCCCACTCTTGTCTTTGCCTCTCCAATTCAACGGGTCTTGGTATTGGTAGTGGCTGTGGTGCTTGCCGCTTGGGCGGTGTCCTTACCATAGGCTTGATTTTACCTATCTGCCTCATGATCAGGTGAGGTAAGATTGGCCTTTTCTTTTCCTCTTCTACTTTCTTTTTCTTCTACTCTTCTTCTTTTTCTATTCTTTCTCTTTTTTCTAAGGCTTCCTGCGTCAGCTCGTCCAGGAGCCGCCTGGTATATTCCAGGTGCATCTGAAGTTCGATATTTTTTTTTAGTCTGCTGCCCATTCTTCATCGTTGTTGAATCAACAAGGTAGCCAGTCTGACTGACTGACTGGTTGGATTTAGGTCTTTTATCACCCTTTCGGGTATGTACGAACAGTTTGTTTCCCATTTGGAAATATTTGGTTTTTTCGAGGGGGAAGGTATGGTGCCACTTCGACCAACGCGTTAATGCACTTAGAAAGTGCTATTTGATTGGTCCGATTTCGAGACATTTATGTCTCAGGGGACTAATGGTGGGTGGGAATGGTCCACACGCACTCACCTAGATAGTACACGTCTGGAGGTGGCAAAGCAGGATCGGGCTCTGCAGAGGGTCGCACCCTGCATCCGGTATGTATTTTTAATCCTTAATTTGCTGAAAGGGGCCGTTTGCCATATTTATAATTTGGAAAATCATTTGTACTGTTTGTAGAAAGAATATAGATATAGATAGCAAGATGAATGTCGTAATCTATTTTAGGGGAGAAATTATTTAATTAATGATATTTGGTGTTTCTATGCTAATAATAATTGTTTCCGCTTTGTGCGGGGGGGGGGGCCTGATGACTGGGTTTTTAGTCACCTTATAGTTCACTATTTTAAGGTCATAATTCCTAATTATATAAGTTGATGCCACCTTGTGTGGCTGGTCCTGATGGCTTGGGTTTTTAGCCACCTTATAGGTCTACTTTTGGGTTGTTATTTTAATTTTCTAATTAGTTTATGATTAATTTGTTGCCGCATTGTGCAGAGGGCCCTGATGGCTGGGATTTAAGCCACTTATACTTTTAATGTTGTAGGCCAGTTATAATTAGTACTTTTATCACCATTCATGATGCTTTAAGTAGGAATAGAAAAATAGAAAAAGATGTTAGTATATAAGTTGTTGTCCTAATGATCATTTACCTGTTACACTGCCTGCTAGGCTATACATCTGGGCAGCTCATGGAGCTGAGGTAGGTGATAGGTGCAGGTGTAGCATCGGCCCTCGCACTGACGGTACCCACCCTGATTAGGTTGTAAACCGTATGCTACTCCCGCCCCCATTTTCCCACCCAGCCGCACTAAGAGTGGTGCCCAGTAATGTACAGTCCAATGACAATACACAAGTATGTATTAATTACTTAATTGATTTATTCTGTTTCTAGCCAGACTTACGAGCGTTCCCTTTATATTGGTCAAGCACGGACGTGAAGGAAAACATCCCTGACACCAAAACTTACATTGCCCATATTATCACAAAAAACGCGCGGACTTAAAAGAAAGACTCACTCACTTTTTTTATATTAACAATCACTAATTAAAACTTTTGATAAGCTACGGAAACGAAGTGCTTATAGGCACACTTCTATTTTTTAAACTTAATAACGTACCATTGACAATTGAATTAGTATTTCTTTTCTACAGTATTGGGTAGCCCTGAAAAGGGCTGTTTTTGTGAACGAGGAGCTATGGCAATCTTTTATGATCTAACATTGCGTTCTCGTCTGGCGGCAGGCTTTCCCACAGGATAGGGAAAACTTCTTGGGAAAGAGAAGGATAACTCTTTGGTGTCGACACGGCAGTCGACAAAACCTCTGTCAGGTTCCTGCTACTGCTGCTCTCTCTGTTCTCTCTGTTCTTTCTGAAGTCTAAACTTCGTTCAACTTGGCTAATCTTGAACACATCTTCATAGGAGGATGAGTCAACAATGGATGGTCAGACTGGAGACTACCCCGCTTTATATGGTTCAAGCGCGGATGCGATCGAAAACATCCTTACACGGTTTAGAGTCGGAACACTCAAATAGTTTGATTTGAGGGATAGAGAGAAGTCAAAGAGCATGGTTCATGCTACAAATGGCAAACAAACGACAGACGACTTTTTTCAAAACACAACACATTTTATTCAAATAACTAACAATCAACAATTAACAAATTTTTAAATTAACAATTCAATCAATAACAAACATTGTTTCTAATAACCATTTATTTTGGACAAGGTTGACAACGTTGTGAACTGAAGTTAGACTTCCACTGTTGGAAGTCATTGGGCCATTGATGTAGCCGTTTTTTTGCAAAAGACAAAAGATAACCATAATGGTCAAAAAACCATCGATCTACTTTCTCATCCTTTCTAGAGGAGTGACGATCAAAATAATTCACTAAATGTTCTAAAGAATATCCAAGACTGCGTTGATTCAGAAAATACACACAATATTGTCCAAACATCATGGAATCTGTGCCTTGTAATTTCACATTATTGAATCGTGTTGTCTGGGCATTTCTTCTCATAAAGTCAATGATGTCGTCTTCCAGAGGAGGCAATCCATACGGATCGAAATACTCCACATATCCTTCTTTAGGAAAGTAGACGGCTACCCAGTGGGTTCCTGGAAGATGACTGTCGTCCGTGTTGATGACATAAGATTGATGGTCTTGAGGTTTGTGATGAGGTAGTTCATCTTTAGCATACATGACAGGATTCCAAGAAGCAGTGTGTGAACTGTGGTTCAAAAGGTAATAAAGTTCCCAGGTATCCATTTTTGTGCTGTTTTGTTTATTCTAGTTATTTCTTCACAGGTAATGATAAGTGATCAATTCAATTCTGACTTTCCCTTTAAATTTGTCTGACAAGTAACCATTTCTTCGTTTTGTCTCTTCACTCTGAGTCAAGAGAGCTTCAGTGTAACAGATCTCCAGAGTCATTAATGGAGGACAAGAATGTTCACGCAAGCCTTTATACCACTGACGCAACACGGCTTTCTCCGAGACGAGACTCCAAGCTACTTCCAGATACTCGTCCAATTTTTCTTCTTGACACAGCATCAGACATTTATCATGTTGAATTTGACTGGGATGATCGTTTTGACATACATAGCAATCCTTCTTGATCAATTCCGTAATTTTTTCTGCCAAGTGTTTGGCAAAACAGGAGACTAAATGTTGTTCTTGTTCTGGCCATCTGGATTTTATCACTATGTCCTTTTCGTCTTTGTCTTGGGGTCTGCTTCCACGGGCTCCTCCCATTCCATGTCCAAAGATTCTCCACTATTCAAAGAGAGATAACAGTCCTCCATAGCTTCTAATAGTCTAAAATGACTTATCTCAAACTGTTGATTTCTATGGTAGTATCGAATTCGGCATACAGGATCACGTTCAACGTGTGGTCTAGAGGTGAATGTGCAAAGTGAAGATACACTCAATTTTATAGCGTGGAAATGTCCCTCGTAACTGCCTTGGTCTGGAGTGAAATCAGAAGCCCACAAAGCACAACCGCATGCGTAATCGTCGTACGTAATGCCGTGACTGGTGTTGGTTCCTAACTGCCCGGTAGCTTCGTACAGGGACAAGTACGATCTCAAGTAATTCTTCTGGGTAAAGTTATGTTCGACGGGTCTGGCACATAAGGTCTTGCCATCGCGACTGACTTCGATCTTGGACACGTTGTAATGATGAAACTCGAAAAGATTTTCCTTGTAGGCTCCGTTAAAGGCTGAATTTTTGACGATGCCAATGATCAAACGCTTGGGTAACTGTCCCTGGAACAGATGATCTTCGATCATGTATTGATGTCCAGCTGGTATGGTGAAGGTTTTTACTTCCACGCGTCGGATCGGATACTTGGCGGTCGTTCTGTTCAAAGTGTGACTGATGTCGTTTCCCACTTTAGGTAACACTTCCACGCGTCGCACGTAGAGTCTGGCTTATTGGATAATGGTTTTGTAATCGGCAGTTGTAGCCATCAAATGGAAAGTGGTACTGCTGAGATTCAGTCTCAGGCGAACATCTACACTGTTCAACAAATACTTCTCTTGCAACCACATGTCCAAATGCAAACGATCCATTAGTTCTAAACTACGGCTTAGTTTGATTTTCTCTTGACGTCCAGTAAATCCCTTATTTTCGTCATCTAGCTCGGTGAATTTGTTTGCCGTGTCAGGTTTCCATACCACGCAGGCATCTAGATGAGTGTTTTTGGCTTCTATTCCGTACGTCAAGAGATTTTCCAGGTACGCTCGATAAGGGTATGTATATACACTGCTGCTGACCAGTTTGTTAATTAAATATAGATCGACTTCGCTGAACAAGGAATGCATAAAATTGTTGACGGGAGTTACTACCTCACCGTCCCTTAGATTGAGACCATCCGTTGATGTGTCTTCCACATTGACTTTCAGGTACAAGTAACTGTTGTTCAGATCGATGTAATCGTCTGGCTGTCCTTTGATTTCAAACTCGATGAGAGCGGAGGCTGTCAAAGAGAAGACGGGATGAAATTAGATCCACTGAGATTCTTGCATCGTCATCATAGTGGGTGGCATGGCAAACAGATCCAGTTCCGACTTGGAACAGTCGCAAGACTCTCGGTGAATCATTTTTGTTTCTCTGTATGGTTTTTAATAATCAAAAACGTCTAAGTCTCGGACAGTTCTTCTATTCTTAGTCTTTCTTACTTTATGAGTATGAACGCTTCTAAAGGTGTGTTTTCTTCGTCGTCTCTTTCTGCCTTGTCCTCCGTGCTGTGGCGTCCGGGAAGCAGGAATGTCTGACTCAGCAGCGCCCAGGGCATTTATAGGCTTTTCTCGTCGGCCCAAAATGTCTTTGCCTGTTTTCAGCAAGACATGTTTGCCTGCTCTCAAGAAAGCTTCTTTAGAGTTTTGCTTGTCAATGATAACATTTTGGAGAAATTCTTTGCCGTGCGTCAATGCGGCATCTTTCAAGGCGTGCAATCCTCGTGTCACCATCGGTTACAACACCGGAGCCACCGAACGAAAGGCTGATTTCAACATATCTCCTAAACCATGTCCTCGCTCTCGAGCGACGCCTCGGTACACTAGATACATGATTTATGAGTCGTTAGAGAATTGTTTTAAAAAATGGAGTTTCACCGTGACTTTCCCTTTGGTGAATGAAATATTTTGTCCTAGATCTCCTTTTATAGCAATGTTGACAGTGTCAAAATACGACTTACTGACAGGTAAATAATGAGGGTGTACAAATTCGCGGTGAACGTGATAGGTGTTTCAACCTTCCTCGTCAGCGTTCGTGGCAAATCCACTTTGAAAGGAATGACACGCAGTAACGGTACCGAGCTGTGTCCCACCACGTTGTACTCCACCACATCGGAATACACAAAGATCAAATTCAGTCTTTGTTCAGTTCTACCGGGAAACGAAATTATTTTGCAAAATCCAGGTTGATGATAATGGTTGGTATGGGTTTACAAATCAGTATGAGGTAAATGAAAACTTTTCAGTCGAGTCTTGGCAGCACGATACAATTTCTAAACTCCTCCGTAACCTGCAGGATGGGATGGATCGTAGTAAATGCTGGCTAACACCTTTTCCATTTTTGTTAATAGGTCACCCACTCTTCGCTGATGCTACTTTGGACGGGCGAAAGGGTGGTTTGGAAACGGATTTACGTGTCCGATGGGCTACGGGAGTAAAAGTCGAAGCTAGTGGTGGAGGTGGTAATGGAATGACTTTGGTCTTCTTTTCTTTTTTCACTTTTGTTTTCCCTTCTTTCTTTTTCACTTCTGTCGAAGGAGGAGTGGACATCATCTTTTTAACACAAGCTTTCATTTCCTCTCGTTGGGGTGTGGGGGAATGGGTCAACAAGGACGCTGCAATCTTACTAGGAATGGGAGCTGCTGACGGTGTTTGAAATATTTATAGTACCTCATCTCCCTCAAGCTTTCGTGAGGTTGCGTCTCTCATGACCACTGGGGGTGGTGGTGGTGGTGTGGGTAATGGACTTTTCATCAAGGTTTTGAAATCTTTCAGAGTGGGTAGAGCTGTTTCGTCTAAAGCTTTCTGGTGAAAGAGTTGTAGTCGTTGCACGAGTTGACCGTACTTTTGAGATTTTTCTGTTTCGGACAAATCTTGGCGATCCATCAAGGACTGCAATTCGTGTTGTAACTGGGACATCTCGCTCAAATGGGGATTGGGAGGCAAATGCGGGATCCGTTGTTCTTGCCAACGATGGTATTCCATCCATCGTTTGTAAGGCACTAAAGCCATGTTTCGTCCTTCCATTCGATTTCAAGGGTCATGTCTGAGATGTTTGGACTTCCGAGGTCTCTTTTTATCCTGATCCTACGAGTCATCCCAGCATGGTTCCCCATACTCCTTTCAGCAAGGGTCCAAATAATAGAGGCAAAATTCCTCCGTGTTGGACCAACATCTTCTTCTTTTGACGAATGGGGATTTTCTTTTGAACCATTTGGCGAAGAACGTGACGATGTTTGCCTAAGCATCGTTTCTGGTGTTTTGACAAAGGTATCGTACCTTTCAAGGCGTTCAAACAACATTCGCACACGGTATCAATGACATCTTTGGAGGCGGTTTGAATGAGTTTTTATCCGCATGGGTGGAGAAGCTTTGGACAGGACAGACAACATGTCGCCATGTTTGACTAAACGAGGAGGCAGTCCTTTCCTTTCCTTTCATTTGGGTTTAGAAGAGGGATGTTTTCTAGGGGGTGACTTTTTGCTTGTTGGTTCCGGGACACACACCAAAACTACACTGACATCGATGACTTAGCACACGCGCTTTTCTTTTTTTTTTTTTTTTTTTTTTTTGGACTATCGCTTCGTCAAAAAGGTGACAATGTGTTTTCCAAAATCGCCAAAGAATCCTCCCCTTTGGCTACTCCTCGTTTTCTTTGGACTACTGTGTCTTTTCTTAGGGTAAGGTGGATGTTTGGCTAAACGTTTTGTCGGACGACGAGACTGTCCATGTCTCTTTTCCTTTTTGGACAGGAGAATGACGTTAGTGCATTCTTTGAGGTGACATCTTTGGGCGTTCAGGAGCACAAAATCACTGATACCCATGCCTTGTCTCAGGTCTTTTTTATACTGGAACGCGTCGCCACTTATTGTCTTTACGTCGTATCAACTTGATGACAGGCATCACGCGCCGTGGAGGAGTTCGCAAAGAACTAAATCGGGACAGTTCTTGCTTGGACAAATCCAGTAAACTCTGTAACATACCCGATCTCTCTTGGACTTCGATTTTGGGAGCAGGTTCTTTGTGAGCAGCTGCCACTGCAGCTAAAGAGGAGGAGGGTGTCACCGCTGAAGGCGAAGTTCTTGGAGATGTGGGTTTCCATGGTTTCATTAACTAAGGAAGAACGGGTGTCAAATTGGGTTGGGCAAGCATCACCAGCAACGGAAAAGTGGAAGATCCTGAGGCTACCGGAGATGCGGCCACTGACGTTGCAGGTCGTGGTTTGTGAATGTAAGGTTGCGTCCTGACCGAAGTGCCTCTCTTGCGGGTAGAAGCTGTTTTCTGGGGGCTTTTCTTTTTCTGGGGACTTTTCATTTTCTGTGAGCTTTTCTTTTTCTGGGGTCATGACCTGGTCTTGACACCGCTTCTCTTTTTCTTCTTTGGGCTTCGTTTGGCTATTTTGGGAGTGGCTTTTTCTTGGAGAGAACTTTGGGGGCATTAGGATCCCATTTTAAGAGGGAGCGAATGACGACACCTCCTAAATTACCGCTCCCTCCAGGTTTCAAAATGATTTGCTTTTTGGTTTGAGTGTCGATGCGGTGATCAGCCAGTTGTGTTAAAGTGACTTTAGGACGTGCGGTGCTTTGTTCCGTATAGTATCTCAAAAGAAACTGTCCATCGTATCCAGAGAAATTGTGAGTCATTACTGTGGCATGGCAATGACAATCTGCGTAACATTCAATGTCCTCTTGGCTCCACGTCTCGTCGATGGGGTCTAAGATCCACTGGGCGAAATCGGCTAGCGTGTTAGGTCCCCAAAATATTTTTTCATGTCCTCCAGGAATCTTACTGCAGTGAAGACAATGACTAAAGATAAGCTCTTGGATGCACTTCTCGCACGCTCGATGAGCCACGCAGAAATTAGGAATGTGAATGTCGGTCTCTTGCATGCATTCGAAATCGAAAAAGATGAAATTTCCTTTCTTCTGATTATCTTCCTCTTGATGTCTGGAATGGTATTTTTGAATGTAGCATTGGTGTTCCAAGTCCACGATTTGGTGACAAATGTGACATCGTTTCTTTCCTGAACATACGTGTGCCTTGGCACTGTTGGTACGTATGCATTGTCCACAAGTAGGGCACAATATCAGGAGTTGACAAGCACTTTTCTGCTGTGAACCTTGCGTCTTTAGATGATGTTGGTAACAGGTTGGACTGAAGAAAGTGCGCTGACGAGCAGGGCAATGCACTCGTTCTTGTCCTTTGTCCAGACAGGGTTGAGAGGCCAAACATCCCTCAAATTTCGATCCACAATGTTTGTGTTGCTCTCGACTGTTATAGCCATAGTCACATATCTCACAGTAATAACTGTATCACATGAATCCGGTGATACTGGTAATGGCATCGAAATGTTCATCGTGATAATAGACGTGAATGTATTTTCGGTCTTTAAAATCTTTGCCTCGAAAAACAAAGGTCCGCGCACTTCTTGAGGGTGCACTTTCAAGGTGTAACGTGGATCCAAGACATCTTGCAATTTTTGCATTTCAGGAATGTCACAGTTTAACCGCGCTTGCATTAACAGGACTTCGGCTTAATTTCGTTGTTTGGCACGATTTGAGTTTTGAATTGTTTGCCAAGCTCTTTTCCATTCTACAGTGTCAATCTTGTCGGCATACGTTGGTCCCACCACGATGGCACGAGCTAAACACATTTGATCTTGAGGGTTGTTAATTCGAACGAGGCTCATTTTGGTGCTGCGAAGGTTGTCCACCAATAACATCGGTGATGTGAAATTGGTAATTGGATTGTTGCACGTGTTGAATCTTGTTGATGACTTTGGAAGGTGTCAATTCTGCTGGGCTGCTAAACTCGATCCAAAAGGGGGACTTCAAACCGTCGTGATGAATGGAAAGTCTCAAGCGAGCATCTTCTTTGGCTTGACATTGACGTTTCAGTGTGGTTAACAAAGAATCCCACACGTCGGTGATGAAGCCCTCTGCTTTCTCCAGTTGTACGTTAGACTTGAAATGTTTAAACTTCACCGAGTAGGTGTAAGGCGGTGGTTCTAATTTTTCTAGAGGAACGCTTTTCCGTCTCTCGAACGTGATAGTACTTTTCAGGGTTTACTAATGGTGAACTTTGTCTGGATGTAGACTCTCTGAGTCTGGATTCTGGTCCACCCTTGTCATTTTCAAAATCACTGGCATGAATTTGTGTCAAGACTTCAGCTACTGTACGAGGCGATAAATCACGTTTCTGCCTCTTACTTTCTTCTTCTTTCTTCACGAATTGATGCGATCGTTTCATCTTGACTGAGAAAAGTCAAATGACTACATTTTAAACGCCATGGGTCACATTATATCCAATATTCATTTCACTCTCAAACTGAGCAGAACGATGGAAGAGCCTACACAGATCGAACTTTTGATCAGAGCTTTGCAAGGTGTCATAAAAAATAAATTCTTCAGACAAGCCGACAGACTACTCACCCTCCTTTCGAGATAAAAGTCAAGATACTTGCTATATCTGTAAGAAGAAAGGACATTGGTCTTCAGAGTGTCCAGACCGTCAAAAGGGCAAAACAGGTGCTAGAAGAAACAATAGTCAAGATACCTGTTATCATTGTCAAGAAAAAGGACACTGGTCTTCAGAATGCCTGAGAAACAACAGGAGCAAGAAGAAGGGAGGGGTTCAGAACAGGAAGAAGAAGAGGTACCCATCCCAAAGGAAGAACCCAGGTACGTTCAGAAAGAGAAACATGAGAAGAAAAGAAGACGAGGAGAAAGTGAGGAAGTAGTGGAGGAAAAACTTGTGAAAGTGAAGAAATTTAGAAAACAGAGAGAGTGAAGATAAAGTGTTATGTTGTGCTGTGAATTGGATTGTAAAATTTGTACCAGAAGAGACCAGGCATAAAGCTTAAGTGACTCTTGGTTTTGATTTTTAGAATAAGAACCTACACTCACGCACTCACGCATTCACACACGTACAATATGGGTAAAAAAGGCTTTTTTGAGTTTTAATTGATGTTGGCAATTGAAATACTATCTCTTTTCGAGAGAAGTTGGTGGCCCTGAAAAGGGCCCTTGGGTATTTTGTTTGTTAAAAAAACAAACTCAAGAATGAGACGTAATCATCTTTAACTGCCTTAAGCTTTGCCACGACCAAGGCCTACTTCTGAACTGGCTCCTGTCGATGATGATTTGGTAGAAATCACTTATGGTGGTATGGCATGAGTACGAACAGGGTTGGGTTGTTTATCTCGAGAAGGTCTTTTTCTCTTCGGTCGTAATAAAGAAGTCTGATACATTTGTTTGAGACTCCTTAACTCTGCTAAAATGTCTAAAAGTACCGTGACCGTTTGACTTTCACTATTCTCTCTTAGACTTTGTTTCTTTTCTGCTTCTTCTTCCTGTCGTTTCCTTCTTGCCTCTTCTTCTTCTTGCTGTTGTTGTTGAAGGAGAAAAGCTTGTTCTGCTTCCTTCTGCTGCTGTAAAAATTTCTCCAATTCTTCTTTCTGTGTCTGTTTAAAATCCTCGACGTGTGGTAAAGAAGGAGAAAGTGGCGAAGGTACTGTGTACCGGAACAAATTCTTGCGAAGAAGAAAGAAAATCCACTAAATCCCAATTAAAATCGACCTCTTCTGGAAGAAGAGATGTGTTAACTTTGGTAACCGCTTCTGTACCATCGCTTCTCGTCTCCACGGCCGGTGCACCCCAATTCATCGTCTTCTTAGGTTCAGTCATGATTGAAAACTGTGTTGCATGGATTGACTGAACACAGACGCTAGCGACTCTATATAGGGAATGTGACGTCACAGGTCGCTGTCTTCGGATTGGAAGACTGGTTCCGCATTGTGACTGAATTTTGTAACGCGCGTTTGGATTGGTGAATAAACTCAATCCGTTTTGATCCGCCCTTCCCCTATAAATAATCACAGTTCACCGCATTCCATTCACATGTTCTCGTCACAAGATGTGGACCAACGTAGAATCCTCTACAAAACTTAAACTAAAAACAATGTAGTATAACTTGTGGTGTAGCTTTCAATTTGCCGAAACTATACCAACAAATCCTTTTCTTTGATCTAAAGAATACAAGATTTTGAAATTATTAGACCCAACAAATACAACACAAAATCCAAAACACAATAAATGAAAACTTTTCCTCAAAAAATTCTTAATAATAAGAACAAGAAAAAGGCGCGTGACTGAATGTTTTCAATCATGTCCGAGCCTTTACAAATTTCAATCCGTTTTTCTTATCAAGCTCGGTACTTTATAAGCATTATGATGCTATAACACTACAACACTTAAACCAAAAACAATGTGGTATAACTTGTGGTGTAGCTTTCAATTTGCCTAAACTATAACAATAAATCCTTTTCTTTGATCTAAAGAATACAGGATTTTGAAATTATTAGTTTTCTTAAGGAACAACACTTCCTTTCAATTCACTATAGCCAAGTATAACTTTCAGTTTGCCGAAACAAATAGTATCCAAACTCTGCACATAACAACACTGAATGAAGCTCATCTTCCAAATAATTTAAAAAGAATATCTCTAATAGAATTAATAATCCTCTTTATATAACCTCATATATAGATATGATATTATTCAATGACAAAAAGCAATGATACAAATCGGAATAAAATATGATGTTTTAATCATGTTCGCGTGATGTTGATTTTCAATCCCTACAGAAGTGCTAGGTACTTCCGCAACAGAATAAAAAACTTAAACACACCACCTACATGTTTTCTATCAAGTCCGTGTGATAGAGATTTTCGATCCGTTTTGGGATGCTAAGGTATTTCAAAAGTAACTATGAAATGATTTGAAACATACACCAGAAAATTATACAACTTTACTAAATCATAATTGTAACTAACAAAAGAATAACTCTCTCTTGATAATTATGCCATCATACATGTGCACTCTAAAGAGAAATTGCTAGAGAGAAATGTAGGACTAACACAGAAAACTTCAATCCCAATATCAGGTGCTAAGGCATTTTCAAGAAAAAGCTTAAAGCACAAAACAATGTTTCCATCACGTCCACGTGATGGAAGATTTCAATCCTCTTTCAGGCACTAAGGTGCAACAATACAAAAATAATTGGACAACAATATGCCACGGCATATAGAAAAACTAGATACAAATAACAAAATGCAACTCATACACTCATGGTACAAAGATACTATGCATATAGACACTTTATTATTTTTTAACACATATTTTTGGATACAATTCAAAATTGTACACAGATAAGAAAACAAACCATAGAAGATTTGACCTAGATAGAGCCGTCCATGCACGAAAAAGGGGACACAATACAACAGAACACACATAAGGACACATCGCATTGGACTAAAATGACTCTGGCAGAGTCACTACTCAATATTAAAACAACAGGGAAAGGGAAGGAAAACTACCCTGGGACTTAAACAGTCCCCAGGGTGGATAGTACTTCCCTAGGTTCAAAGTAAGGAAGGATAGAAACCAGGCCCAATGCCAGCCCCGGTATAGGGAAGGGAGTACAACCAACCAAACTTTATTGGGATAATTTAAACTCTACCATATGACGAACAAAAATTAGACTAACCCTGACCAAATTTTTATCTTTATTCTTCTTGGAGACAAACAAACTTGTAACGCCTTATAGGTGGACAGGGATACACAAAGCATAAAGCATCATTAGAAAACCAGGATGTCACTTCTAAGTCTTAACCAATTAAAGGTGTTGGGATGAGAATAAGAGGTGTCAGCATAGTAGAATCCTCTACTCTCGTATCGTCAATGCTGTTCTGTACGGACTTACCCATGCATGTGAAATCATCATGGACAATTATCAAGATCACGGATACAAGCGGTTGGAAAAGAAGAATTTATGTGGAGAGACAAGGCTGTTTGAAGAGGGTTCTGATTTACGGACCAGAAGTCAGACAAAGTTTGAGGAAAAGAAGAAGTCCTATGCGATGCCTTCTATGTTAACGGAATAATGTTAACATAAACCCAAAGGCCCTTTTCAGGGCCACTCATGTCTAGAAAAGAATTGCTTTCTTGCCTCAAAATATTTTTGTCTGTTACATGTTGTATGTTGTCTATTGTCTGTGTTATATAAATCTAAGTCCCACTCCTTTGCTCAGTACTGTGACATCACCTCCCATGGTTACAACGGTGTTACCAATACCGTTACGTCAGACGCTATACAGACTCCACTTTCCTTTGTCCGTCAACAGGCCCAATATTCCCCATGTTAAATTTCCCTAGTCCGTAGACAGGCCCAATCCATTTTCCCTGTACATTCCTATGTTCAATTTGCCATGTTAAATTCGCCTTGTCCGTGGATTTGCCCGGGGGGTGGGGGTGTCTGTAATGCCTTTTACCATTGTCTGTAGAGTGCCCCCATTCACTACGTAGATTTTTCTCTTGGAATGAGAAACTTGCTTGCCATTTGTGCCATAGTTTAGCTTTCACTTTGCTATACACGTTATAATTAAATATCTTCCTGTTGTTCGTTATTTTTGTGACCTATGACCAAATCAAGGAAATGAAAAAGTAACAAACAGAACATTACAAGGGAAATATTGGAAATCGCGAAGGAAAAAACCCCAAATCATTTAAGTGAGAAAACTGCGAAAATTAAACAACTCGGACATTTCACCTTGTATAGCTTAACATTTAATTTTCTCCAAGACTGAATGAATCTTTTTAGTACATTCTGCTTGCCACGATATAAATATTCTAAGTCCCAAAATATCTTAGACCTATTACAGCATTTAAACATCTTTACCTTTTATTTTGTTGTACTTCATATTTGTTATTTAATTCTTGGAAGGGTGTATCTTCCTGACGTTCTGTGCAATTCGTCATTTTTACTTTTGTTTAATTTTACCTTTAATTGGTACAAAATAGACATTTTTTGCTGATGTGCCGTCAAGTCCTAATATATTCATACAAAGTCCTTTTCTAAAGCATGCATTGGATGTTCACGAGAAAGCTTAACTCGTTGAACAAGGAAAATAAAAACCCTACCTTGTCCTCGACACACACGAGCAACGGAACATGGCCAAGGTTCTTTTTTAGGATGTTCAAGATAAGCATGGGCTGAAATAGACGTTTCATGTGTATTTTTACATTATCGATCATGAAATATGAGAGATATTGCTGAGTAAGGACAGCCTTGCATGCAAACAGAAAGAGAGAGAGAGAGAGTATTTGGGAAGTTATGTGTGTATGAGAGAGCCTAGCGAAGCAATTGTAAGTACCATTTTTATAGGTCTTTGGTATGACTTGGCTGGGATTCGAACCCAAGACCATCCGCATCCGCTGCGGACGCTCTAACCCACTAAGAAATTAGCGGTGGAGCGTTATCTATATGCATTTACGAACACTCGCCATTAACCAGGTGATATATACGCTTATGAATTAATGAACTGAATATTCCCGGTTAATGATACATGTGAAAGCTGCTTTCCTTCCCAAAACCTATATTTAACTAAAATGATAATACTGTATTTTGTTTCAACGCCTACCGATGTAAAAAGATGAGTTTGTTACCCAAGATCCTTATACGCCTTCCAGTTTTACTTATTTAATATTGTCGAAACCATTGATTTTGTGGTCCAAATAAAATATTATCTACAATTAGTGAATATTTTGATAACGTAACTAGCTATCTTTAAATTGTGCAAATTAGTTACAAATCATCCTATAGCGACACATATACAGTGAGAGCACGCTCATCACACTTTGCTTCTCGACCCCAAAGTTAATTATGAGTTTACTCTGCACAGATGAACGTGCTACATTGACCTCAGTGTTGCTTTGTTGTTATCGTTATACGAATACGTGGTGAACTGGGATATTCCACACCTTATTTCTATCTTAATCATAGCCCAAGATTTTCGCTTCCCACTAGTACCTTCCACCTCCCGCAGATTTTCACTTTTCTTTCTGGTGTAATTATTTAAAAATATTTTCACCATAATTAATTAGGACAGTCACACAACTATGCCATGTCATTATCTAAATTTTCGTTTATTTCTTGAATGGAGTGAAGTTTTTAACAAACAAATTCGTTACTAGTGTGCTAAGCACTGCTATATGATGCAAATTACTACCGTATCGAATGTCTGTATATTTATAAACAGCAAATACTATACTGGTCAATATTACTATACTAACTACTACCATTATCAACTTCTATGAGGGTCCCGAGTTGTCTATAGGACTCACTGTACTAATTAAGTTCCCATAGTAAACATATGCATACACCATGATATTAAAAATTAAATAACTTAAAATTGTTTGAGTACTCATGACCAAACCTATATTTATCAGTATAGATGAAACCTGGATGTCAGCTTCTGTACTGTGTAGAGGAAAGGATATGAGCCGCGGCATTTTCTGGACTTGCATGTGTTTGAAATATGTGCTTTCAACTCCGCACCAAAGAGTCACGTGCTAATTTTAGTAATGATTGTTCCAAACTCAAGACTGTTAAAGGACTTAAATTCCATCAATAAAACAATGTCTCTATTTTTGTCACTTACAACTAGGATAAGCTATCAAAAGATTCTTTTTCCTAAAACATAACATACATTATTAACCAATCGTGGTTAGCCAAACCCATCTATACTCATTTTTCCATATCATTAGTACCGTGTGTCCTTTAAAGAGCTCACCGTTCCGGATCATTGCCATCTCACCTGTCTGCGTGGGTTCGAGTCTCGGGTTCGGCCAGTGTGGGTAGGTGAGAAAGCTTGCCAGTAGCTTCTCGTGGGTCGGTGGTTCTTTCCGGTGATTTCCCGGGTTCTTCCTCCACCATTAATACTGGCCGCCATGTATAGCCTATCGTGTGCTGAAAAATAGTGTTAAATCTACAACAACAACAACAACTAAAAGGGTAAAGATCAACTTCAATGTAGGAACGGATCCAGTCGTCCATAAAAGAGAAAGGATTCACTTTATATCTCACAACCTCCTCTTCTAATTTATAATTTGGAATGATATTCTACCTACTAAATTCCTGACGCACTCTGGAACAAATTAATTACTATAGTGATCTGGTTTGTGATACAAAGATTGGAAGTTGACCCAAGGGCACCCTATTCTTGATGCAAGCACCGACACAGATTACGGCTGACAAAAGGCATATCTGAAGTCATTGTACCACACAAAAGATCAATCATTTAAGGCTAATATATAATAACTAAAAGCTGGTAGGTAAGCCGTTTTTGAAAGTTTATCAACTTACTATATAATTGTGATTAATGCTATTCATTTGCACATAAAATCATTAGAACATTCTTTGCTTGTTTTTCAATTAAGTATGCTGCTTTATTGGCCAGGCACGTGGCTTTGCTTTTGACGCTTTTGCTGACGGAGACAGACAAAGCAGTCTTTTTAAAGTTAGATTGACTCAGTCACATACCTAGAAATTTGATATCATATACAGACAGTGGCAGTACCAGAATTTGAGGCGCCCAGGAAAAATGTTATTTAGTGGCATCCGCACTGAGGCGCCCGGGGGCGATTTTCTTTAGTGGCGCCCCCATTTTCGCCCAGAGAACCAATCTTTACAACAGTTACGAGACGGACATTTATATGCGAGTAGCGAGAACAAGTGGTGGTTGCGACATTCATTGGATATTCTAAGCTGAGGTAATATCTTTGATGGCTTTCTTGCATACGTCTCAAAGCAAAAACTGTCGTTATCTGATGGTGTTTCTTTCTCTCCCCCCCCCCCTTAATATGCATATTGGGATTCAGATAGAAACATTTACAAATGGCTTTTAAACGTGTTTTTCAATTCAAATCCTTCTTTGGATCAGAACAGGATGATCAAGTACAATAATTTTACTTTTGATGTACTATCTGCTTTTGTTCAGTTCCAATGTATCAAAGATGACGTGAGTGGAATAGCGCATGAAACCGTTATAATGCGTTTATCATTTAATATAAGATGTTTCTTGTCTTTCACGCTTAAATTTGGATACAAATTTGAAGGTCTGTGCAAGAATTAACCTTTTATGGGTGTTACTATACGTGATAAATGTGAAATTGCACAACAACTATGTCTATGAAACTAAGATGCCAAAAAGAATGTTTGGCATCGTTCGCCAAAGCAATTGTGACAGCTGGTTATATCAAACCACAAGAAGAGTGCAAGAGTAAATGTCCATTTCGATGATTGGTGATTTATTTCGTTAAGAAACCAGACTCGTCAGAACATATTTGTCATGAAAAATAGAAACATATAATCATTTTTGACATGTTTTGCATTGGCGTACACTTTTCACGTGAAAAAGCTAATTACCTTTTCATGAAGATTTTGAAAGTAATGTCTAGAGAAATGTTAATCGTAAAGATTTGCCATTAAAGAAAGTTCCATTTGTGAAATAGTCATTTTTTGTGGAAAAATAATTTTTGTAAACGTATTTTGTTGGTGAGACATCACTACGCTAATGACACGAATGACCACTGATAATCGTTCGTAGCATAAGATAAATTCTACAAGTATTAGATATCTACATACATTACGAGTCTATAAAGATTTATATCCAGTTATTCTTTGGAGCGCTAAAGCGGACACCAGAAAACACACTCTTTCCGCTATACCTGAATTTTTCTTAGATATATACCAAGCGAGTCCCGATAGATCAGACATCATAGTTCCCTTCTTTACAAGAATCAGCTGCTGTCAAATTAATAAGCTGCTCTAGATTGGCGGCTCTTTCATACTACCGCACTTGTACACAATGTTATTCGATTATAAATATCATCTATCTTCATAAGACGGAGTTTCTTTTTAATTATAGAACAACTTTTCTTTGCAAAATTCCATCCGCTTCACCTCGATATACAGTTGATGGTACTACTTACCCATCTTTAATGGGCGTTCCACTTAGGGAATAGATTCTCTACTGTCGATATGAAGTTATGGTGTTTTTGAACACATTCTCTATCACTTCTTGTTTCATTTTTGTTTAAAAAAATAGATTTAATTGGTATTATTTATTGATCATAAGTTTCCCCAGTAGTACGTTAACTGCTCTGAATCACAGGTAACATTTCTCTGCAGAGCAATTTTAATCGCTGTATATATCTATCTACAATGATGGATAGAGAGAGAGAGAGACAGTAACATCATAACTTTTCACTTGGTAACATACTAATATGATCCCCACAATCCCATCACACACCAAATCACTTGCCTTATTTACTGCACTGAAATAGCGGATCTAAGCAACTTTACTCCCTTGATAATTCCATACTGTGAATTAAAACTAATTCATCCCACAAGCGACAGCAATAACTAGTCCTTTATTACCACATTAACGTGCAACTATCAAAATTCACTCTCACGAGGACTAACTGCTATTGGTAGCCTCATACTACACTTCGATACATCATGTGACCATATTGTGCATGGTTAAGCTCTATTTTTAGGCGGGAAAACACCCACGTACATCTAAGCTGTATTGTCTTCAAATATAATTTTCAGCTCTTTTAAATTGAACACAATCATAATATCTTTACATTCCAAATAATAAAAAATTTAAAAAAAAAAAGAAATGCGAAGTAAAATTGTCCGATGTATTCACATGTTAGAAGCCATATCTGAGTAAAGAAGGATGTCCTTGGAGCAAATAAGATCAATCTATTTTAAGCAAATTATTTTTCTTTTTCTTGTAGAACGTGCGCTGACCACCCAACCCCTTGCCCTCCCCACTATGGATGCACTGAATGTGGAAAGGGGGCAGGATATAATTAAGAAAAAATGAGATTCTTGCAGCGTGTACTGTTTTGTGTTCTCCTATTATAAAGTAATTTTAATGGCTAGAAAGACGATCCAATATTGACGGCACCCCATTCCATTTGCATCTGTTATGTAACCCTTTCTTTGTGAACTTGAAAACAACAGTCCAATACGGAAGTGCTCATTTACTTCAAGAAAAAACAACTCCCCAAAATACCAATCAGTACATCCTCTACCTTTTCCTTCAAGGCAAGAAAGAAAGCTCGTATGCAATATGCTGTCATTGAAAACTATATTCTGAAATAATTTTGTTCTCATGGAACAATTTGGCGGAGGAAAGAGACAAAGTCACAATCAAAGGAATCTTGTGATTTCACTATCGTAACAAATGCAGTACACTCCAATCGCCCAAAATACCAGTCTATCCTAAGATCGCTTGGTCATTTCTTTCAACTTGAGAAATAACCTCTCGAGCAGTTGATGGAATACCTTTAAATAGCATGGGTTTGGCGATTAGCCTTCGGCTAAGTGTGCCACATATTTTGGTACAGGAAGGTTAGATAATGTTCCAGTTGTGAATTTGTCTCCTTCAGCCACCACGTTGTATTATGTGAACAAATGTAGTTCCAAATATAGTTCGAGATGGCGGTAAATTATATCCGGGGTTTTTCTTGTTTTTTTTTTTTGTTTTTTTTTATTTATTTATTTCTTTTGACAGAAAAGGTCCGGGATGTTCTGAATGAATTCTGAATACTTAAAAACTCTAATAACAAGCACAAAAAAGAGGACGCTGAAATGGATCGATATGTCCTAAAGTGCCTGTGAGCAAAAATCAGAGACCAGTAACACTGACACTAACTACTGTTGATAAACACTAAGAGCCCTCACTTACACGTGCAATTTCTGGCGTTCAAGCAAAATAACATCTTACCGCTTATTACGGAATCTGCAAAACGGTTTTCTCTGCGACTTTTTTTTATTTTTGTTGGGGGTGGTTCACCGTGGTTGGGTGGGAGAAATATGCAAAATGACCATTACCATTTGGTCTTAGAGTCAGCTTTAATCACGATCTTTTTTGATGCCAATTCATACACTTTCTGCGTAAAAGAAATGAACAGCAGTTGGTAGATCACAATGAACTCATTTTGCTAGCTTAAAATACAAAAGCTGAACTCCTTTTGCTATATTAAAATGCATCAACTGAAAATAATTTTTCAAATATATTATAATGCAGTGATTAAGGTTGTATATGTGAGCTGGTAGGTCTAACCATCCTATACGAGTTGTATAATGAAAATTTCTTAAGTTTAATGTACTCTTCCTACGACAATGATTTTGTCCATATGTTAAACTAATATACAAGACACGTTATGACTTTGTCTTCTGGGACTAATTAACATTTTAGTGGAAATGCTATCCCTTATACAGAAAAAGGGTATTGAAATTTAAAATCCTGCCATTTATAAAATAACCAAAATACTCTCTGCCTAGCACCCGCGCGTGGGAGAAGGGTAGAGATCGTAAGCGTGAGTACAAGTCGAGCAGCATGAAGCAAACTCTATTTCAATAACGCATTGTGGCCGAGTGGTCTAATGCGCTCTCCGTCACGGATCACTGCCATCTCACCTCTGTCTGCGTGGGTTCGAGTCCCGGGCTCGACCAATGTGGATATGTGAGAAAGCTTGCCAGTAGCTTCTCGTTGGTCGGTGGTTCTTTCCGGGGTTTTCCCGGGGTTCTTCCTCCACCATTAATACTGGCCGCCATGTATAGCCTATCTTGTGCTGAAAAATGGCGTTAAACCCTATAACAACAACAACAACAATAACGCATTATCAATGTGCAAACTGTTTATAAAAATGTTCAACCGGAGTTTTCTTAAAATCGGAACAAAGTTCTTCTAGAACAATTTACTTTTTACCCTTATCTGGGGTCTCATTTTACGACTTAGTTTAAAACATAAATCTTGTTTATTTGAAAATTAGTCATTCGTGCTGTAAGATCTTAGCAGAATCAGCAATATGATTGTTGTATCCTGTAGTTGATTTGGGCGGCAATTTATTTATTTAAAATATCTAACGAATGGAAATAGAAAGTGCTCTTCAAAAATCATTTTGGAAAAAAAGACTCGAATTTATAATGAAATTTCAAAACGGTATATTCTTGGATTGTATTAAGACTTGTCACATCAGGACGACTTGGGCCATCACAGTCACATCAACAATTCCAGCGTTGGATTTGGATTTTATTTGGATTTCTACTAAAGTATATTCAGAACGATAATCATTTGGATTTTTGTCTGTAATTAAAAGAAGGTTTCGGATTTCATTCTCATTACCGCAATTTCCGTATTTTGCATTTTCACTTTGTATTCTAGGGAAATAAATTATTTGTTGAATTTACCAAGCTTGTTGCTTTTAACTCTTTTCTATTTGTTGTTTTAAGACCATCATGTCTAAGAATGTCTCGAATCAAATCAATTAATGTGATAATAATGACAACAACAAGCCCTCATCCACCCACAGCTGTGACTTCAGATCAAAATTTACAAACCCCAGATTAAAATCACCATTTAGAAGTAAAAAACGATGTATTTGAAAAGACCTTCTTGCACTCAAATGCTCTCTTCTTTTGCCAAGGAAGGCAAATAACAGGCTTTACAAGCCGATCTCCAGAATTTATTGCATTTCGCATCGATAACATGTTCCAGCAGTTGTTAAAGGTCAGGGTCATATCACGAGCTGAGGACATCACTAAAATGGATACGAGTTTACTTCTGAAAGATCGAAATGCGCAGAAAGCAAGAACAACGGATACTATAATAACACCAGCCTTACGCAAGCGTATTTTAAAAACAGGAATAGCCTGGCTTAAACAGCATCAGCCATTTGTTTTTTTGTAAATAGATACAAAATGATCATAACAAGCTCCTTAGATGACTGCCATGACCCGTTCTGACACTCTACCATATATTACTACATAAAAATCGACCACTCTTCGCTAACGAAGATGGAACTATGTATACTATCCCAATGGGGGCCGCGAGTGGCCGAGTGGTCTAAAGCGCTCACCGTTACGGATCACTGCCATCTCACCTCTGTCTGCGTGCGTTCGAGTCTCGGGTTCGGCCTATATGGGTATGTGAGAAAGCTTGCCACTAGCTTCTCGTGGGTCGGTGGTTCTTTCTGGCGTTTACCCGGGTTCTTCCTCCGCCATTAATACTGGCCGCCATGTATAGCTTATCCTGTGCTGAAAAATGGCGTTAAACCCCACAACAACATACTATCCCAATGAACAGGCTAATGAAAGAAAAGTTAGAGCTACCTAAAAGTGAACGCTTTGCTAATAAAATCTTCTAATATGTTGACAAAAAGAAAGTAAATTGGAAGTATAAGGATTAAATGATCATGGTAAAGTTTACCTAATCACTCACAAGACCTACTGACTTTATTTACTGTGTGAGTGAATAGGTAAAATTTACACATTGATATCTACCCAACCATGCCCATTTAATCCTATAACATATAACTAGATACATGAAAGCGCGAGCACAGATAACTTGTTATAGAAATATGCTGATACACAGAGTTGAGAATGATAACTACAATATAAATGTCCAAGAAACATCACAATTCATGTTTCGAAATAATCAACGTAGATTTTGTTTAAAAAATCAACTTACACTGTAAGGATTTCCCTCCGCTGGTGGAACATTATGCTTTGAGAGAATACTGAAATAAAAAATTAATCAGCAAGTAATATTTTGGACATTCATCACTCAATACGAAAAAATTAATTTCTTCTTTGAGTACCCCACCCCACCCCACCGTCTCTCACAGAGGTGAAATTTCATCAGTCTTGAGTCACAATAATTTTCTCAAATGCATAAGTATGAAAATATCGAGTTTGCATTATTCGATATATATATATAACAATATTTTATACGGCTGGCTTTTATGCTAAAAATATGCTAAAAATAGAATTATGGAAATTTAAAGGTCTACAAATAAATTTTAATACATTTTTTTTACTTCTTAAACAGATTTCAAATTGACTATAACACTTTGAATTCATGAAAAAATCGAGAGTTTATATTCTAGCTTCTATCATCTTCCCATAGGGAAGCCAAATATTCCTCAGTTGTTATAATGGGCATAGTGGCTGATTTTTTTGTAAAAAAATAACATTGTTGACGTCAATTTATCTTGAACTCCCCCTCAACAATTGTCAAACTTCTTCAAACCCCCTCCCCCCCCCCCCCCCATTTTGTTGACATAATTAATGGACGACCCCAATTTAGTCTTTAACCTTTTTAAAACGGTTACAAATTAGGTTCATTCATCGTAAAGCTTTCGGCGGTGAAGCAAAGTGAGTGGTAGTACTAATACTATTGCCTCTACTTAGTAGACGGGGTTACGACATCGGAGCTAGGTGGGTGGGTGTTGTCAACATTGATGGACACTATTAATTTATTAATTAATACCTACTGTTATTCAATACCAAACGACGATTGGAATGATTCTCGTGTATATTTCATATTCCCATATCAGTTGATAATAAGCCATCCATTTAACTCGTTAATTTCACGATTAGTATTATACCGGGAATGCTATCAGTAGCAAAGTACGGTTGCTCCGGCAAGCAAGCGCTCGCTGATTTGTTTCCCTGCGGTTGCTACCCAGCGAACAGTAGAATTTTCCCTGCCAAGTGCAGAATTCTGCAGAATTCCGCGGGAAGTATAAAAGGCTTGTCAGCGTCTCTACTGGGACCTGTTTAGGTTTCCGAGGGTCACGTTAAGAGCTCCGTACGTTTAGACAGAGCGTGCGAAATCATTTACTATTTTTACTACGAATACCATATAAAGATGTGTGCAAAGAAAAGGGAACTCTTTTGTTTATTATTTTCCGCGGATCAGAATTCATAGTTATTTCACAACACCTATATAAAAAACTGCAATGGAAATAATGTTTATTTTATAGTAAATTTTGGATAGCTCTAAAACTAACTTGTGAAATCTAAATATGTGTAATAAAACCTTTATGGATAATTATTGATTCATTGTTATGTTATTGTCTTTTTTAAATGAGCAACTTCAGTTTAAATATCTGCTTATCAGTTATATTGTTTTTAGACAATATTTTACGATTCTGTGAGGTCAAGTCAAGTGTTTCTTGCAGACCTTGTTCAAAAATGATGTTTATTACAATTCAATATAATAATAATAATAATAATAATAATAATAATGAAAATACTAATGATAAATAGTGCAGGTTTGAATACAGAGTAAATAAGTGTTTCTCAAGGCTTTGTACATGTGCTGTTAGTTATTATTGTTACAGCCACTGAGTGTGTCTCAAGGCTTTGTACATATGCTGTTAGTTATTTTTATTACAACCATTGGATGTGTCTCAAGGCTTTGTACATATGCTGTTAGTTATTATTGTTACAGCCACTGAGTGTGTCTCAAGGCTTTGTACATCTGCTGTTGGTTATTTTTATTACAGCCATTGGATGTGTCTCAAGGCTTTGTACATATGCTGTTAGTTATTATTGTTACAGCCACTGAGTGTTCCTCAAGGCTTTGTACATCTGCTGTTAGTTATTTTTATTACAGCCATTGGATGTGTCTCAAGGCTTTGTACATATGCTGTTAGTTATTATTGTTACAGCCACTGAGTGTTTCTCAAAGCTCTGTTTGAAATTAACTAATATGAATTAATGAAAAGTTGGCCAATGTTTCAAAGTCTACAAGTAAACAATAATAACAAAAATAACATTTGAACACTAAACTTTGACATTGATAAATGTTGATATCAACGTCTATCATAAAAGCTGTTACTTTAATTATGTTTGTCGAACTGCACATAACCACTGTGATATAAAATCGATGAGTTATTATTTGGAAGTGATGCACCTGATATTTGAATCTTGAAATTTTAATGCCATGAAAGTTTGTGAATGTTAATAAACCAGATGAAAAAACTTAAATCTGAGTCTGCATTTCATCATTAGTCCCATTCTTATTGTAAGGATTCCCCACTTCATCATTAGTCCCATTCTTATTGTAAGGATTCCCCACTTCATCACTAGTCACATTCTTATTGTAAGGATTTCCCACTTCATCATTAGTCCCATTCTTATTGCAAGGATTCCCCACTTCATCATTAATCCCATTCTTATTGTAAGGATTCCCCACTTCGTCACTAGTCACATTCTTATTGTAAGGATTCCCCACTTCATCATTAGTCCCATTCTTATTGTAAGAATTCTGTACTTCATCATTAGTCCCATTCTTATTGTAAGGACTCCCCACTTTATCATTAGTCCCATTCTTATTGTAAGGATTCCCCACTTCATCACTAGTCCCATTCTTATTGTAAGGATTCCCCACTTCATCAGAGAATCAGAGACCTCTTGGAGTTAGGGTCTAAGTTCAACTGGACCTTTACTCTAATGAGAGTTTATCAGCCATAGAGAACATAAGAACATAGTGAGTTATTGAATGGTCACCGGAAGTTTAACGGTCAACGCTACCCCGTAACAATATATATATATATATATATATATATATATATATATATATATATATATATATATATATATATAAAATCAAAACCGTTTAAAACAACCACCAATGGGAAAAGGACAAATTGACAAATTGACCTCATGTTAGATTTTGAACAAATATATAATACATCGAACACAACATTTTATTATTTTGTTTATATATATATACATATATATATATATATATATATATATATATATATATATATATATATATATATATATATATATATATATATATATAGGTATTGCTGTTTAGGTGTTGTTGGAATTGCTTCAGTCTATGGATATTCATAAAATGTTTAATCAGTTTTATTCTGAGGAAAATTCCCGCTAAACTTACCCATATCCTTAAACATTTATGAGCTCTTTCTTAAAACTGTTGTTTTTGAGGCAGCATTATGAATTTTTTAGACAACTGGCATGATATCCTATTTTTTTTTAAATCAATGTTTACATTTATCATTTTGATATTATAGTGGAAAAAGGTTAAATAAATATTGTGGTTTGATTCATTTGTTAAAATAACAATGTGATTTGCCAATCTCAAAACTGACAGGCTGACTTGAGTACGAAATACATGTTTACACATCAATTCAGATGATCCGTCTTCACCTAAACAACGTACTTTATTAGGAAGATGAACGTTCCTTTGTATGGTAGATACACTCGGCTTAAAGCAGTAAACTCTAAAAACATCGTTTAGTTAGTCAAGACCCTGCCGTCAAGTAACCGTTTAATACATTGTTTTCATAAAAGAAAATCCGCGCTGGAGAGGGTGGAGAGGAGGGTGGGGTTGTTGGGGAAATTGGAATGGCCTTTGGGACTCTGACTGTTAAATAAAGATTACTGTTTGGGCAGGTTTGACAGTAAACGGATCGAGTTACGGATAGATCCGTTCAAACCACCACGGTTTTAGAAAAAGTATGTTTCTTTTTGTTTACAAGGCTGCAAATGCAGGGTGACACATGTCCAACTAATGATGAACTTCGTATTACTGACCATCAGATAATTATGCGTAATGGACCCCAAGCATTTCGAATTCTCTTCCACAACACGTACTCACCTCGTGATGTTAAATCTTTTTATCAACTCTAAATTTTTCTTGAAGTACCGACGTTCATCTTTAGTATCCGGTATCTTCCGAGCACATGTTCCATGACGTTGCCATTCGTGATACCTATATGAAAAATAATTCAAGACTTTTAAATTTAACGTTCCAAACAGGTGTTTAAACTGTTGCAATTAAAAACTGTAAGGACAAACATGATTTTCCTGTCAAGTAGACACGTGTGTTGCGGAGTGCTTCTAACTAAAACCTAATCGTGCTTAATCCGCAAAACATCAAAGATATCTAACCCTTGCACAACACATTCAAGGAATGAAACCCTTTATATTTCATACATGACGAGATTTGTTTTACCTCTGCATCCTTGTCGTGGCCTTCAGAGTACAAACGTATGAAATGAACAAAATTTGTAAACAGATTGCACCCTACAACCTGCAAACGTATGGAAGAGTTATCCTTTAGAATTAAAAGAAAATATTTTAGCAAACTGCTTTGACGCTTAAGCAATTTTGACAAATTTGATAGACGATCATCGCCTACGTCAGTATCAGTAGAGCTTTTGTTTCTACAAGTCTACAAGACAAGAAATCTTAACAGAGAAAGACGCCGTCAGCAGCATAATCGCTGTTGTCTACATGAAGGTTGATGGTATATCTATTTTATTACACGCCGTCATTAATGTGACGCTTCATAAATATATTTCTAATAAAGAGGATCTCATATAAGTAATTATTTAATACTGAATTTATGAAACAACTTGAATCATGTCCAGCTTTTGCAAGCCTTTCCAAGCAAAGCTAGGCATTATTCAACGAGTTCAATAAATTTAATATTAAAGCATCACCCATTTGATATTCTTTATATCACATAGTATTTAGCTCAGTGCAAATTTTAATTGAAAGAAGAACAAATAATACCGTTCATTCTGTCTGAGATGCTACACCTTTCATTTCTTGTGCGTCAAAAATTGTCCCAAAAAGAAGCTGAAGAAGTATTAACATTTAAAAGTAGAGAACTTTTTTTTTACCAATTATAAATCAGAGAACAGGTGTCCTTCCGAATAAACGGAACATTTTACGCAAATAAAATCTACTTTTCAAAACAGAATGACAATGCGTGTGATGTCACATTGTTTGATACAGTACCAGTTAGAGTGCACTAGACGATCCATATTTGCCTTAAAGTGTCACTTTCACAATTGAACATTACATTGTTTCAATATTCACGTGCATGGATGATTACTGGACGCAGAACTTCACATATTTACCTTTATGTATTTGTGACCGGATATTTGCATTATTTGATTTGGAACAGTTGAATACAGAAGATAATAAGAAATTTCATTTTGAATCGGAATTTCGTCACATATTTACCACGTGAATGTGTTGTGGTTGAATGAAGTTCTGTCAGCTGGGAGACAGGTTTATTTCCACATTCTTTTGTGAGCAGAGATGAGTTTATTTACTTCTAAAGGTTGATATTTAAACCACGCTTTTATATAGGGTTATCTCCTTGTTACCGGTATGCAGCTCACCCTTACCGTCAAGGCCCGCTGTCAGCTGAACAATACCCTTAGTTTAACTTGTTCTTTCCTTGGAGTTTTCCCCATTTTTTATACCAGTATATGCTATACATGGCATAACGAGCCTCTGTAGGGGTAAATTCGCCATATTCAGAACGACGTGACTTTTTTTCCCAGTTCCCATTTGGCAGCCGATTCGAAAATATTCATATTATTAGCAAACAAAAAAGTTCCATAAGCCAATCAGTAAAGAGCATACTACTAAAGAATTTCATGGACTTATTTTGGACCAATCAGAATCACATAAAGTTATATGTTAACGTGTTTAATATAAAAAATATTAAACTGCATACATTACGTTTAAAGTGTACAGCAGATTATGTGATATTTCTGGACATTAAAGGTGGTCGCTTGTAAAATGATAAAATATTTAACATTTTCAAAAACAAAAATAATGGCACATATTTATACGTCAAACCAATAAAAGTCACTTAAAATGTGTTGGTTGTGTGGATTGTCTTGCATTACATTTAGTTAAATATCATTCCCCAAGCAAGAATCATTATATTCAAATGAACGAGGAAAACACCCAATCACTTATTGTCCATAAATAATAGCTGAATTCGAATTGAAAAATTCATAAAATCTGAACCTGGACAGGCAACATATCATAGACTAAGTAACAAGAGATGTCATATCGTTTGTCATAATATAATAATCACGTAATTTCGAGCTGCAATAAACTTAATGTTACAAAAGCGGACATCTTTAAATGTCATTCAGAACATTCTCGTCTCATGCAGATGAGAGTGAAATAATGTCTACTCTGAAAGTGATTCGGATGTAATCAAAATGTTACTACTCAAACTGATCAGGTTTCTCTTGGACAATTATTCAGTTAGGCATGTGAAGAACAGAGTCTAATAACATTTTAGCTGTCGACAACAGAACTTGATGACGTTTCAACAATCAATGAAATACCTGCATTATTAATTTTTTGATGTTATTCCTGCAACCTTGCAACGCAAACATTTAAAACCTATTTATGCCGCATTCTGATGTCAATGAAGTTATTATAATGTGATAATAAAGAAATACTATTTACATCCGAGATATTTTTTCTAGTATACGCTGGAAGATGCTGAGAAAATTAAAAACTTTAAAAGTAACGTTTTTTACAAAATAATGTTCCAGATGACGTTATGTTGATATACAATATTTCTGTATACCGCTTTATCGTGTAGGTTGTATCAAACTTAAATTTGATTACAGAACAAAATCGAATTTCAATGTCAACATGTGGCAGGACACTGGTAACTATCTTGAAAACTGAACGAAACAATTGAGAGAATCTGCCACCGATCAATGATTAGAAACTCTAAGAAACGGGAGCGGTCCTTTAAGCGATTGAAGGAATTAAACCGTACCCAAAATCGTTTCCAAAAGACGGTACAAGCACTACATATGTCAGGTGCGCAAGGTCCGGACAAGCGTAAGTATTTCATGGACAATGCACATTAATTTGCGTTTTTAATGAATAAATGAAGTGATCTTTTTTAGTCATGTGATAAAAATATACATTTGTGCTCATTTGAAATGACATTTACGAAAATCACTGAATAATTTTAAACTTTTGTTTTTAATGCTAACAAACATAAAGATTATTCAACTTCTTTCTTAAGATACAGTCGACACAAGCTTAAGATAAAATTAAAATAAGCTTAAGATACGATCGAAATAAACTTAAGATACAGTCGATATAAGCAATCAAGTACAATCCCCTACCAACGATTTTAATATGCAGGCAACACCTGACCAGACTAATGCTTCCGAAGTTGAGAACATTGTTGTACTCTAGTCTTACCCTTCAAACTCAACAAAAACAAATTTCATTTATTACTTACTGTCTCATACTTAATATTTTACAATCTTGGGGTGCATTTCAAAGTGTAATTAGCAATACATATTAAGTTCTAAACAAAAATCTGTGATAAAATTATTGTAGTCAACTATCTCAAATGAGACAAAGGCCCGTATCTTTTTGGTACAATCTCAATGATAACGTTACAGTACCAGTAATGAGATCATCTATTTGCAGTCCAGGTACTGAATAATTTTTTAATTATATAGAGCTCAAAAGACACAAACATTTTGTGAAGTAAAAAAAAAAAGCGGTAAACTCTGAATTGACCTTTTTGCAATAAAGAACACTTACTAGACGAGACTAAATATTGGGCAAAAGGAATACTTCTGCAATACATCATAAGCTTATTCTAAAAACATTTACCACAATCCATGTAGGCTGGTTTTGACATAAATGTCTGGCCAGTACGATATCAATTCTTCCGTCAGGTTCTACAACATGGGAGATAAGATTATATATATATATATATATATATATATATATATATATATATATATATATATATATATAAAAGCACACTGATGGTAGATTTTGTTTTCGTAAAAAATATACAAGAGAAGTCATGTTTATTCAGACTGATGACGTCGATATATGATTAGCTGCAATCTCCCCGTAGATTGATGGCATATATATACGTCACTAACATGGCGTTTTATTAAAAATATTGCATATGTCTAAACATTAAAGGGATATAACACTTTCCGTTCTGTTTTGAGTATATTTGTCTTTTTCTCTCTATCACTACATATAAACTTCGGTAACTTAAATATCAATTATTCCACACAAAAATCGCCGTTGCTGAAATGACTTTCCCAGTCCAAACGTGCAGCCCTCTGTTGCCCGCATCCCAAGACCCAGCTGGATTCAGGTGTAGCTATTCCACAACAGACATTTTTTTTTCTTATGCACGGCCTTATTGAATTTATTGGACATAGCAAGAAGAAACATTTGTATACTGTTGTTGATTTTAAAAGTGCCTTTGATAATGTGTGACATAAATTGTATACCAAAGGCTTCAGGGTAAATTGTTTTAACGTTATACTGGATAATCATAAAGATCAAATCATGTGTTTGTGTAAATAATGAATTTGCCGCTTTTTCATTGTAAAAAAGCTGTAAGACAAGAGGAAAATGTATCTACATTATCGTTCTTCTTATTCCTACATGACTTATACTATTTTCGCTGATTAGACTATAAGTGTCGCAGATAATCCTGTTAATGTGCAATATACCATTGATATGTTTCGAAGATACTGCGATAATTCGAAACTTACAATCAATGTGGAGACACCAACATTACTGTATTTGCATTTAAAAAAAAAAAAAAAAAAAACCAAAGATCACACATACAAATTTCAAATAAAACTGCCTATATTGATGCTGTAGATGCATTTAATTACCTAGGCCATATATTTCATAAGAATGGAAAATTCACGGCTTGAAAACTCAGTTATACTTAGAGCCCCAGTGCCGCTGTTACGTGCAAAAAAAAGTCGTATACGCTAATTGTCTGCATAATACTGAATCTTGAAAGATATTGGTTATACACTTCGTTGGGTTCATTTAGAACCAGGTAATATCGACGTTTCATCGCACTATGAGCCAAGTAATTTCACCCTCGAACTGAGAAACCCTCCCACTTTTCAGATGTGTACAAGTTAGTCCAATATTGGTTGGCGACATCCGTAGAGGAACCGATTTCAGTCGAAAGCTGGAACATAAAATCTGATTACGTCACTGTTGTAAACATAAGAAGCTAACACCACGCTATATCTGGTTGTCATCAGTCCAAGTTTGCTTTTCCACGGATTCCAGAGCCCCAGCTTTTGATTAATATTCAACCGAGTCTTAATTCAGATCCGCTTAAAAAAGCGGACCCGCTTCTCTTCATTCCCTCTAGAATAAATCTGTGCACATGTGCGAATGTTGTTGTTGTTATGTTAGTAACTTACGGAATTTGTTGAATGTATTACATCACTACTTTTGGAGCACTCCCGAGAAAAAAGACGGAATTAAGAGCGACTTCGTTGACTGAATTAAAAGGGTGACACTTCTTAATTCTAAATTGAATATTTGAACGTCGTTTAAACCTAACATCTTGATTATTAGAAAGAACGGTTTATGTCAGATAGCTATATTAACCAATCATTTCCTCCCTTTCAAACTTGATTTAGATTGGGAGAATGGTGAAACTTATGATAAACGATGGCACTGAGGCTTTAAAAAGCGTATACACAACTTAGATATTGAGAATTGATTGTCAGCTAAAGCTGTTCGATCAGACCATTGTTACAACTCTATGGGAATAAACTAAGTAACAAAACAAGCAAAACAAAAAAGTTTTGTAAACTTAGCAAACAATTTAATTATCAATGTCATAAAATTGAAAATTTAAGATGAACCTACAGTATTATGAATTGATACCAAAATAATCCTAAAAAAATTATCTTCAGGTCCAAAAGAATGAAAAGTTCTGTATCAATTTAAGATCCAAGAAAATGCTGGTCCACCAACAGCCCTAGCGTGTCAAAATGGCATTGTCCAGAACTCCTTTGAATAATTCACAATAGTTTCAAAATAATATTATAGACGAATGAGCACTTTCTATTTTCATTGGATAATCCAAACAAATATTTCTCCTCTCAAATAATATTTGACTACAACATTAAGTACGTCTGCAGACTTGATCTTACAATAAGAACGCAAGAAATAAGAATAAGAAAAGTGCCCAGTACGAGATACTTATATACTGGCGAGAAGGCTAAAACACACACATTATCACTACTGCTGCGTGACAAAATCGCAAATTTCCAACATCGTAAAAGAACTCATATGATTTCACCCATCCAATGGGATTTAACTCGAAAAACTTGAAGCACATGAAAACTCGAACATACACACAACAAGTCTATCCGAGCCAGACTTACTCGAATATACATACAACACCCCTATCTGAGCCTGACTTACTTCAAATTCTCTCTTTTTTCTTTTTTTCTTTCTTTCTTACCTTCTTTCTTTCTTTGTTTCTCTCTCTCTCTCTCCCTCTCTCACATAGACACACACACACACGCATATATATAAATAAATAAATATAAATATATATATATATATATATATATATATATATATATATATATATATATATATATATATATATATATATATATATATATATGTGTGTGTGTGTGTGTGTGTGTGTGTGTGTGTGTTGGGTATCTATTATCCATTGATAGGCGTGTGTGTATGTGGCATTTGCTATTCTAGCCGGGACTCGAGTGACCGAGTGGTCTAAAGCGCTCGCCGTTACGGATCATTGAAATCTCAACTCTGTCTCCGTGGTTTCGAGTCTCAGGTTCGGCCAATTTGGGTATGTGAGAAAGCTTGTCAGTAGCTTCTCGTGGGTCGGTGTTTCTTTCTGAGGTTTTCCCGGGTTCTCTCTCCGCCATTTATACTGTCCGCCATGTATAGCCTATCATGTGCTGAAAATGGCCTTTAAACCTTACAACAACAACAACTATTCTAGTCTCATGCCATAATTGGCCATGAAATGTTATCTCCCGTTGTTTGGTTGCTATGTGTCGCGCATGTATAAAAAATTACAAAGGACAGTAACCCTCAGTCACCTTCATAGTCGACGTTCATGATTTAAGGTGTTCTCAATAGTGTATTTTAGAAATACTGAACTTTGGTTCTGAAGGTTTCAGTGGAAGAGTTTTTATTCTAAGTTAAACATATTACATCGATCTAATTGCTGATTATTGTGTTTTTAAACTGCACATTAGATTTGTGTACAGTACAGCAGAATTTCTTCAGTCCTATATTCTGATACATGAACATGAAAAAACTCTTTTCCTAAATTGAGGAATAACTAACAAGAAATGAACCAATTTGGTCGCTTTCAATGCCGTATGGCCAGTCAAAAGAACGTAACTCCATCACAATTCACGAACAAATGCTGTTGTTGTTGTTAGAGGGTTTGACACCATTTTCAGCACAAAATAGGCGTTAGTGCGGCAAAACATGAGAGTTAGAAAGGAAACGCCAGAGTCACAGATAGAAAATGATGGACAAGACATTGAAAACAATTAAAAACAAAATGAAAATGGAAAAAAGAAGGTTCATTGCAATGAACTGCGTATGTAAAATGAATAATCATAGAAATGATAACAGCATGCCACGTGAAACAATAAAGTAGGAATGTGTTAATGAAACCTGGATGCCCACATTAAGAAACTGAACAAGAATTACCATGCCGATAACGATTCATATATGAACAATTACTACCTATACTGTTATAATGAATATTGCTCCTACTACTGCCCTCAATCTATCACAATACCAATGCTATAATCATACAACTTCCTTCAGTCTTCCACAATACCAATGCTATAATCTACTGTCTGAATCTATCGCAATACCAATGCAAAAATCACATTAATGCCCTAAATCTATCGCAAGACCAATGCTTTAATCACACTAATGCCAGAATCTATCGCAATGCCAATGCTATCTTAACACTACTGTCTTCAGTATATCGCAATACGAATGCAATAATCACACTACTTCTTAAAATCTCTCATAATACCAATGCTATAAACATACTACTGCCTTCAATCTGTTACAATACCAATGCTTATTCATACTACTGCCTTCAGTCTATCACAATATCAATGCTATAATCACACTACTGTCTGAATCTATCACAATACCAATGCTATAATCACACTACTGTCTGAATCTATCACAATACCAATGCTATAATCACACTACTGTCTGAATCTATCACAATACCAATGATATAATCACATTCATGCCCTCGTTCTATACAATACCAGTGCTATAATCACACTACTGCCTGAATCAATCGCAATAACAATGCTATATTCACACTACTGGTTTCAATCTGTCACAATACCAATATTATGATCACAATACTAAATGAATCTATCGCAATAAAAATGCTATAATCACATTAATGCCTTCAATCACAATACCAATGCTATAATCACACTACTGCCTTCAATCTGTCACAATATGAGTGGTATAAACAATCTACTGACTTCAGTCTATCACATTATCATGCTATGATCAATGTATTACCTTCAGTCTATCATAGTAACGATGCTATAATGATATAACTGATAATCATAGAAATGATAACAGCATGCCTAGTGAAACAATAACATAGGATTATGTCAATGGAACCTGGATGCCCACAGTGCCAACTGACCTAAACTCAAAGTTTAAACAGGGTGTGATGAACGGAAGGATTGACTAGGGTAATAGTGAGGAATAAATACAAACTGTAGCGATGGAGTAACTGAAACACTAGGATCGAAAACGTGAGCAACCAAACAGGACCACTATATGAAGTTGGAAAACTGCTGCAGGAATATAGGAAATCATGCCAAATCGTAAAGAGAGAGAGAGAGAGAGAGAGAGAGAGAGTGATTGAACAGGAATTACAATGCCGATAACGATTAAGCACATCAACGACTTCTACTATACTGACTATTACTCCTTCTACTGGTTTCAATCTATCACAAAACTAAAGCTATAATCACACTACTGTCTGAATCTATCGCAATACCAATCCTATAATATACTGTCTGAATTTATTATAATACCAATGCAATAATCACACTACTGCCTAAATCTATCATAATACCAATGATAAAAACACACCACTGCCTAAATCTACCACAATACCAATGCAGTAATCACACTACTGCCTAAATCTACCACAATACCAATGCAGTAATCACACTACTGCCTGAATCTGTCAAAATACCTATGATAAAATCACACTACCGCCTAACTCTATCACAATACCAATAATAAAATCACACTACTGCCTGAATCTATCACAATACCAATGATAAAATCACACTACTGCCTAAATCTACCTCAATACCAATGCAATAATCAGACTACTGCCTGAATCTATCACAATACCAATGCAATAATCACACAGCTGCCTAAATCTATCCCAATACCAATGATAAAATCACACTACTGCCTAAATCAATCGCAATAACAATGATAAAATCACACTACTGCCTAAATCTAGCAAATTACCAATGCAATAATCACACAGCTGCCTGAATCTATCACAATACCTATGATAAAATCACACTACTGCCTAAATCTATCACAATACCAATGCAATAATCACACAACTTCCTTCAATATATCACAATACCAATGCTATAATCACACTACTGCCTTCAATCTATTAAAATACTAATGCTATAATCACACTACTGCCTTCAATCTATTAGAGTACCAATGCAATTATCACACTACTTCCTTCAATATATCACAATACCAATGCTATAATCACACTACTCCCTTCAATATATCACAATACCAATGCTATAATAACACTACTGCCTTCAATCTATTACAATAATAATGCAATAATCACATTACTTCCTTCAACCTATTACAATACTATTGCTATAATGACACTACTGCCTTCAATCTATTACAATACTAATGCTATAATGACACTATTGCCTTCAATCTATCACACTATCAATGCTATAATCACATTACTTCCTTTAATCTATCACAATACCAACGATAAATCAATATATTGCCTTCAATCTGTTACAATACCAATGCTATAACGATACTGCTGCGGCTGTTGCTGTTTTTGTCAGTAATAACATTTTTAAATCGTCACACGTAATCATCACTCAGCTGCTATACCCATCAATAACAATGAGAATATTGTTTAGAATTTTAAATACTTTCATTTAATTCAAATTGAATAATAAGGCTTAGATGTATAATTATTTTAATGGTTCTAATGATACTCACCGATATCTCTGAATAGCTGAAACTCGGACCTGGGCAATAGCTGGGATTGTCTCCGGAGGAACTGGATGGCCTGTTGTGCATTGGTTAATAATAATAATAATAACATCAACAATAATAAAGGCAATTATGGATATTCCAAAGCATTTCACGTATGGTGGTGTAAAATCTAAAATGCAGTGTTTGGCACCCTTGGTGTGGGTTTGACAAAAGGACACTGAACACGTATTAATGGTTATAATATGAATAAATTTGTACACTTATAATGGGTTATAGCTTGAGTAAATTTGTACACTTCCTATGGGTTAAAACATAAGTGAATTTGTATACTACTATTAGTTATAACACGAGTAAATTTGTACACTTGCTATGGGTTTTAACAAGAATAAATTTGCACACTTACTATCGGTTATAACACGAGTAAATTTCTGCACTTGTTATGGGTTATAACTTTAGTGGATCTGCACAATTTGCAGTCCTGCGGCTCTAACACCTGTCATCTACCTCTCCATAGACTTCTTCAAGAGATGGCATCTGAAATGTCTTTATATGTCGTGATTATTTCCTTCTTTCGCGGTTGCATAGTAAAATAAATTATTTAAAATGTCTCTTCAATTCAAATTTGCCTAGTTTGACCTTGTGACCTATACCGAGGAGGAGGAGCTGCCAGTAACAAAACTATCTTACAAAAACACGTGTATTACCAAGGTACAGCAAGTTGCACGGAGCGAATAAAGTGGGAGGACAGACGGACGGACGGATGGAGAGAATGGGGTATAATAATGTTCCCAACGTTTCATAAGAAAGTGTATAACTACTACTACTAATGATGAGGAAGATGATGATAATCATCATCATCATCATCCTCATCATCATCATCATGAGGAGGAGGAGGAGCACGACGACGACGGCGATTCTGATACTACTACTAATAGCAATGATTATTTTTGTAAGAACAACAAAAACGACTTTTCCGAGGGCGATTTCATTTTGTAAACATAAAGTAAAGTTCACAGTATAATAATAACAGTTGCGGTGGTGGTTTTGATCTGATGAAATTACACTGATGCTGGGAAACATAATGGTATATTGATGAAACGAGCATGTGAATCTTTCACTATTATTAGCATTAATAATCCATGAAAGTGAAGTCGCCAAATAAAAAGCCAGAACAAATAACCAGTTATACAAGATAGATGCAGTGACCTATATCAGGAATAAAAATTCCAAAAACGTCTAGAATGACACTACTCTGTTTATTATGATAATAATCTACATGGCTAAGTTTTCAGTCAGGCCAATATTGCCGATTATAACTCTACTTCAGAAGATACTACATAGAAACAATTCAATGTCACTTTTATTGCAGCACGAGCACCGTAGAGCTTATACAATGTGCCAGAGTAAAATTTTCTACAGCAGCAAAATTGTACTGTCAAAGAATATTATTTTATCAATGTAGTTGAAACTATAGTAGATAATTTATTTTATATTGAAAGTTTTACGCGATATATATATATATATATATATATATATATATATATATATATATATATATATATATATATAAAGTTCAATGGCATTAGGACATAATTAATACAAAGGGGTAAGTCTTGGAAAATACGAACTCTGCGGGGAAACCTGCCACCATGAATACTGTAAATCACATTTGCTCGACCTTGTCGTAAATATTGCATCGGAGTCATATCACGTAATAAACCTTGCCGACCATGTGCATATATATTCGTGAATATTATCAAGAGATTCCGTAAACCTGTGACTGCACAAACATCCGAAACACATTCAAATATAAATGAATTAATAATTACGATTGACGCGATTGCAGTTTTTGATGTCAGTAGCGTACGAAATTAAAACAATTTATCGACTGAATTCTCAACTAGACAAAGCTTTGCCGACCGTGCATCAGCTAACTAAATCGCATGGAATACGAATAACAAGCCGTATGCAAAAAGCTGATATACTTGAATTATTGAGACCTATGGTTGTACTAGATCACCTTGCTCTCCATGATAATTCATCATCGGTTGCTAATACGACAACAAATATTAATACAACACGATACAACATCTGAAATAAATTGCTCGTGAGCGTAATATCCGAATACTAAAAGGTGCAAGAAAAGCTTGCATTATTAGGTGTGTATGAAAATGAACAAGACCGACATCGGGACGAATAGAACTTCCGTCGTATTGCATCTGCTGGTGCTTCTGAAGCTGCTGAGCATGCTCGTGAACAGCAATTACATGTACCTGAATTTGAATTTCATATGTGTAGTAGTGAATTAGAAAATCCCGTGGTAATTATCCATCGCCCATACAAAAAAAAAGAGACAAAAACGTTCGACAACTGTTATCAAAGATGATTCCAGGAATCATATCGGTGTGTAAGCGCTCCGGTGCCTCAAGCGTTAAAACATACATTTTTCTTAATTTGCATTTGATCATTCCACTAAGTCATGACAAGGATACATTTAAAGCCACCATCAATTTACAGTGGTGCTCGTACAATCCTGAACCACAAAGACACCAAAGCCATTAATGAAGACATTGATGGAGATATTGTAAAGATTCTCGAAACGGTAGTAAAATTCACCAATAGAGGATCAAGATGGACTCTTGACCGATGTTTACACATCGAGCTACATCTCTCATCATATCAACAGTTTCGTGGATCCAGTTAAATTACAACATGAATGTGGATGCAGCCACAAAGAGTGATAAATGTAAAATATTCATAACAGATGTTTCGAGTTGGTGATTTTATCGTCTTTACATTTTGCTAGTGACAATAAAAACCAGCCTAGTAAACACTAGCAATGCTTGGGTGAACTTAATTTTTGCAATATTGAATTTCCCGTGCAGATTAATGAGACCACACTGAAGAAATAAGCAACACTTTACCCAGGTATTGCTGTTCATATGTTAACTTAGGATAAAGGTTTCTGCCCGATTGCGCTATCCCCACATGAACAGTACGAACGAACCCAAATTGATTTGTTGTTGCTGAGTGATATGACTCGTTCAGAATCGCTTTCGCATTATGTTTGAATAAGAATCTTGCCTGGTTGTCAAATCCAAACAGCGGTGAAATCTGTCGAAGCAGGGTTATTGTTAACTCAAGAAGACCCATTTATGCGATATATACGGTACTGACTTTGTATACGTTGTTGCGGGATCATCTTTATGTGCCGCACCAGTCGCTAAACATGTTGCGATGCGAGTCATCGATAACATTAAAAATATTCCTGGGGATCGGTTGAAAATAAGAGAATATAAACGGTTCAAAGCCATTACGTTACAGTTAACAGAAGCAATGCCGCCTGCGGTTGCTAAAATTATTAATGAAGACGCCCAACAACGACTGTAAGATTCGATGATTGCAAATCTGGCGATGGGAAGTGGGTTTTGACTGCAAGCCGTCAAGCAAAGGTATTAGACAGATATCAATAACATATAGTTGCACCATGGCTCAATTCAAACATATATCAAGTCTCGCATTTGACATGGGCACGCCTGTGGATCGAAGCGGGAACAAAATCAGTATTACTCATACCTGGCCAGACAAAACCAATTAAAGATAGAATTATAAGGGATGGACACGACTATGTTTCTTCTACCATATGAGACATTCTTGGAAATTGAGGGAAAACAATGATGCTGAGTATTCCGCCTATGCTTAAGTGGGATTAGGAAACAAGGGAATCATTGAATTGTTCAGCTGGGCGCGTATTGTTATATTGATGGAAAGGAAATCAAGTCAGTTCTTGACAACGTCGACGTGGCCACATACAGTGATGATTACACGAGAACAGTCTGTTAAAAATTATATATGTCAAAGATGCAGCTGATGATGCAGATCTTAAACCGTAAAAATTTCATCAACTTATACGTGATTCTTTTAAGCGCCCACAACCTGCTTGTATAGACGCCAGAACTACTGGCGCTGCCTCTATGATGTCTTGTGCCAAGTCGAAGTTCAATCTTGGATTTGCACAACATCAATCACAACTCACTGGTGGTTCATTAAAGTTTCCGTGTACAATTCCCCTCAGTCACATATCTAGGTGTTGCAATGATGTTCGCAAGGTTACTTTTGGAGATAAACACGATCACCTTGTTTCGCAAGAACAAAGCCAATGATGCAGTTTGGCGTACAGGATGTTCTGCTATACCACCTCGGCCTAAGTGGCTAGAACGTCCACCTCTGATGCTGGGAGGTCGCGGGTTCGAACCCCGGCGGAGCCATACCATATACTTATAAAAATGGTACTAACAGATGCCTCTCTATGCGAGCATCATTAAGAGGTTAGTGTTAGGACTTGTCGGCCTGGTGTCAAGATAATGTGACTGAGTGAGATATCATTCTTCATGTCTGTGGCTTGATTCCCCAGTGCTAGACATCACTGAAAACTGCCACACTGCATACATCGTATCAATATGAATGAGAAATTGTTAAAGCGACATTAAAAACTACAGAATCACGTTTTGTATTGTTTTTGCAATATGGAACCGTTTTCTCGCACACACCACAGATGTACATCCATCAAGTGTTATGACAGGACAATTTAAGTAGCAAATAAGTACTCAACACGTCTTACTGCACAAAAACACGTGTTCGTGACCTCTCCACTTACATCGCGAGACTATACTCAAACCCGTAGTAATAATCCGACATTTGACAACTTAGGAGTGACTTGAGATTTCGTTCAGGTTAAACGGTGATCAGGAACCCTCTGAAGAAATTCAGCCTAACTATGCATAAACCACTCTTCATAATGCAATGCACGTGAATGTCACAATCTCTGATAGCATATGGATAGACCACAAAACATTGACACTGGTCTGCAGTGTTCGCAACAAGATTTCGTACGTTGTACACGATGTATTGCTTTTCGTTGGGACATATATCTTGAGCTGTTCAGATAAATTGTGTTACTGACATGTATTTTCATGTACGTGTCGGTGACGCTGGATGTTATCTACAGTCGTCTACAACTGTTTTATTCAACTATACCAGTAGTTTACTAGTCGTTTTGTTGGTGGTGTCGACCCAGGTGAGCTTGTGATTTTTGAAAATCAAACTGGTAAACTGCAAACGTCTCCGAGGTGAACTTCTAATTTTTGTAGATCCAATTCATAAACTGCAAACGTCTAACGAGGACCTTAAAAATGTTATTGTCAGGCTAAAAGGCGCTGTCGCAAAGAACCTTGTTGAGATCATTGTGTGTCGGTTGCCTATATCAAAAAGTATGTTGACGGTACTAATGCTACAAACAAAACAATACATGGATGAACAGATCGTAAATGTGCCACCACCATCACGTGTTGTAAGTTCATTTACAGTACATTTAAACCTGATGACCAGCGAAGGAGAGGAGAAAACAACTGAAATCATAACAAATTGACAATTCACTTTTCATAGAGCAAATGGTTTTGATAAACGATTATGAATGCTAATAATTCACGGGTTGCATATAGTATGCTGATTGCTTGCTAAAGTAAATAAAAGTCATCGAAGATAGAGACTGGGACCTATAATCAGGAATACAAATTCAAAACTCCCAGAATGACACTACTCGTTGACACTGTGCCATATCTGCGACCACTTTAAGGGTACTTACTTTTGACTCGATGCAGTGCGAGTCTGATCGAGGTTGGGTCAAAGAAATAAGGCGCCCGTGGGAATCAACTTCCTAAGACAGAAACGTGTGTTATTTCTACACAACAATCTACAACCGAGTTCCAAGTTCCGTTACAACAATAGCGGCAACAATAACGACAGCTAGAAGAATTGCAATGGATGACCCTCGCAAATCCATACAATTTTCACTCCACATACCATCCCACCCCTGATGCAATATCCTTCAGATATATGATTCATATAATCCTGATGTGGATAGTGTGATGAGAAAAACAAATATTTGGGGAAAAATGCATTTTAATTGAAACGTTTTGTTTGCATGTGACCTTTGAACTTCTTCCAGAGACCCCAACCATAGGAGCCAATAACGACGGACAGACGGATGGAGGGATATATAGACATGCATATAGACATATGGTATCACAATATCTCTGACACATTTTAAAAGGTTTGTTGATACCAGCAAAAACAACTCTTGGTTCTCATCGACCTGTGAGACCCCAGCAGATGGCTATCTCATAAGTTCAAGCTCAAATACGTACCAGAGTCCATGTATCGTCCAGTAATTGTGTACGAGAAACATATTACACGTCTTTTCCTGTAGAGAAGAATATACGGTTATTACCTCTATTTCAGCAGCTTTGCAATTTGTGTCGTTATTTATCGACTTATTTATTAGTTTCTTGAAGCCTTTATTTCGGCAATTTTAAAGTTTATATTCATCGACTGTATTCGTCCATAATATATGAAAAGGTAACTATTTTACGACAACCATAATCCTTATATGCACTGTGTATGTGTATATATATATATATATATATATATATATATATATATATATATATATATATATATATATGACTCCGGGAAATGAAGAAGGAATATTTAGTCAAATTATCAAAGGTAAAAGTTTTTATATATTCAGAATATATTTTCCTGATACAAATGTAAACATATACTTTAAAGCATTTTTGTCCTGTTTGAATGTTTCCTATTTTTAAAACTTCTTGCAACCCTCATTTGCCGTAGGTTTAGATAGCTATTATATACATTAACTTATTATTGGGTGATATTATATATGTAAAATAATATTTAAACGACAGTCCTTGAATTCTAATCAACTCCTTTAGGCCAGGGAATGTGGGGGGTGGGGCGTTCTTTCTTTGAGCACTGAATGCTTTAATTTGATTTATCGAAGTTGTAAAATGTTAGAGGAAATAGTATGTAAAAGTAGACAAACCTCTTGTCGACCCTTGATACACGTTGCAGGAGGCCATTGTTCAGAAAAGACGAATATATCGAAGTCCTGGCAAGCACTGGAATGGAGTGGCATGAGAATATTCTTTGCAGTTGCTTTCCCAAATGGCAAAATATCTGGGTTGTGACGAATTCCTAGGAGAGAGAGAGAGAGAGAGAGAGAGAGAGAGAGAGAGAGAGAGAAATGTGTTCAAAGAGTATAAAATGTTTTCGTCATCTTCCTAATCCTTAATTAAAGTATTCAATAAACATACGTGTACCATCCTTACTTTCTCACGTTAAGAATCCAACTGCAAACTGCTGGCAGATTTGGGCCTGTGTAGTTTGTTAGGAGTATTCAATAAAACAAACAACATAGACCCTCATCAGCAGACGCATTATGCTACGTCAGATAAGAATCATTGTTATTTGCAGATCATGATTCGGGCCAATATCTGAACAATAAATTCATTTATATTGACCACGATCTTGATGCTATTGTCATGCACCAAACAATCTTATTCCCGTCAAATGTCAGGGAAGACTGCAACTCTCAAGACCACGTATACAAAGGACAGCTACTTCGCTAGACAAATTTCGCAAAATGCATAAATATCACACACGGTAAATTAAATATTATGATTTAAAGATTACACCGCCATGTCATCTGTGCAATAACCCACCCACCTACCCAGATTTAGTTTTTCGGTTCTAAGCTACTTACGTAAAATGAACAGTCATGAGAAGGATCCAGACACATGCTTCCCACATCATCGTTTTAATCATGTATCTGTTAAATAAATAATGATTATAACTAGGTTATTTGCAAGTAGCCTGGAAGGTCCAATAAGAGCTATTTCAATATTACTCGCACATCACCTCGTTTTAAAGTAAAACTGGACTGTCCTCGGAATAGAGATGGATAAAATAAAATAGCATTCGTTCTGAGCGTAAATATTGAAAAGAGCATATGCCAGAACCGACCAAGAGAAAAAAAGCAAAGAACAATGAAACAGCTGAACAAAACATAAAGGAAACATAGTTTACTCTATATGCATGACCAAAAGTTTGATTTATCTCTTCGGAAATTGTGACCCTTGTCTCGTTTTATCCAAGTCCATCACGTTCATATTATAAACTGATACCATAAAAACGGATCTACAGGCCTTTTGTCATTTGTTTTTAAGGTCCAAATAACGATTTCCGTGACTCAAAAAGTTATTCTAGAAATTGCATAGTGGTTACCATTATTCTAGAACACTTATATTTTAATTTAGAGTTTTCGTCTTCCCATGCTTTTTATGCATTCGGTACATAAATAAATTAAACGTCAACTATATCAAGAACTGCGGTGGATCTGTGTTACAATGCCTGACTCACAACCCAAAGGTAGCTGGCTTGAATACCACTAGGATCATAGGTGTCGTGGTGTGTCCCTGGACAAGACCCATAGCCTCTGCTATAAACAGTAACTGATATCATGTTGTGTCATTTAAACATCATGGGCCAGTCATCAACTATTATATTTAGTATAAATGCTACATTACCACGAGGATGTCAGTGTTGATCACAATTAACAAATAATAAGTAAGTGAAGAAAAACACCGTTATATTTAACAAATATGGACAATCGACGAATACTACTGAAGTAAATAAAAAAGATTAAATAATAGACATGATAACTTAGACATATCTTATAAACTCGTTTATAAGACGAGTCCAACTGCAAACTGCGTAGACCCTTTTTGCCGTCACATAATGCTCCGGCAGATCTGGTCTGTACATTTGTTTAGGAGTAATTAGTAGAATAAATAACGTGGACCCTAATCTAAGGCGCACTATGTTACGGCGGATCAGGATTTTTGTTGTTTGCTGTTTTGACGAGCACAAACGGTAGGAACAATACATGTTCAATTTTGTTTCCTAAATTAGTGAAGTCTGATTAATCAAGTGAAGGTTGAAGTTTACAACAAAAATTAATAAAATCCTCAAACAACAATTAATTTTTAAAGTGTTTGCGAAGAGATAATATTCAATACAAATGTCCATTATGTTTATGATTTGAACAAGTGATACTTCCAGAACAGGAAGTTAAACCAATCTTGATTGCAATGTTTTACCGGTAAATCCCATTTTATCAAACCAGGAAACGAGTCAGATTGACAAACAGAACACTGGTACATATAAACTGGGTTATTTTGTCTTCCTTGTTATACAATGAGTAATACTGATACTGTAAAATCTAACTCAGTCTGGTGATCTCTTCAAGGTCTCCATGCTAAGAGGGCAACTTGAATAATGCCTCAACTTTGAGAGGGCAACATAAAATCCAGACCCATATATTACTGATAATAGTGAAGTTGATCCTACGAAGGGATATAGATGAACAAGATTTGTACATAGTCAATTGTACGACTTTCAATGGTTTCAGGTAGATCACAGTGGTGCAGTGGCCCACAATAAAACACTATGAAATCTATAAAAATATGTGTGTTTGTGTGTGTGTGTGTGTGAGAGAGAGAGGAAGGTTTGGTTGTATATCAGAGAACGACTTTAGAACCTCTAATTACACTCTCCGTGGACATAAAGTAAAGTAAAAGATAAAATAAGTAAAATATAATGTCACTTTTTAAAATGATATTTTCGAGTGAGTGTGCTAATGACATATCATGATAGGAAGGAAACGAAGAACGTGATGAGAAGCTGTTTTCAGGCAAAAATGGTATTAGTAACAGTAGTAGTAGTAGTAGCTGTAGAAAGGAATAGTAGTAACGGTAGTAGTAGTACTAGTAACAACTGTACAAGTTGTATGGTATTGGAGGAGGAGTAATAACAGAAGGAGTGATATTAAGTAAACGAAACTCGCAGTAAGACAGCCATATTAATCGATTTAAACTGAGTGTACCGATGCATTAGTACAATCAAAGATAAATAAAAAGAAAACGTGTGCAATATAAACATTTAAAAACTACTATATTTAGCTTTTCATACCTGAGGTGGTGTAGATCTACTTTACTTACCAGTTGAGTATCTATCGTCAGTGTCACACTCGTACATGTAAATGTGAGCTTTCCTGAACTGTTGATTGTTTTATATAGCATATCAGGAAGTTAAATATATAAATCAATGAGTCGTAATGCGGGACGGTTTAGCAACAAATGGGACAATATGGCCATAATGGAATTTAACGTTCGAAACGTCCAGGGGTGGAGGAGCCACTATTATCACACAGTGATACCATAACCACAAGGTAAAATTTACATAGGGTGGGTGGGTGGAGGAACATTGTGGTCACAGGCGAAACTTAACACGGGGTGTGTGTGGACTACAGCCACAACGGCAAATTGTCATAAGGACAATATAGCCACAAAATCACATCATGCCCCATATAGACCTATGTATTTTGATTCTTTACGCAATTTAAATCACATTGTTTGCTTCGGTGAATTCGAATAACTGTAATCGTGATATCATTGTTGCGATCACTAGACTGTAAGGGAGATAAGTTGTGACAGTCATTAACTTATCAAATTACAGCTCTCATGCATTGAATGCCATTTATGTCATTTAATAATAATAATAATAATGAGTACTTTGTATAGCGCCTAATCTTTAGAAGCTCTAAGCGCTTTACAACATTAGACAACAGCTATAAAATAAAAAACATATGTAATGATATTATTACGGGAAACAAACACCATGAAATTAGAAAACATAAAAACATGCTGTAAATATTTAAGGTAGGGAACATTATTAAGTCTTTAAGTTTGTTCTTGCAGTCGAAATAAGCGAGTTTTAAGAGCACTCCTGAATGGGATCACTGTGTCTTTGTGTCTAAGTTCAGTGGGCAATTCATTCCACGTTGCTGGGCCCTGGTTTGCAAAAGAACGTCGTCCATATGACTTCGTTTTCGTAGTGCGAATAATGAGTATACGATTGTCAGAAGAGGAGCGTAAGTATCTTGCTGGTGTGTACACATGGGTGAGGTCGGATAGGTATGTTGGACTGGAGTCCGTCAGTAAAACGTAGCACAGAGAACACATTTTGTGTTTGATTCTGGATCGAATGGATAGCCAGTGTAGGGTACAGAGCAGTGGGAAGGTGTGCTCTGATCGTGGTACTCTCAGTATGATCCGAGCAGCTGTGTTTTGAACTTTTTGAAGTTTCTGGAGTAGATATTGAGATGAACCAGACATAACTGAGTTACAATAGTCCAGTCTTGAAAGTACTAATGAACATACAAGTGTTTCAGTGGCATCAACTGAACGATATTTGCGAATGGAGCTGATGCGTCTCTGCTCAAGATATGCAGCCTTGCATATGTTCATGACATGTTGGTGCAACGTGTAAGTACTATTCCTTTCTACAGCTACTACTACTACTACTACTGTTACTAATACCATTTTTGCCTGAAAACAGCTTCTCATCACGTTCTTCGTTTCCTTCCTATCATGATATGTCATTAGCACACTCACTCGAAAATATCATTTTAATAAGTGACATTATATTTTACTTATTTTATCTTTTACTTTACTTTATGTCCACGGAGAGTGTAATTAAAGGTTCTAAAGTCGTTCTCTGACATACAACCAAACCTTCCTCTCTCTTACACACACACACACACACACAAACACACACATTTTTATAGATTTCATAGTGTTTTATTGTGGGCCACTGCACCACTGTGATCTACCTGAAACCATTGAAAGTCGTACAATTGACTATGTACAAATCTTGTTCATCTATGTCCCTTCGTAGGATCAACTTCACTATTATCAGTAATATATGGGTCTGGATTTTATGTTGCCCTCTCAAAGTTGAGGCATTATTCAAGTTGCCCTCTTAGCATGGAGACCTTGAAGAGATCACCAGACTGAGTTAGATTTTACAGTATCAGTATTACTCATTGTATAACAAGGAAGACAAAATAACCCAGTTTATATGTACCAGTGTTCTGTTTGTCAATCTGACTCGTTTCCTGGTTTGATAAAATGGGATTTACCGGTAAAACATTGCAATCAAGATTGGTTTAACTTCCTGTTCTGGAAGTATCACTTGTTCAAATCATAAACATAATGGACATTTGTATTGAATATTATCTCTTCACAAACACTTTAAAAATTAATTGTTGTTTGAGGATTTTATTAATTTTTGTTGTAAACTTCAACCTTCACTTGATTAATCAGACTTCACTAATTTAGGAAACAAAATTGAACATGTATTGTTCCTACCGTTTGTGCTCGTCAAAACAGCAAACAACAAAAATCCTGATCCGCCGTAACATAGTGCGCCTTAGATTAGGGTCCACGTTATTTATTCTACTAATTACTCCTAAACAAATGTACAGACCAGATCTGCCGGAGCATTATGTGACGGCAAAAAGGGTCTACGCAGTTTGCAGTTGGACTCGTCTTATAAACGAGTTTATAAGATATGTCTAAGTTATCATGTCTATTATTTAATCTTTTTTATTTACTTCAGTAGTATTCGTCGATTGTCCATATTTGTTAAATATAACGGTGTTTTTCTTCACTTACTTATTATTTGTTAATTGTGATCAACACTGACATCCTCGTGGTAATGTAGCATTTATACTAAATATAATAGTTGATGACTGGCCCATGATGTTTAAATGACACAACATGATATCAGTTACTGTTTATAGCAGAGGCTATGGGTCTTGTCCAGGGACACACCACGACACCTATGATCCTAGTGGTATTCAAGCCAGCTACCTTTGGGTTGTGAGTCAGGCATTGTAACACAGATCCACCGCAGTTCTTGATATAGTTGACGTTTAATTTATTTATGTACCGAATGCATAAAAAGCATGGGAAGACGAAAACTCTAAATTAAAATATAAGTGTTCTAGAATAATGGTAACCACTATGCAATTTCTAGAATAACTTTTTGAGTCACGGAAATCGTTATTTGGACCTTAAAAACAAATGACAAAAGGCCTGTAGATCCGTTTTTATGGTATCAGTTTATAATATGAACGTGATGGACTTGGATAAAACGAGACAAGGGTCACAATTTCCGAAGAGATAAATCAAACTTTTGGTCATGCATATAGAGTAAACTATGTTTCCTTTATGTTTTGTTCAGCTGTTTCATTGTTCTTTGCTTTTTTTCTCTTGGTCGGTTCTGGCATATGCTCTTTTCAATATTTACGCTCAGAACGAATGCTATTTTATTTTATCCATCTCTATTCCGAGGACAGTCCAGTTTTACTTTAAAACGAGGTGATGTGCGAGTAATATTGAAATAGCTCTTATTGGACCTTCCAGGCTACTTGCAAATAACCTAGTTATAATCATTATTTATTTAACAGATACATGATTAAAACGATGATGTGGGAAGCATGTGTCTGGATCCTTCTCATGACTGTTCATTTTACGTAAGTAGCTTAGAACCGAAAAACTAAATCTGGGTAGGTGGGTGGGTTATTGCACAGATGACATGGCGGTGTAATCTTTAAATCATAATATTTAATTTACCGTGTGTGATATTTATGCATTTTGCGAAATTTGTCTAGCGAAGTAGCTGTCCTTTGTATACGTGGTCTTGAGAGTTGCAGTCTTCCCTGACATTTGACGGGAATAAGATTGTTTGGTGCATGACAATAGCATCAAGATCGTGGTCAATATAAATGAATTTATTGTTCAGATATTGGCCCGAATCATGATCTGCAAATAACAATGATTCTTATCTGACGTAGCATAATGCGTCTGCTGATGAGGGTCTATGTTGTTTGTTTTATTGAATACTCCTAACAAACTACACAGGCCCAAATCTGCCAGCAGTTTGCAGTTGGATTCTTAACGTGAGAAAGTAAGGATGGTACACGTATGTTTATTGAATACTTTAATTAAGGATTAGGAAGATGACGAAAACATTTTATACTCTTTGAACACATTTCTCTCTCTCTCTCTCTCTCTCTCTCTCTCTCTCTCTCTCTCCTAGGAATTCGTCACAACCCAGATATTTTGCCATTTGGGAAAGCAACTGCAAAGAATATTCTCATGCCACTCCATTCCAGTGCTTGCCAGGACTTCGATATATTCGTCTTTTCTGAACAATGGCCTCCTGCAACGTGTATCAAGGGTCGACAAGAGGTTTGTCTACTTTTACATACTATTTCCTCTAACATTTTACAACTTCGATAAATCAAATTAAAGCATTCAGTGCTCAAAGAAAGAACGCCCCACCCCCCACATTCCCTGGCCTAAAGGAGTTGATTAGAATTCAAGGACTGTCGTTTAAATATTATTTTACATATATAATATCACCCAATAATAAGTTAATGTATATAATAGCTATCTAAACCTACGGCAAATGAGGGTTGCAAGAAGTTTTAAAAATAGGAAACATTCAAACAGGACAAAAATGCTTTAAAGTATATGTTTACATTTGTATCAGGAAAATATATTCTGAATATATAAAAACTTTTACCTTTGATAATTTGACTAAATATTCCTTCTTCATTTCCCGGAGTCATATATATATATATATATATATATATATATATATATATATATATATATATATATATATATATATATATATATATATATATACACATACACAGTGCATATAAGGATTATGGTTGTCGTAAAATAGTTACCTTTTCATATATTATGGACGAATACAGTCGATGAATATAAACTTTAAAATTGCCGAAATAAAGGCTTCAAGAAACTAATAAATAAGTCGATAAATAACGACACAAATTGCAAAGCTGCTGAAATAGAGGTAATAACCGTATATTCTTCTCTACAGGAAAAGACGTGTAATATGTTTCTCGTACACAATTACTGGACGATACATGGACTCTGGTACGTATTTGAGCTTGAACTTATGAGATAGCCATCTGCTGGGGTCTCACAGGTCGATGAGAACCAAGAGTTGTTTTTGCTGGTATCAACAAACCTTTTAAAATGTGTCAGAGATATTGTGATACCATATGTCTATATGCATGTCTATATATCCCTCCATCCGTCTGTCCGTCGTTATTGGCTCCTATGGTTGGGGTCTCTGGAAGAAGTTCAAAGGTCACATGCAAACAAAACGTTTCAATTAAAATGCATTTTTCCCCAAATATTTGTTTTTCTCATCACACTATCCACATCAGGATTATATGAATCATATATCTGAAGGATATTGCATCAGGGGTGGGATGGTATGTGGAGTGAAAATTGTATGGATTTGCGAGGGTCATCCATTGCAATTCTTCTAGCTGTCGTTATTGTTGCCGCTATTGTTGTAACGGAACTTGGAACTCGGTTGTAGATTGTTGTGTAGAAATAACACACGTTTCTGTCTTAGGAAGTTGATTCCCACGGGCGCCTTATTTCTTTGACCCAACCTCGATCAGACTCGCACTGCATCGAGTCAAAAGTAAGTACCCTTAAAGTGGTCGCAGATATGGCACAGTGTCAACGAGTAGTGTCATTCTGGGAGTTTTGAATTTGTATTCCTGATTATAGGTCCCAGTCTCTATCTTCGATGACTTTTATTTACTTTAGCAAGCAATCAGCATACTATATGCAACCCGTGAATTATTAGCATTCATAATCGTTTATCAAAACCATTTGCTCTATGAAAAGTGAATTGTCAATTTGTTATGATTTCAGTTGTTTTCTCCTCTCCTTCGCTGGTCATCAGGTTTAAATGTACTGTAAATGAACTTACAACACGTGATGGTGGTGGCACATTTACGATCTGTTCATCCATGTATTGTTTTGTTTGTAGCATTAGTACCGTCAACATACTTTTTGATATAGGCAACCGACACACAATGATCTCAACAAGGTTCTTTGCGACAGCGCCTTTTAGCCTGACAATATCATTTTTAAGGTCCTCGTTAGACGTTTGCAGTTTATGAATTGGATCTACAAAAATTAGAAGTTCACCTCGGAGACGTTTGCAGTTTACCAGTTTGATTTTCAAAAATCACAAGCTCACCTGGGTCGACACCACCAACAAAACGACTAGTAAACTACTGGTATAGTTGAATAAAACAGTTGTAGACGACTGTAGATAACATCCAGCGTCACCGACACGTACATGAAAATACATGTCAGTAACACAATTTATCTGAACAGCTCAAGATATATGTCCCAACGAAAAGCAATACATCGTGTACAACGTACGAAATCTTGTTGCGAACACTGCAGACCAGTGTCAATGTTTTGTGGTCTATCCATACGCTACCACAGATTGTGACATTCACGTGCATTGCATTATGAAGAGTGGTTTATGCATAGTTAGGCTGAATTTCTTCAGAGGGTTCCTGATCACCGTTTAACCTGAACGAAATCTCAAGTCACTCCTAAGTTGTCAAATGTCGGATTATTACTACGGGTTTGAGTATAGTCTCGCGATGTAAGTGGAGAGGTCACGAACACGTGTTTTTGTGCAGTAAGACGTGTTGAGTACTTATTTGCTACTTAAATTGTCCTGTCATAACACTTGATGGATGTACATCTGTGGTGTGTGCGAGAAAACGGTTCCATATTGCAAAAACAATACAAAACGTGATTCTGTAGTTTTTAATGTCGCTTTAACAATTTCTCAGTCATATTGATACGATGTATGCAGTGTGGCAGTTTTCAGTGATGTCTAGCACTGGGGAATCAAGCCACAGACATGAAGAATGATATCTCACTCAGTCACATTATCTTGACACCAGGTCGACAAGTCCTAACACTAACCTCTTAATGATGCTCGCATAGAGAGGCATCTGTTAGTACCATTTTTATAAGTATATGGTATGGCTCCGCCGGGGTTCGAACCCGCGACCTCCCAGCATCAGAGGTGGACGTTCTAGCCACTTAGGCCGAGGTGGTATAGCAGAACATCCTGTACGCCAAACTGCATCATTGGCTTTGTTCTTGCGAAACAAGGTGATCGTGTTTATCTCCAAAAGTAACCTTGCGAACATCATTGCAACACCTAGATATGTGACTGAGGGGAATTGTACACGGAAACTTTAATGAACCACCAGTGAGTTGTGATTGATGTTGTGCAAATCCAAGATTGAACTTCGACTTGGCACAAGACATCATAGAGGCAGCGCCAGTAGTTCTGGCGTCTATACAAGCAGGTTGTGGGCGCTTAAAAGAATCACGTATAAGTTGATGAAATTTTTACGGTTTAAGATCTGCATCATCAGCTGCATCTTTGACATATATAATTTTTAACAGACTGTTCTCGTGTAATCATCACTGTATGTGGCCACGTCGACGTTGTCAAGAACTGACTTGATTTCCTTTCCATCAATATAACAATACGCGCCCAGCTGAACAATTCAATGATTCCCTTGTTTCCTAATCCCACTTAAGCATAGGCGGAATACTCAGCATCATTGTTTTCCCTCAATTTCCAAGAATGTCTCATATGGTAGAAGAAACATAGTCGTGTCCATCCCTTATAATTCTATCTTTAATTGGTTTTGTCTGGCCAGGTATGAGTAATACTGATTTTGTTCCCGCTTCGATCCACAGGCGTGCCCATGTCAAATGCGAGACTTGATATATGTTTGAATTGAGCCATGGTGCAACTATATGTTATTGATATCTGTCTAATACCTTTGCGTGACGGCTTGCAGTCAAACCCCACTTCCCATCGCCAGATTTGCAATCATCGAATCTTACAGTCGTTGTTGGGCGTCTTCATTAATAATTTTAGCAACCGCAGGCGGCATTGCTTCTGTTAACTGTAACGTAATGGCTTTGAACCGTTTATATTCTCTTATTTTCAACCGATCCCCAGGAATATTTTTAATGTTATCGATGACTCGCATCGCAACATGTTTAGCGACTGGTGCGGCACATAAAGACGATCCCGCAACAACGTATACAAAGTCAGTACCGTATATATCGCATAAATGGGTCTTCTTGAGTTAACAATAACCCTGCTTCGACAGATTTCACCGCTGTTTGGATTTGACAACCAGGCAAGATTCTTATTCAAACATAATGCGAAAGCGATTCTGAACGAGTCATATCACTCAGCAACAACAAATCAATTTGGGTTCGTTCGCACTGTTCATGTGGGGATAGCGCAATCGGGCAGAAACCTTTATCCTAAGTTAACATATGAACAGCAATACCTGGGTAAAGTGTTGCTTATTTCTTCAGTGTGGTCTCATTAATCTGCACGGGAAATTCAATATTGCAAAAATTAAGTTCACCCAAGCATTGCTAGTGTTTACTAGGCTGGTTTTTATTGTCACTAGCAAAATGTAAAGACGATAAAATCACCCACTCGAAACATCTGTTGTGAATATTTTACATTTATCACTCTTTGTGGCTGCATCCACATTCATGTTGTAATTTAACTGGATCCACGAAACTGTTGATATGATGAGAGATGTAGCTCGATGTGTAAACATCGGTCAAGAGTCCATCTTGATCTCTATTGGTGAATTTTACTACCGTTTCGAGAATCTTTACAATATCTCCATCAATGTCTTCATTAATGGCTTTGGTGTCTTTGTGGTTCAGGATTGTACGAGCACCACTGTAAATTGATGGTGGCTTTAAATGTATCCTTGTCATGACTTAGTGGAATGATCAAATGCAAATTAAGAAAAATGTATGTTTTAACGCTTGAGGCACCGGAGCGCTTACACACCGATATGATTCCTGGAATCATCTTTGATAACAGTTGTCGAACGTTTTTGTCTCTTTTTTTTTTTTTTTGTATGGGCGATGGATAATTACCACGGGATTTTCTAATTCACTACTACACATATGAAATTCAAATTCAGGTACATGTAATTGCTGTTCACGAGCATGCTCAGCAGCTTCAGAAGCACCAGCAGATGCAATACGACGGAAGTTCTATTCGTCCCGATGTCGGTCTTGTTCATTTTCATACACACCTAATAATGCAAGCTTTTCTTGCACCTTTTAGTATTCGGATATTACGCTCACGTGCAATTTATTTCAGATGTTGTATCGTGTTGTATTAATATTTGCTGTCGTATTAGCAACCGATGATGAATTATCATGGAGAGCAAGGTGATCTAGTACAACCATAGGTCTCAATAATTCAAGTATATCAGCTTTTTGCATACGGCTTGTTATTCGTATTCCATGCGATTTAGTTAGCTGATGCACGGCCGGCAAAGCTTTGTCTAGTTGAGAATTCAGTCGATAAATTGTTTTAATTTCGTACGCTACTGACATCAAAAACTGCAATCGCGTCAATCGTAATTATTAATTCATTTATATTTGAATGTGTTTCGGATGTTTGTGCAGTCACAGGTTTACGGAATCTCTTGATAATATTCACGAATATATATGCACATGGTCGGCAAGGTTTATTACGTGATATGACTCCGATGCAATATTTACGACAAGGTCGAGCAAATGTGATTTACAGTATTCATGGTGGCAGGTTTCCCCGCAGAGTTCGTATTTTCCAAGACTTACCCCTTTGTATTAATTATGTCCTAATGCCATTGAACTTTATATATATATATATATATATATATATATATATATATATATATATATATATATATATATATATATATCGCGTAAAACTTTCAATATAAAATAAATTATCTACTATAGTTTCAACTACATTGATAAAATAATATTCTTTGGCAGTACAATTTTGCTGCTGTAGAAAATTTTACTCTGGCACATTGTATAAGCTCTACGGTGCTCGTGCTGCAATAAAAGTGACATTGAATTGTTTCTATGTAGTATCTTCTGAAGTAGAGTTATAATCGGCAATATTGGCCTGACTGAAAACTTAGCCATGTAGATTATTATCATAATAAACAGAGTAGTGTCATTCTAGACGTTTTTGGAATTTTTATTCCTGATATAGGTCACTGCATCTATCTTGTATAACTGGTTATTTGTTCTGGCTTTTTATTTGGCGACTTCACTTTCATGGATTATTAATGCTAATAATAGTAAAAGATTCACATGCTCGTTTCATCAATATACCATTATGTTTCCCAGCATCAGTGTAATTTCATCAGATCAAAACCACCACCGCAACTGTTATTATTATACTGTGAACTTTACTTTATGTTTACAAAATGAAATCGCCCTCGGAAAAGTCGTTTTTGTTGTTCTTACAAAAATAATCATTATTATTAGTAGTAGTATCAGAATCGCCGTCGTCGTCGTGCTACTCCTCCTCCTCATGATGATGATGATGATTATCATCATCTTCCTCATCATTAGTAGTAGTAGTTATACACTTTCTTATGAAACGTTGGGAACATTATTATACCCCATTCTCTCCATCCGTCCGTCCGTCTGTCCTCCCATTTTATTCGCTCCGTGCAACTTGCTGTACCTTGGTAATACACGTGTATTTGTAAGATAGTTTTGTTACTGGCAGCTCCTCCTCCTCCTCGGTATAAATCACAAGGTCAAAATAGGCAAATTTGAATTGAAGAGACATTTTAAATAATTTATTTTACTATGCAACCGCGAAAGAAGGAAATAATCACGATATATAAAGGCATTTCAGATGTCATCTCTTGAAGAAGTCTGTGGAGAGGTAGATGACAGGTGTAAGAGCCGCAGGACTGCAAATTGTGCAGATTCACTAAAGTTATAACCCATAACAAGTGCAGAAATTTACTCGTGTTATAACCGATAGTAAGTGTGCAAATTTATTCTTGTTAAAACCCATAGCAAGTGTACAAATTTACTCGTGTTATAACTAATAGTAGGTGTACAAATTCACTTATGTTATAGCCCATAGGAAGTGTACAAATTTACTCAAGCTATAACCCATTATAAGTGTACAAATTTATTCATATTATAACCATTAATACGTGTTCAGTGTCTTTTTGTCAAACCCACAGCAAGGGTGTCAAACACTGCATTTTAGATTTTACACCACCATCCAATTTGTACGTGAAATGCTTTGGAATATCCATAACTGCCTTTATTATTGTTGATGTTATTATTATTATTATTGTTATTATTATTATTATTATTATTATTATTAACCAATGCACAACAGGCCATCCAGTTCCTCCGGAGAAAATCCCAGCTATTGCCCAGGTCCGAGTTTCAGTTATTCAGAGATATCGGTGAGTAGCATTAGAACCATTAAAATAATTATACATCTAAGCCTTATTATTCAATTTGAATTAAATGAAAGTATTTAAAATTTCTAAACAATATTCTCATTGTTATTGATGGGTATAGCAGCTGAGTGATGATTACATGTGACGATTAAAAAATGCTATTACTGACAAAAACAGCAACAGCCACAGCAGTATCATTATAGCATTGGTAGTAGTTAAGTGGGATACCCTACGTACAATGGGAATTAGCATTACAGGGACCCCTGGGACACTCTACGTACAATGGAAATTTAACATGGCGAAAAATCGTGGGACACTCTACGTACAAGGGGAATTTAACATGGCGAAAAATCGTGGGTCACTCTACGTACAAGGGGAATTTAACATGGGGGAATAGAGTTTGGGTTTGTTTAGGGACAAGGGGAATTGAACATGGGATTTTTTTTAAAAAAAAAAATTTTTTTAAATTTAAATTTAAATTTAGGCAATTGAAAGGCTATCTCTTTTCGAGAAATATGGCTGGCCCTGAAAAGGGCCTTTGGGTTTATGTTAATGTATTCATTAACATAAAGGGTACCGCATTGGTCTTCTTCTTGTCCTTAGGCTACGTCTCACTGTTGGTCCGTAAATCAGCACTCTTTTCAGGCATCCTTGTCTTTCAACGTAGATCCTACGTATCCACAGGCTGGTGTTTGTCCTGTGGACAACGGTCCACTTGGATCGGACATACATGGGTATGTCCGTCCGGAACATCATGGAAGACACAAGCGTAGAAGATTGCACATCGGTCCACATCTTGAAGCGACGAGAACAAGTGAATCAATGCACTGAACTGCGCTTATTTATAGTAGAGGTAGGATTGAAACGGATTGAGTTCATTCACCAATCCAAACACGCGTTACAAAATTCAGTCAGCCCGCATCCAATCCGAAGAGAGTAGTCTGTGACGTCAGTTGGTCTATATAGATTCGCTAGCGCTTGTGTGCAGTCAATCTATGCGACAGTGATTGAACATGACGGAAACTCAGAAAACGATCCATTGGGGTGCACCAGCAGGGGAGACTGCCCAAGGGAACCCGGACTTACTTTCAGAAGAGGTACATTGGGATTTTGTGGATTTTCTTACCTCGCAAGAATTTGTTCCGGAACCTTCGTTACCTTCTTCATTACCGCAAGTGGAGAATTTTAGACAGAGACAGAAAGAAGAATTGGAGAAATTTATGCAACGACAAAAGGAAGCGGAACAAGCTTTTCTCCTACAGCAACAGCAACAGCAACAAGAAGAGGTAAGAAAAAAACAACAGCAACAACAGCAAGAAGAAGTAGCAGCAAAGAAACAAGAGGGTGAAAATCAAACGGCTACGGTACTGTTGGACATTTTAGCGGAGTTAAGAAGTCTGAAACAAATGTATCAGACTTCTTTATCACGACCGAAGAGAATACGACCTTCCCGAGCTAAACACGCCAACCCTGTGACTAAGCCTGTCGTACCACCCTTAGTGATTTCAACCCAATCATCAGAAGTAGGCCTTGGCCGTGGCAAAGGCTTAAGGCAGTTAAAGTTGATTGGTTAAACTCACTCCTACACCATAAAGAAAAAAGGCCCTTTTCAGGGCCACCCACATTTCTCGAAAAGAAATACAATTTCAATTTGCCAATAACTCAAAAATAAACCCACCCATTTTACCCTTATAGTACGTGTCTGTGTATGAGTGCGTGAGTGTAGCTTCTTATTTTAAAATCAAAACTCAAAGACACTTACCTTATATCATTCATGTATTCTTTTATCCATTTTTTTACAATCCAATTCACAATTCACCACAGAACACTTTAAAAAGTTCGTACACTTCTTCTTTTTCATTATTTAGTCTCTCTGTTTTTTGAATTTCTTCACCGTTTTTTCCTCATTTTCTTCCCTTCTTCTTTTCTTCTCCTGTTTCTTTGCCTCTTTTAAATAGAATTGTCTTCTTTCTTCCTCTTCTTCCTCTGAAGAATCCCTCTCTTCTTCCGAAGAATCCCTCTCTTCTTTTGAAGAATCCTTCTTTTCTTCTGACTCCTCTTGTTTCTTTTTTGGGCAATCTGGAGACCAATGTCCTTTTTCTTTACAATAATAACAGGTATCTTGACTTTTGTCTTTTTTAGCCCCTGTTTTTGTTCTTTTTTGACGGTCTGGACACTCTGAAGACCAATGCCCTTTCTTCTGACAGATATAGCAAGTATCTTGACTTTTATCTCGAAAGGAAGGAGAGTAGTCTGTCGGCTGGTCTGAAGAGAATTTTCTAATGACCCCTCGCAAAGCTCTGACGAAACGTTCCATCTGGGTAGTCTCTTCCATCGTTCTCCTCGGTTTGAGAGTGAAATGAATAGTGAAAGGACAAGACACACCCTTTTTATATACGCTGGTTTGCCATGACTATAAATTAGTCTATGGTGTTTGAACTTGAGTCATTTGACGTTTTGCACTCAAGATGAAACGATCCTATTCATTCGAGAAGAAAGAAGAAGAAGAAGAAAGTAAGAGGCAGAAACGTGATCTATCGCCTCGTACCAGGGATGAAATCTTGGCACAAATTCATGCCAGTGATTTTGAAGAGGACATGAGTGAACCAGAATCCGAACCCTCTAAACCAAGTTCGTCACCCTTAGTCAACCCTGAAAAATACTATTCCATTCGAGAGACGGAAAAGCGCTCCTCTAGAAAATTTAGAACCACGGCTTACACCTACACGGTGAAGTTTAAAGATTTCAAGGCCGACGTACCCTTAGAGAAAGCAGAAGGGTTTATCACCGAGATGTGGGATTCTTTGCTCACTGCACTCAAGCGACAATGTCAACCCAAAGAAGACGATCGCTTGACACTATCCATAGATCACGACGGTTTGAAATCCCCTGTTTGGATCGAGTTTAGCAGACCCGCAGAACTGACCCCTTCCAAAGTCATGGACACGATTCAACACGTACAACAATCTAATGACCAGTTTGACATCACCGATGGTAAAGCCACACTGAAAATGGCTCACGTCTCTCTTCCTCAAGGGACAGGACGCAAAAAGATGTTATTGGTGGACGACCTTCGCAACACCAAAACAAGTCTCGTCCGAATTAACAACCCTCAAGACCAGATGTGTTTAGCTCGAGCCATCGTGGTGGGACGAACCTATGCCAACAAGAACGACACGGTAGAATGGAAAAGAACCTGGAACACTATTCAACGTTCCTATCGAGCCAAACAACGAAACGAAGCAGAACTCCTGTTACAACAAGCCGGACTGTCCAAAGACACACCCTGTGGCATTCCTGAGATGCAAAAATTGCAAGATGCCCTAGCTCCACGATACACCTTGAAAGTGCACCCTCAAGAAATGCGCGGGCCTCTGTTGTTTCGAGGCCAAGATTTTAAGGACGGAAAATACATTCATGTCTATCATCACGATGACCATTTCGATACCATTACCAGTATCACTGGATTCCTGGGATACGGTTATTATTGTGAGAAATGTGATTATGGTTATAACAATCGAGAGCAACACAAGCATTGTGGATTGAAATGCCCAGGATGTTTCGCCTCTCCACCCTGTCTGAGCGAAGAACCAGTGCCTTGTTCAACTTGTCTGCGTACGTTTGTCAGCCCTGCCTGTTACCAGCAACATCTGAAGACGCAAGGTTCACAGCAGAAATGTGCTTGTCAACTCTTGAGATTGTGCCCTACCTGTGGACAAGGCATACTTACCAACAATGCCAAGGCACACGTATGTCGAGGAAAGAAAAAATGTCACATTTGTCACCACATCGTGGACTTGGAACACGAATGCTACGTGCAAAAATACCAACCCCCACCAGAAAAAGAGGACGGTCACAAGAAGAAAGGAAATTTCATCTTTTTCGATTTCGAATGCATGCAAGAGACCGGCATTCACATTCCTAATTTCTTAGTGGCTCATCGAGCGTGCGAGAAGTGCATTCAAGAACCTATCTTCAGTCATTGCCCTCACTGCAGCAAGATTCCTGGAGGGCGTGAAAAAATCTTTCGGGGACCAAACACGTTAGCCGATTTTGCCCAATGGGTCTTAGACCCCATCGACAAGACGTGGAGCCAAGAGGACATCGAACGTTACGGAGATTGTCATCGTCATGCCACAGTGATGGCTCACAATTTCTCCGGATACGATGGACAGTTTCTTTTGAGGTACTATGCGGAACATGGCACCGAACGTCCTAAAGTGATTTTGAACGGAGCCAAAATCATTTTCATGCAAGTGGGACAAGTACAGTTTAAAGATTCGATGAGTTACTTGGCCATGCCTTTGAGCCGAATGCCTAAAACGTTTGGAATGACAGAAATGGCTAAAGGGTACTTTCCACACTTTTTCAATACGGAAGCCAATCAACATGCTGTTCTACCCCATTTGCCTGAGGCTCACTATTACGACCCCGACAACATGCGTACCGAACAACGAGAAGCTTTCTACGCTTGGTACCAAGCTCACGCCTCGGACCCTTTCGACTTTCAGGAAGAAATGTTAAAGTATTGTCGTTCCGACGTGGACATTTTACGGCGTTGCTGTGGAAAAATTTCGAGAACTGTTCATGGAACACGGAGGGGTCGATCCTTTGAAAGAAGCTTGCACCATTGCCAAAGCGTGTTCCTTAGTGTACCGCCAAAGATTCATGCCTGAAAACACCGTGGCTGTCATCAGTCCTCAAACGACCCACTATGTTAAGCGTCAATACTCGGTCAAAGCCCTACGTTGGTTACATTACTTGTGCGACAAGGAAGACAAATGGATTCAGCATGCCCCCAACGGAGGAGGCGAAAAGACCATCGGAACGTATTCGGTCGATGGCTGGGACTTAGAAAACCCCAAGATCGTGTACGAGTTTAACGGTTGCTTATTTCACGGATGTCCCGTCTGCTACCCTGACCGTGACACTAAAAATCAGTTTTTACAACGGACCATGGAAGACCTGTACCAGGATACTTGTCAGCGACGCCTAAAGCTAGAACAGCAAGGATACCAAGTGGTGGAAATGTGGGAACACGAATACGATCACCGTATGAAAACCGATCCCGAGTTTAAACGCCTCGTGGAAAGTTACCAGTTCATGGACCCGCTGAACCCGAGGGATAGTTTGTACGGAGGAAGGACCAATGCCACCTGTTTGCTGTACCAAGCCGACGAAGAGAAAGGAGAAGAAATCAAATACTTGGACGTGTGTTCGCTGTATCCCTACGTGTGCAAATATTGTCGCTTTCCTGTAGGGCACCCGCAATTGCTGACGGAACACATCGACCTGAAAAACATTCGACAATACGAAGGCTTGATCAAGTGTAAAGTTTTGCCTCCCACGAACCTATACCATCCCGTCTTACCTCACCATTGTCAAGGCAAACTGATGTTTCCCTTGTGCCGTACTTGTGCCGAAACGTGCAACCAGGACCAACCTTGCCATCACAGCCAGGAAGAACGGGCCTTGACGGGAACCTGGGTCAGCGTGGAATTGTTCAAAGCTCTGGACATGGGATACCAACTGTTAGAAGTGTACGAAATTTGCCACTTTCCCAAGACACAACAGTACCACAAGGGTGACCCTACTCAGAAAGGCATTTTCGCCGACTACGTGGATGCCTTTTTGAAACTGAAACAAGAAGCCAGCGGCTATCCTTCCTGGTGTCACACTCCCGAAGACCAAATACAATTCAAAGAGAAATACTACGAACAAGAAGGCATCTCTTTAGACCACATCGAGAAAAACGAAGGCAGGCGATCGTTTGCCAAAGTGATGTTAAATTGCTTGTGGGGTAAAATGGCACAACGACCGTGTTTACCCAAGACGGAATATTTGACAGAACCTTCCCGCTACTTCCAGATGATTCACGACAAAACCAAATACATGAAACACGTGGACGTCGTTCGAGAGGATTTGATCTTGGTCAATTACGAAGAAGATCTGGACTTTGTACAAGACGACCCTTTTGGAAATGTCATCATTGCGGCTTACGTGACAGCTCATGCTCGCTTAAAATTGTACGAAGCTTTAGAACTGTTAGAAGAACGCGTCCTGTACTTTGACACGGACAGTTGCATTTACATCCATCACCCGAGTCAACAGCACCCTGACATCGAAGGAGACCGTTTAGGAGCCTGGACAGACGAGCATCCCGACGACAAGATTCTAAGTTTCGTCAGTGGTGGTCCCAAAAATTACGGCTACGAATACCGGGACAAACAAGGAGAAGTGCACACGACGTGCAAAGTGAAAGGACTGACTCTGAATCATCGTACCAGTCGAGTGGTCAACTTTGGGGTATTGAAAGAAGCCTTGCAATCGGGAGAGGATGGAAACTTTAAAGTGACCACCTATCAACCGAACAAGATTGTACGTTTACCCACTCACCACATCGTCAGTCGACCCTTGGAAAAAGTCTATCAAATTGTATACCAGAAGCGAGTGCGACTTCCCAATCACTTCACCTTACCGTACGGTCACGTCGGTATTGGTCTGTATATGAAAAGGAACCCTAGGCAAGATCGATAGTTCATTGTTCATTGAAGTAACTTACCATGTCGTTGACGAAGAAGAAACCAGATTGGTTAGGAGTCAAATGTTGGACATCACCGAGACCAGGGTTTTGAGGCTTGGACACAAGAGGTGGCCTAGTATGCACGAGAGTTATTCAAGGAAAAAAGTTACTTTTCAACCTGTGTTAGTGACGGTGCCAGAAGAACCCGTCACCCAGGACAGGACTGTCGTGGACAGGCCTGAAAGACCCTTTCGGGAGGACACTTGTGTGACCTTACCCCTACTATAGAACTGGTTAGAACTTTACCCAAAACATGTTGTACAGACACTTGTGTTTATTCCACGTTCATGGTTATCATGTGCCTTTTATTCTTGTACTTAAGCCTTTGGCTTTTATGTATTTTTTGTCTTTCGTATTCATGTTTGAAAAAACATTCAATAAACGTGTTCTGAAAAAGTATATAAACTCTTGTCTTGTTTGTTTTTCGTGTCACAAGTGACATTTCTCACACCATGGCTACCTCTGCTGTCTCTGCTCCCTCTTCCTCTACTGTCAAAGTCATCGACGAACACTTAGATCGTGCCAGTTGGGAGGCTTTGTATCTTCGCCATCCCTTTAACATGCTCATTGCTGGACCTAGCGGTTCAGGCAAAACCGAATTCGTCAAACGTTTGATCGAACATAAACATCATTTGATCGATCGACCCCCTCAACGAATCGTGTGGTGTTACAAAGAGTGGCAATCGGCGTACAGCCTCTTGCGAGAAAGTCAAGGCGATTCCATCGTGTTTGTGGAAGGCATTCCTAAAGAAGACGATGGCATCGTCTCTGACTCCCGTCTAACCCATTTGGTCATTTTCGACGACTTGTTAGGAGAAGACGAAGAAGAAATTAAACTGTGGTTCACGCGCAAAGGGCATCACCGTAATGCCAGTGTCGTTTACATCACCCAAAATTTGTTTCAACAAAGTAAAGCCCATCGCACCATCAGTCTCAATGCGCATTACGTGGTCTTGTTTAAAAGCCCTCGAGATAAATCGCAAGTGCAAGTCTTAGCCAAACAGTTAGGAACGCCTTGGTTGACTCAGGCGTACGACGATGCCACTCAAACTCCACACGCCTATTTACTCGTCGATTTGAAACCTACGACTCCCGAGGATTTGCGATTTCGTACCCACTTGTTTCACCACTGGTGCCAAGACGGAGGGCCTGTCCTGTACACGTCTCCGTCCTCGACTTCATTTCACTCCCCATAAAAAATCTATAAAAACCTCAGACCCTTTTTTCGTCTGTCTCACTCTCAGTGCGAACATGACGTCCCTTCAGTCGCATCTTCCCGTCAAATTGATTCGTGCCTTGTATGGCATCAGTCGAGAAAAAGATCCACAAACACGAGCTCGTGTCTTAGAAGCTAGTCTCAAAGAAGTCTTACGATGGTTCACGGTGACGGCAAGTCAATTACTCCAAGGAATCATTCAGATTCCTCATCAAACCAAACGCTTTTTCGATCGAAACAAAGTCGCTTTGGTCCAACTGGCCGATCCACGCATCGACACTCAAACCAAAAAACAAATCATTTTGAAACCTGGAGGGAGCGGTACTCTAGGAGGGGTCATCATTCGCTCACTCTTAAGATGGGATCCTAATGCCCCCAAAGTTATCCCCAAGACAAAAGTCCAACGAAGCCCCAAGAAGAAAAAGACCAGGTCCCCAAGGAGAACTTCTCCAGTGGCAGGACCCTCCTCTGACCAGACACCACCACCACCCCGGAAAAAGAAAAGAAGCCCCCAGAAAAAGAAAAGTCCACAGAAAACTAGTCGCAAGAGAGGCACTTCGGCCAGGACGCAACCTTACACTCGCAAACCACGACCTGCCACGGCGGTGACTGCGTCTCCGGCAGCTTCACGTTTGTCCACTTCTCCGTTAATGACACCAAGAACTGAAGAGTACTTGGAGACATTGATCACACCAAGAACTTCTCCGTTGATGACCCCAAAAAGAACTTCCCCAGTGGCAGGACCTTCCAATTTAGTGGCAGTGGCTGCTGCTCACAAAGTACCTTCTCCCAAAATCAAAGTTCAACAAAGATCGGGCATGTTACAAAGTTTGCTGGATTTGTCCAAGCAAGAACTGGCTCGATTTAGTCCGTTACGTACCCCTGCACGACGTGTCATGCCTGTCCTCAAACTAATACGACGTAAAGACAATCAGTGGCGACGCGTTCCAGCATAAAAAGGCCTGTGACCAAGTCGGGTATCAGTGTTTTTTTGGTGCTCCTGAAGACTCAAAGATGTCACCCTCCAGAAAACCCCAAGGAAAGAAAAGGAAAGGACTGCCACCACGTTTAGCCAAACATGGGGACATGTTATCTGTCCTGTCCAAAGCTTCTCCACCCCTACGAAAAAAACTCATTCAAACAGCCTCCAAAGAGGTCATCGATACCGTGTGCGAATGTTGTTTGAACGTTTTGAAAGGCACGATCCCTTTGTCCAAACACCAGAAACAATGCTTAGGCAAACATCGTCACGTTCTTCGCCAAATGGTTCAAAAGAAAATTCCCATTCGTCAAAAAAAGAAGATGTTAGTGCAACGTGGAGGTATTTTACCTCTCTTGTTAGGCCCCATACTGAAAGGAGTCTTGGGAACCATGTTGGGAGGACTGGTGGGAGCAAGATAAAAAGGCCTCGGAAGTTCCAAGATCTCAGAATCGACCCCTGACAACCCCATGGAAGGACGAAAACTAGCTTTAGTACCTTACAAACGATGGATGGAATACCATCGGTGGCAAGAACAACACACCCCGCATTTACCTCCCAATCCCCATTTGAGCGAGATGTCCCAGTTACAACACGAATTGCAGTCCTTGATGGATCGCCAAGATTTGTCCGAAACAGAAAAATCGCAAAAGTACGGTCAACTCTTGCAACGACTGCAACTCTTTCACCAGAAAGCTTTAGACGAAACAGCTCTACCCACTCTGAAAGATTTTAAGACCTTGATGAAAAGTCCAGCACCATCACCAGTACCAGTACCAGTACCACCAGTACCCGTGACCAAGACAGAAAAAGGAGAAGAAGAGGAAGGGTTTCAAACTCCACCAGAAAAAGTACGCAAGTTGACAACACCACCTACCTCCAGAATTGGATGGATTAAAAAGATGATGGCCACCCCTTCTTCCTCACAAGAGAAAAAGAAAGTGAAGACAGAAGTGAAACAAGAACCGATATCCCCCGCTCAGACATCCTTCTCCTCTTCGACACCTATTGCTGGCCGCACACGCAAAGCATTGCAATCCAAGAAAATACCCCAAGACAAAAAGAGTAGCATCCTCCAAGAGTGGGTGTCTTATTAACACACCGACCAACACAAAAAAAATGGAAAAAGTCTTAGCCAGCATTTACTACGATCCCTCCCATCCTGCAGGTTACGCAGGAGTTCAAAAATTGTATCGTGCTGCCAAAACGCGACTGAAAAGTCTCCGTTTACCTCAAGTGCAACGATGGTTACAAGAACAAGCTACCTACACTTTACACAAACCCATTCGACGCAAGTTTGCCAGAAGTCGCACCCGAGTGGAAGGCATCGATCATCAATGGCAAGCCGATTTAGCCGATGTCTCTCATTTGGCCAGCTACAATCGTGGCTACAAATATTTGTTTTGTGTCATCGACGTCTTTTCCAAATTTGCCTGGGTCGTGCCCTTGACTTCCAAATCGAGCAGCGAGTTAGTGCGAGCCCTGCAACGGGTGTTGAAACAAAGCGGTCGTCACCCTCTTCGATGGCAAACGGACAAAGGCACCGAATTTCTGAACCAAGCTTTCCAAAAAGAATTAAAGAAACGTGACATTCATTTTTTTACCACCGAGAATCCCGAAATCAAAGCCAGCATCGTGGAACGTTTTCAACGCACTTTGAAAGAACGCATGTGGAAATATTTTACGCATCACCACACTCTGAAGTACATCGACATCTTACCGCACCTGGTGCAAGCGTACAACCAATCTTACCATCGAAGCATCGGACGTGCCCCGCAAGACGTGACTCCCGACAACGAAGTGTTGGTGTTTGAGCGTCTGTTTGGTACGTCCCTGACGAGGGCTGTCCCCGAGAAAAGTGGAATGTTGGCCGTAGGAGATTGGGTGCGCATTGGCAAAACCAAACGCACTTTCGACAAAGGTTACTTACCTAACTGGACGACCGAATTGTTTCGCGTCACTGGACGAGTGCATGGCCGTCATCCTGCCGTCTATAAATTGGAAGACATGAACGGAGAAGTGCTCAAAGGAACGTTTTATTTGCCCGAGTTACAACGTGTCACCAAAAAAGAAGACGACGTGTACGACATCGAAAGCATTCTCGAACGCAGAACCCGTAAAGTGGGCAAACGACGTGTCAAAGAAGTCAAAGTACGTTGGAAAGGATATCCACCCAGTTTTGATTCTTGGATCGACGCTTCGCAAGTCATCGACTATAAAAAGAAGTGACCATCATGCCCTTTCACACAGCAGACGCAGCTACGTCGACCACTCCTCCTTCACCTAGTTCTTCTGTGCAAGATTTACAAAAACAACCCTTGTGGGTGTGGTGTGGAGAACGTGTGCCTAAAACGCAAATCGTCTTTTTCTGCCAAATCTTCGTGGTGTATTGTGTCGTCGGGGCAGCCATTGCCAATTTGAGTTTGCAACAAGGAGACAAACAATTGTGGACCATTTTATTGAGCAGTTGCATCGGTTACCTGCTTCCTAATCCCTCCCTGAAATTCTCCTCGAACGGGAACTCCGGGAACCTTGTGTCCAGTGCCAGTGCCAGTCACCACTTCAACCACAATCAGAACCCCATTTTAGACGGAGACACGCCTCTGACGTCCAGTAATATCCCCTCGGACAGCCACAGAACTCTGGAATTATGAGTCACCAAAACCAATTTTACTTAACTTTACCCAGTGACAGTTCCATGGAGGTGTTTCCCAAGAACACGTTGTGCTGTTACACGGCCAAATTACCTCAAGCCATCCAGTTAGATCACGAAGCCCATTGGGAAGTGGCTTTAGTAGAAATGATTCACCCGACCCAAGTCCTCAATGTCCTTCCCAATCAAAATTTTTTTGATGTGGAAGTTCATGACGAGCAAATGCAACAGTGGATGGATAGCAATGTCAAATATAACAAGAAAACCCGTACACAAAAGTACACCACCTATCACTTGTTCATTCCCCCAGGCTATTATTTTAGTGGTCAACATTTGGTCAGCACCATAACCTCCAGGTTTAATGTCGTGTTTCTGAAAGCTTTGGAGCATGTCAACAAAAGTGTCACCATGGAGTACCACAAAACAGCTCGTCGCTTCTTGATGAAATTTGAACGGAGTAAAATCGTGTCCATTTTATTTTGTCCTGAATTGTTTGACATGTTGGGCGGAGACATGGACATGAGAAAGGCCATGCTCAAGAAAAACGAATTACCCATCGTTTACGACAACGAGTCTTTTAGCAAGTTATTTCGTGCCCCGGTAAAACTGAACCAAGGACTGAATTTGATGTTCGTGTATTCCGATGTGGTGGAGTACAACGTGGTGGGACACACCTCCGTACCGTTACTGCGTGTCATTCCTTTCAAAGTAGATTCTGCCACGAACGCTGACGAGGAAGGTGGAAACACTTACCACGTCCACCGCGAATTTGTACATCCTCACTATTTGCCTGTCAGTAAGTCGTATTTGGACACGGTCAACATTGCTATAAAAGGAGATCTGGGACAAAATATTCCATTCACCAAAGGAAAAGTCACGGTGAAACTCCATTTTCGAAAACGGTTCTCTCACGACTCTTAAGTCATGTATCCAGTGTACCGAGGGGTTGCTCGACAGCGAGGACACGGCTTAGGAGATATGTTAAAATCGGCCTTTCGTTCGGTGGCCCCGGTGTTGAAACCGATGGTGACACGCGGATTGCACGCCTTGAAAGATGCGGCACTGACGCAAGGCAAAGAATTTCTCCAAAATGTCATCATCGACAAACAAAACCCTAAAGAAGCCTTCATGAGGGCAGGCAAAAATGTCTTGCTGCAAACGGGCAAAGACATTTTAGGCCAACGAGAAACACCTATAAATGCCCTGCACGCTACCGAGTCAGGCATTCAGCAAGGACAAGGCAGAAAGAGACGACGAAGAAAACACCCTTTCACCAGACTTCAAGCGAGAAAGGCCAAGAAAAGAAGAACCGTTCGAGACTTAGACGTTTTCGATTATTGAGAAAAGAGACCAAAAAATGATGCACCGAGAATCTTGCGCTTGTTCCAAGACGGAACTGGATCTGTTTGCCATGCCCCCCACGATGATGACGATGCAAGAATCCCAGTGGGTGGAATTTCACCCCGTCTCCTCACTGACCGATTCCGCTCCCATCGAGTTTGAAATCAAAGGACAGCCCGAAGATTACATCGATCTGAATAGCAGTTACTTGTACCTGAAAGTCAAAATTATAGATAAGACTGGAGGTGCTATAGACGATGAAGCAGTAGCTCCCGTCAACAATTTCATGCATTCCTTGTTCAGTGGAGTGGACTTGTACTTGAATAACAAACTGGTCAGTAGCAGCATGGATACTTACCCTTATCGTGCCTACCTGGAAAATCTCTTGACGTACGGAATAGATGCCAAGAACACTCATCTCAATGCCTGTGTGGTATGGGAAGCTGACGAACCTACCAAGTTTGAAATATTGGAAACTGATGAAAAGAAAGACAACAATGATGGATTTGTAGAACGAAGAAAGAGAATCACGGGAGCCGACACAAGTTTAGAACTGATGGATCGTTTGCATTTGGACATGTGGTTGCAAGAAAAGTATTTGCTGAACGTGGTGGATGTCCGCCTGAGACTGAATCGTAGCAGTGCCGCTTTCCATTTGATGGCTGATAGTGACGGTTACAAAACCAAAATCCTAGAAGCCAGACTCTACGTACGCCGTGTGGAAGTGTTACCTAAAGTGGGAAACGACATCAGTCAGACGTTGAGCAGAAGGACTGCCAAGTATCCCATACGACGCGTGGAAGTGAAAACCTTCACCATTCCCAAGGGACAGCGATCCATGATCGAAGATCATCTGTTCCAAGGACAGTTACCCAAACGTTTGATCGTTGGTATCGTCGAGAATACAGCCTTCAACGGAGCTGCCGAAAAAAATCCTTTCTACTTTCAACACTTTGGCGTGTCCAAGATCGAAGTCAGTCGCGATGGCAAGACCTTGTGTACCCGACCTTTCGAACCTGACTTTACCAAGAAGAATTACTTGAGATCGTACTTGTCCCTGTACGAAGCCACCGGACAGTTAGGAACCAATACCAGTCACGGTATTACGTACGAGGATTATGCAGGAGGCTACGCTTTGTGGGCTTTCGATTTCACTCCAGACCAAGGCAGCGACGAGGGACATTTCCACCCTATAAAATCCGGCCAGATTCGTGTGGAAATTCAGTTTAAAGACCGAGACCCTGATGAAACGGTGAACGTCATCTTGTATGCAGAATTCGATAATACCATAGAAATCAACAGTTTGAGAGAAGTCATCCTAGATTACTAGAAACCATGGAAGACTGTTATCCCTCTTTACCTAGTGGAGAAACTTTAAAGATGGAATGTGATGAGACTGTGGAAAAAATGTTGTGTTTTGAAAAAAAATTGTTTGATGTTATGATGTTGGATTATTGTTAAAAATGTTAGAGTTGTTGTTTAGTGTTAAGTGATTTTTGAATAAAAAAATGTTGTGTTTTGAAAAAAATGCCTTTGTCTTTTGTTTAGCTATAAGAATGTTGGATTGATGCTCTTTCATTTCTTACTATCCCTCTCATGACACTCACTAAACGTTGCGACTCAAAAACCGTGTGGGGGATGTTTTCCTTCACGTCCGCGCTTTGACTTTAAGAACCGGGTTGTTTCCAGTCTAACCATCCATTGTCGACTCATCCTCCTAAGAAGATGTGCTCCAGACTAGCTAAACTCAACGAAGCCTACGTGAATTTGCATAGGGTCAGACACAGTCTGATACCGAAGCCAGAAGAAATAGAGAATGTGAGAATGTTAAAAATCACTGAAGACCTGATAGAAGAGCTCTTCAGATAAGAAATGAACAGGGAAAAAGAAGAATAGACAGAGAAGTACAGACTTCAGAGACAGCAGCAACAACAACAACAAGAGCAGCAGCAGCAACCTGAAGCTGACAGAGGCTTTGTCGATTGTCGTATCGACACCAAAGAGTTCTTCTTCTCTTTCCGAAGAAGCAGACCTATCGCCAGAAAGTCTATCCTCAGAGGACATCGCATTCTTAGAAACTAAAAAGAATGCCATAGCAAAACAAAAAAAACAGCCCTTTTCAGGGCTACCCAATACTCTAGAAAAGAAATAACAATCGATTTGCCAATGTGTGTAGGTAGAGTAGTGTGAAAATAAACACTAACTCTTTTTTAAAAAAAATGTGAGGGTATGTGTTTGTGTGTTTGTGTTTGTAAGTGGTTAAGTAAGTTGGTATGGATAGTAGATTAAAATGATGTCTTTTTTTTTTTTGGTGTTTGAGGTGTAAATTTGGGGTTAGATTGGATTGCTTTGCGCATGTGGATAGTCTATTGAAGTGATTTATAAAAAATTTTAAAATAGTGATGGATAGCATAAAAAAGTGAGTGAGTGTTTCTTTTAGGTCCGCGCGTTGTTGTTTTTTTTGGTTATGATCTAGGTAAGATCAATTTTATGTTTTTAGGGGGATGTTTTCCATCACGTCCGCGCTTTCACTATAAATTGAAACTCGTTCGGCAGTCCAGCTACCCTTGTTGATTGATCAACACCAAAAATGAACACGAGACTGGAGAAACTGTTGGAACTTCATGTGCATCTGGAATATGCCAGGCGCATATTAAATGAACTGGCCGCGGAAGCCATTGTGGAGGAGGGAAGGATAAGAGAGGAGGAGGAAAGAAGAAATAAAGAAGAGGAGGAGAGAAGATATAAAGAAGAAGAGGAAAGAAGATACAAAGAGGAGGAGAGAAGATACAAAGAAGAGGAGGAGGAGGAAAAGGAGAGAAGAAGAAGAAATTTCAGAATCCCAGAGAGCGAAAATTGGGATTCTGAAGCGACATATCCTGCCTCTGCTCTCTCCCCCAAAAAGGTAAAAAGTAACTGGGGGACAAGATGTGTATGCGGCGCCAGGCCTGGAAGGTGCCACCATTAACCAGGTGTCCATGAAGTTCCAAACAAAAAAAACAGCCCTTTTCAGGGCTACCCAATACTCTAGAAAAGAAATAACCATCAATTTGCCAATGTGTAGGTAGAGTAGTGTGAATATAAACACTAACTCTTTTTTAAGATAGTGTGAGGGTATGTGTTTGTGTGTTGGTGCTTGTAAGAGCTAAGGTATGTTTGTGGGAATAGTAGATTATGGGTTTCTTTATTGTTTCTTAGCGTAGGTGAAGAGTATAGTTAGGGTTCTGTAAGCGCTCACGTACGATTGTGTGGATAGTAGATTATGGATTTTGTTTATTGTTCTTAGCGTATGTGGAGAGTATAGTTTGGGTTTTGTAACCGCTCACGTACGATTGTGTGGATAGTAGATTATGGATTTTGTTTATTGTTTCTTAGCGTATGTGGAGAGTATAGTTTGGGTTTTTATTATATGAAATGAGAAAGTAGGGGGATGTTTTCCTTCACGTCCGCGCGTTGTTTGGTCATGATCTAGGTAAGATCAATTTTACGTTTTTTAGGGGGATGTTTTCCATCACGTACGCGCTTTCACTATAAAACTAACAGTGTTGGTCATTGGAGCCCATTCTACGGAATAAGCAAACAAGAAGATGCCAGCAGCTTCAGCTTTATACAACGATCTTATGGGAAGTTGGTATTGGATGGTAGATGGATTGAGTGTAGCAGAAAGGGTTGAACAGGAATGGAGGTATGCAGTGACAAAAGACTTCGTCTCAAGACAAGTAACCAGCCTACACTTATCAGTAAATATTGTAAAAGAAATGATAGAGGATGAGGAGAAGAGAATCAGAGGTTTAATTAACCTACCGTATGTGAAAGTGGGTAAGTTAAAAGAAGCAATAGATCATGTGACGAGTGCAAGGTGCTTTCTAGAAGACATTGCAGAATGGACAGATTGGTGTTTCGCGATGTGGGGGTTAGAAAAACTTAAGGAAGCTGAAGAACTAATGAGGAATGTGCTGACCGAAGAGGTCAAGAAGATCAAAGAAAAGTGGTCAAAGGAAAGAAAAGAAGAAGAAAATAGAAAAAAAAGAAAGAACTAGAAAAACTGAACACAAAATGGATGAAAATCCAAGAGAAGTTCCGGGCCATGGGCCACCCGGACTGGATGCCGGAAACAGAAAAGAAGAAAAAGAAAGGAATGATGGACAAAATAAGAAGATGGTGGAAAAAGTTAAGAAGTTAAAAGAAGAAAAAACCCAAAGGCCCTTTTCAGGGCCAGCCATATTTCTCGAAAAGAGATAGCCTTTCAATTGCCTAAATTTAAATTTAAATTTAAAAAAATTTAAAAAAAAAAAAAAAAATCCCATGTTCAATTCCCCTTGTCCCTAAACAAACCCAAACTCTATTCCCCCATGTTAAATTCCCCTTGTACGTAGAGTGTCCCACGATTTTTCGCCATGTTAAATTTCCATTGTACGTAGAGTGTCCCAGGGGTCCCTGTAATGCTAATTCCCATTGTACGTAGGGTATCCCACTTAACTACTATTGGTATTGTGACAGATTGAAGGCAACATATTGATTTATCATTGGTATTGTGATAGATTAAAGGAAGTAATGTGATTATAGCATTGATAGTGTGATAGATTGAAGGGAGTAGTGTCATTATAGCATGGACATTGTGACAGATTGAAGGCAGTAGTGTCATTATAGCATTAGTATTGTAACAGATTGAAGGCAGTAGTGTCATTATAGCATTAGCATTGTAATAGATTGATGGCAGTAGTGTCATTATATCATTAGTATTATAATAGACTGAAGGCAGTAGTGTCATTATAGCATTAGTATTGTAATAGATTGAAGGCAGTAGTGTCATTATAGCATTAGTATTGTAACAGACTGAAGGCAGTAGTGTCATTATAGCATTAGTATTGTAATAGATTGAAGGCAGTAGTGTCTTTATAGCATTAGTATTATAATGGATTGAAGGCAGTAGTGTCATTATAGCATTAGTATTGTAATAGATTGAAGGCAGTAGTGTCATTATAGCATTAGTATTGCAATAGATTGATGGCAGTAGTGTCATTATATCATTAGTATTATAATAGACTGAAGGCAGTAGTGTCATTATAGCATTAGTATTTTAATAGATTTAAAACAGTAGTGTCATTATAGCATTAGTATTGTAACAGACTGAAGGCAGTAGTGTCATTATAGCATTAGTATTGTAATAGATTGAAGGCAGTAGTGTCTTTATAGCATTAGTATTATAATAGACTGAAGGCAGTAGTGTCATTATAGCATTAGTATTGTAATAGATTGAAGGCAGTAGTGTCATTATAGCATTAGTATTGTAACAGACTGAAGGCAGTAGTGTCATTATAGCATTAGTATTGTAATAGATTGAAGGCAGTAGTGTCATTATATCATTAGTATTATAATAGACTGAAGGCAGTAGTGTCATTATAGCATTAGTATTGTAATAGATTGAAGGCAGTAGTGTCATTATAGCATTAGTATTGCAATAGATTGATGGCAGTAGTGTCATTATATCATTAGTATTATAATAGACTGAAGGCAGTAGTGTCATTATAGCATTAGTATTTTAATAGATTTAAAACAGTAGTGTCATTATAGCATTAGTATTGTAACAGACTGAAGGCAGTAGTGTCATTATAGCATTAGTATTGTAATAGATTGAAGGCAGTAGTGTCTTTATAGCATTAGTATTATAATAGACTGAAGGCAGTAGTGTCATTATAGCATTAGTATTGTAATAGATTGAAGGCAGTAGTGTCATTATAGCATTAGTATTGTAACAGATTGAAGGCAGTAGTGTGATTATAGCATTAGTATTTTAATAGATTGAAGGCAGTAGTGTGATTATAGCATTGACATTGTGATAGACTGAAGGCGGTAGTGTCATTATAACATTAGCATTGTAATAGATTGAAGGCAGTAGTGTGATTATATCATTGACATTGTGATAGATTGAAGGCAGTAGTGTCATTATAGCATTAGTATTGTAATAGATTGAAGGCAGTAGTGTCATTATAGCATTAGTATTATAATAGACTGAAGTCAGCAGTGTCACTATAGCATTAGTATTGTAATAGATTGAAGGCAGTAGTGTCATTATAGCATTAGTATTATAACATATTGAAGGCAGTAGTATCATTATAGCATGAGTATTGTAATAGATTGAAGGCAGTAGTGTCATTATGGCATTAGTATTGTAATAGATTGAAGGCAGTAATGTCATTATAGCATTAGTATTATAATATATTGAAGGCAGTAGTGTCATTATAGCATTAGTATTGTAATAGATTGAAGGCAGTAGTGTCATTATAGCATTAGTTTTGTAATAGATTGAAGGCAGTAGTGTGATTATAGCATTGACAATGTGATAGATTGAAGGCAGTAGTGTCATTATAGCATTAGTTTTGTAATAGATTGAAGGCAGTAGTGTCATTATAGCATTGACAATGTGATAGATTGAAAGCAGTAGTGTCATTATAGCATTTGTATTGTAATAGATTGAGGGCAGAAGTGTGATTATAGCATTAGTATTATAATAGATTGAAGGCATTAGTGCCATTATAGCATTAGTATTGTAAAAGACTGAAGGCAGTAGTGTGATTATTGCCTTAGTATTATAATAGATTGAAAGCAGTAGTGTCATTATAGCATTAGTATTGTAATAGATTGAAGGCAGTAGTGTCTTTATAGCATTAGTATTATAATGGATTGAAGGCAGTAGTGTCATTATAGCATTAGTATTGTAATAGATTGAAGGCAGTAGTGTCATTATAGCATTAGTATTGTAACAGATTGAAGGCAGTAGTGTGATTATAGCATTAGTATTTTAATAGATTGAAGGCAGTAGTGTGATTATAGCATTGACATTGTGATAGACTGAAGGCGGTAGTGTCATTATAACATTAGCATTGTAATAGATTGAAGGCAGTAGTGTGATTATATCATTGACATTGTGATAGATTGAAGGCAGTAGTGTCATTATAGCATTAGTATTGTAATAGATTGAAGGCAGTAGTGTCATTATAGCATTAGTATTATAATAGACTGAAGTCAGCAGTGTCATTATAGCATTAGTATTATAACATATTGAAGGCAGTAGTGTCATTATAGCATGAGTATTGTAATAGATTGAAGGCAGTAGTGTCATTATAGCATTAGTATTATAACATATTGAAGGCAGTAGTGTCATTATAGCATGAGTATTGTAATAGATTGAAGGCAGTAGTGTCATTATAGCATTAGTATTGTAATAGATTGAAGGCAGTAATGTCATTATAGCATTAGTATTATAACATATTGAAGGCAGTAGTGTCATTATAGCATTAGTATTGTAATAGATTGAAGGCAGTAGTGTCATTATAGCATTAGTTTTGTAATAGATTGAAGGCAGTAGTGTGATTATAGCATTGACAATGTGATAGATTGAAGGCAGTAGTGTCATTATAGCATTAGTATTGTAACAGATTGAAGGCAGTAGTGTCATTATAGCATTAGTTTTGTAATAGATTGAAGGCAGTAGTGTGATTATAGCATTGACAATGTGATAGACTGAAAGCAGTAGTGTCATTATAGCATTTGTATTGTAATAGATTGAGGGCAGAAGTGTGATTATAGCATTAGTATTATAATAGATTGAAGGCATTAGTGCCATTATAGCATTAGTATTGTAATAGACTGAAGGCAGTAGTGTGATTATTGCCTTAGTATTATAATAGATTGAAAGCAGTAGTGTCATTATAGCATTAGTATTGTAATAGATTGAAGGCAGTAGTGTCTTTATAGCATTAGTATTATAATGGATTGAAGGCAGTAGTGTCATTATAGCATTAGTATTGTAATAGATGGAAGGCAGTAGTGTGATTATACCATTAGTATTATAATACATTGAAGGCAGTAGTGTGATTATAGCATTAGTATTGTAACAGACTGAAGGCAGTAGTGTCATTATAGCATTAGTATTGTAATAGATTGAAGGCAGTAGTGTCATTATATCATTAGTATTATAATAGACTGAAGGCAGTAGTGTCATTATAGCATTAGTATTGTAATAGATTGAAGGCAGTAGTGTCATTATAGCATTAGTATTTTAATAGATTGAAGGCAGTAGTGTGATTATAGCATTGACATTGTGATAGACTGAAGGCGGTAGTGTCATTATAACATTAGCATTGTAATAGATTGAAGGCAGTAGTGTGATTATACCATTAGTATTATAATACATTGAAGGCAGTAGTGTGATTATACCATTAGTATTATAATACATTGAAGGCAGTAGTGTGATTATATCATTAGTATTATAATAGATTGAAGGCAGTAGTGTCATTATAGCATTAGTATTGTAACAGATTAGATTGAAGTGAGTAGTGTGATTAAATCATTGGTATTGTAATAGATTGAAGGGAGTAGTGTGATTATAGCATTGGTATTGTAATATATTGAAGGCAGTAGTGTGATTATAGCATTAGTATTATAATAGATTAGATTGAAGTGTGTAGTGTGATTAAATCATTGGTATTGTGATATATTGAAGGAAGTAGTGTGATTATTGCATTGGTATTGTGATAGATTTAGTCAGTAGTGTGATTTTATCATAGGTATTGTGATAGATTCAGGCAGCTGTGTGATTATTGCATTGGTATTGTGATAGATTTAGGCAGTAGTGTGATTTTATCATAGGTATTGTGATAGATTCAGGCAGCTGTGTGATTATTGCATTGGTATTGTGATAGATTTAGGCAGCTGTGTGATTATTGCATTGGTAATTTGCTAGATTTAGGCAGTAGTGTGATTTTATCATTGTTATTGTGTTTGATTTAGGCAGTAGTGTGATTTTATCATTGGTATCGTGATAAATTTAGGCAGCTGTATGATTATTGCATTGGTATTGTGATAGATTTAGGCAGTAGTCTGATTATTGCATTGGTATTGAGGTAGATTTAGGCAGTAGTGTGATTTTATCATTGGTATTGTGATAGATTCAGGCAGTAGTGTGATTTTATTATTGGTATTGTGATAGATTTAGGCAGTAGTGTGATTTTATCATAGCTATTGTGACAGATTCAGGCAGTAGTGTGATTACTGCATTGGTATTGTGGTAGATTTAGGCAGTGGTGTGTTTTTATCATTGGCATTGTGATAGATTCAGGCAGTAGTGTGATTTTGTCATTGGTATTGTGATAGATTTAAGCAGTGGTGTGTTTTTATCATTGGTATTGTGGTAGATTTAGGCAGTAGTGTGATTATTGCATTCGTATTATAATAAATTCAGACATTTTATTATAGGATTGGTATTGCGATAGATTCAGGCAGTAGTGTGATTATAGCTTTAGTTTTGTGATAGATTGAAACCAGTAGAAGGAGTAATAGTCAGTATAGTAGAAGTCGTAGATGTGCTTAATCGTTATCGGCATTATAATTCCTGTTCAATCTCTCTCTCTCTCTCTCTCTCTCTCTCTCTCTCTCTCTCTCTCTTTACGATTTGGCATGATTTCCTATATTCCTGCAGGAATTATCCAACTTCATATAGTGGTTCTGTTTGATTGATCACGTTTTCGATCCTAGTGTTTCATTTCCTCCATCGCTACAGTTTGTATTTATTCCTCACTATTACCCTAGTCAATCCTTCCGTCCATCACACCCTGTTTAAACTTTGAGTTTAGGTCAGTTGGCACTGTGGGCATCCAGGTTCCATTGACATAATCCTATGTTATTGTTTCACTAGGCATGCTGTTATCATTTCTCTGATTATCAGTAATATCATTATAGCATCGTTATTGTGATCGACTGAAGGTAATACATTGATCATAGCATGATAATGTGATAGATTGAAGTCAGTAGCGTGTTTATACCACTGATATTGTGACAGATTGAAGGCAGTAGTGTGATTATAGCATTGGTATTGTGATTGAAGGCATTAATGTGATTATAGCATTGGTATTGCGATAGATTCAGGCAGTATTGTGATCATAATATTGGTATTGTGACGGATTGAAACCAGTAGTGTGAATATAGCATTGTTATTGCGATTGATTCAGGCAGTAGTGTGATTATAGCACTGGTATTGTATAGAACGAGGGCATGAATGTGATTATATCATTGGTATTGTGATAGATTCAGACAGTAGTGTGATTATAGCATTGGTATTGTGATAGATTCAGACAGTAGTGTGATTATATCATTGGTATTGTGATAGATTCAGACAGTAGTGTGATTATATCATTGGTATTGTGATAGATTCAGACAGTAGGTTATATCATTGGTATTGTGATAGATTCAGACAGTAGTGTGATTATAGCATTGGTATTGTGATAGATTCAGACAGTAGTGTGATTATAGCATTGGTATTGTGATAGATTCAGACAGTAGTGTGATTATAGCATTGATATTGTGATAGACTGAAGGCAGTAGTATGAATAAGCATTGGTATTGTAACAGATTGAAGGCAGTAGTATGTTTATAGCATTGGTATTATGAGAGATTTTAAGAAGTAGTGTGATTATTGCATTCGTATTGCGATATACTGAAGACAGTAGTGTTAAGATAGCATTGGCATTGCGATAGATTCTGGCATTAGTGTTATTATAGCATTGGTCTTGCGATAGATTTAGGGCATTAATGTGGTTTTTTCATTGGTATTGCGATAGATTCAGACAGTAGATTATAGCATTGGTATTGTGGAAGACTGAAGGTAGTTGTATGATTATAGCATTGGTATTGTGATAGATTGAGGGCAGTAGTAGGAGTAATATTCATTATAACAGTATAAGTAGTAATTGTTGATTTATGAATCGTTATCGGCATGGTAATTCTTGTTCAATTTCTTAATGTGGGCATCCAGGTTTCATTAACACATTCCTACTTTATTGTTTCACGTGACATGCTGTTATCATTTCCATGATTATTTATTTTACATACTCAGTTCATTGCAATGAACCTTCTTTTTTCCATTTTCATTTTGTTTTTAATTGTTTTCAATGTCTTGTCCATCATTTTCTATCTGTGACTCTGGCGTTTCCTTTCTAACTCTCATGTTTTACCGCACTAACGCCTATCTTGTGCTGAAAATGGTGTTAAATCCTATAACAACAACAACAGCATTTGTTCGTGAATTGTGATGGAGTTACGTTCCTTTAACTTCCCATACGGCATTGAAAGCGACCAAATTGGTTCATTTCTTGTTAGTTATTCCTCAGTTTAGGAAAAGAGTTTTTTATGTTCATGTATCAGAATATAGGACTGAAGAAATTCTGCTGTACTGTACACAAATCTAATGTGCAGTTTAAAAACACAATAATCAGCAATTAGATCGATGTATTATGTTTAACTTCAAATAAAAACTCTTCCACTGAAGACCTTCAGAACCAAAGTTCAGTATTTCTAAAATACACTATTGAGAACACCTTAAATCATGAACGTCGACTATGAAGGTGACTGAAGGTTACTGTCCTTTGTAATTTTTTATACATGCGCGACACATAGCAACCAAACAACGGGAGATAACATTTCACGGCCAATTACGGCATGAGGCTAGAATAGTTGTTGTTGTTGTAGGGTTTAAAGGCCATTTTCAGCACATGATAGGCTATACATGGCGGACAGTATTAATGGCGGAGAGAGAACCCGGGAAAACCTCAGAAAGAAACACCGACCCACGAGAAGCTACTGACAAGCTTTCTCACATACCCAAATTGGCCGAACCTGAGACTTTAAACCACGGAGATAGAATTGAGATGGCAATGATCCGTAACGGCGTGCGCTTTAGACCACTCGGCCACTCGAGGCCCGGCTAGAATAGCAAATGCCACAGACACACACGCCTATCAATGGAAAATAGATACTCAACACACACACACACACAGACACACACACACACACACACACGTGTGTGTGAGAGAGAGAGAGAGAGAGAGAGAGAGAGAGAGAAAGAAAGAAAGAAAGAAAGAAAGAAGAGAGAATTTGAAGTAGGTCAGGCTCAGATAGGCGTGTAGTATGTATATTCGAGTAAGTTTGGCTCGGATAGACTTGTTGTGTGTATGTTCGAGTGTTCATGTGCTTCAAGTTTTTCGAGTTAAATCCCATTGGATGGGTGAAATCATATGAGTTCTTTTACGATGTTGGAAATTTGCGATTTTGTCACGCAGCAATAGTGATAATTTGTGTGTTTTAGCCTTCTCGCCAGTATATAAGTATCTCGTACTGGGCACTTTTCTTATTCTTATTTCTTGCGTTCTTATTGTAAGATCAAGTCTGCAGACGTACTTAATGTTGTAGTCAAATATTATTTGAGAGGAGAAATATTTGTTTGGATTATCCAATGAAAATAGAAGTGCTCATTCGTCTATAATATTATTTTGAAACTATTGTGAATTATTCAAAGGAGTTCTGGACAATGCCAGGGCTGTTGGTGGACCAGCATTTTCTTGGATCTTAAATTGATACAGAACTTTTCATTCTTTTGGACCTGAAGATAATTTTTTTAGGATTATTTTGGTATCAATTCATAATACTGTAGGTTCATCTTAAATTTTCATTTTATAACATTGATAATTAAATTGTTTGCTAAGTTTACAAAACTTATTTGTTTTGCTTGTTTTGTTACTTAGTTTATTCCCATAGAGTTGTAACAATGGTCTGATCGAACAGCTTTAGCTGACAATCAATTCTCAATATCTAAGTTGTGTATACGCTTTTTAAAGCCTCAGTGCCATCGTTTATCATAAGTTTCACCATTCTTCCAATCTAAATCAAGTTTGAAAGGGAGGAAATGATTGGTTAATATAGCTATCTGACATAAACCGTTCTTTCTAATAATCAAGATGTTAGGTTTAAACGACGTTCAAATATTCAATTTAGAATTAAGAAGTGTCACCCTTTTAATTCAGTCAACGAAGTCGCTCTTAATTCCGTCTTTTTTTCTCGGGAGTGCTCCAAAAGTAGTGATGTAATACATTCAACAAATTCCGTAAGTTACTAACATAACAACAACAACATTCGCACATGTGCACAGATTTATTCTAGAGGGAATGAAGAGAAGCGGGTCCGCTTTTTTATGCGGATCTGAATTAAGACTCGGTTGAATATTAATCAAAAGCTGGGGCTCTGGAATCCGTGGAAAGGCAAACTTGGACTGATGACAACCAGATATAGCGTGGTGTTAGCTTCTTACGTTTACAACAGTGACGTAATCAGATTTTATGTTCCAGCTTTCGACTGAAATCGGTTCCTCTACGGATGTCGCCAATCAATATTGGACTAACTTGTACACATCTGAAAAGTGGGAGGGTTTCTCAGTTCGAGGGAGAAATTACTTGGCTCATAGTGCGATGAAACGTCGATATTACCTGGTTCTAAATGAACCCAACGAAGTGTATAACCAATATCTTTCAAGATTCAGTATTATGCAGACAATTAGCGTATACGACTTTTTTTTGCACGTAACAGCGGCACTGGGGCTCTAAGTATAACTGAGTTTTCAAGCCGTGAATTTTCCATTCTTGTGAAAAAAATGGCCAAGGTAATTAAATGCATCTACAGCATCAATATAGGCAGTTTTATCTGAAATTTGTATGTGTGATCTTTGGGGGTTTTTTTGTTTTTTTTAATGCAAATACAATAATGTTGGTGTCTCCATATTGATTGTAAGTTTCGAATTATCGCAGTATCCACGAAACATATCACTGGTATATTGCATCTTAGCAGGATTATCTGCGACACTCATAGCCTGATCAGCGAACATAGTATAAGTCATGTAGGAATAAGAAGAACGATAATGTAGATACATTTTCCTCTTGTCTTACAGCTTTTTCACAATGAAAAAGCGGCAAATTCATTATTTACACAAACACATGATTTGATCTTTATGATTATCCAGTATAACGTTAAAACAGTTTACCCTGAAGCCTTTGGTATACAATTTATGTCACACATTATCAAAGGCACTTTTAAAATCAACAACAGTATAAACATGTTTCTTCTTGCAATGTCCAATAAATTCAATAAGGCTGTGCTTAAGAAAAAAAATGTCTGTTGTGGAATAGCTACACCTGAATCCAGCTGGGTCTTGGGACGCGGGCAACAGAGGGCTGCACGTTTCGACTGGGAAAGTCATTTCAGCAACGGCGTTTTTTGTGTGGAATAATTGATGTTTTAGTTACCGAAGTTTATATGTAGTGATAGAGAGAAAAAGACAAATATACTCAAAACAGAACTGAAAGTGTTATATCCCTTTAATGTTTAGACATATGCAATTTTTTTAATAAAACGCCATGTTAGTGACGTATATATATGCCATCAATCTACGGGGAGATTGCAGCTAATCATATATCGACGTCATCAGTCTGAATAAACATGACTTCTCTTGTATATTTTTTACGAAAACAAAATCTACCATCAGTGTGCTTTTATATATATATATATATATATATATATATATATATATATATATATATATATATATATATATATAATCTTATCTCCCATGTTGTAGAACCTGACGGAAGAATTGATATCGTACTGGCCAGACATTTATGTCAAAACCAGCCTACATGGATTGTGGTAAATGTTTTTAGAATAAGCTTATGATGTATTGCAGAAGTATTCCTTTTGCCCAATATTTAGTCTCGTCTAGTAAGTGTTCTTTATTGCAAAAAGGTCAATTCAGAGTTTACCGCTTTGTTTTACTTCACAAAATGTTTGTGTCTTTTGAGCTCTATATAAATAAAAAATTATTCAGTACCTGGACTGCAAATAGATGATCTCATTACTGGTACTGTAACGTTATCATTGACATTGTACCAATAAGATACGGGCCTTTGTCTCATTTGAGATAGTTGACTACAATAATTTTGGCACAGATTTTTGTTTAGAACTTAATATGTATTGCTAATTACACTTTGAAATGCACCCCAAGATTGTAAAATATTAAGTATGAGACAGTAAGTAATAAATGAAATTTGTTTTTGTTGAGTTTGAAGGGTAAGACTAGAGTACAACAAAGTTCTCAACTTCGGAAGCATTAGTCTTGTCAGGTGTTGCCTGCATATTAAAATCATTGGTAGGGGATTGTACTTGATTGCTTATATCGACTGTATCTTAAGTTTATTTCGATCGTATCTTAAGCTTATTTTAATTGTATCTTAAGCTTGTGTCGACTGTATCTTAAGAAAGAAGTTGAATATACTTTATGTTTGTTAGCATTAAAAACAAAAGTTTAAAATTATTCAGTGATTTTCGTAAATGTCATTTCAAATGAGCACAAATGTATATTTTTATCACATGACTAAAAAAGATCACTTCATTTATTCATTAAAAACGCAAATTAATGTGCATTGTCCATGAAATACATACGCTTGCCCGGACCTTGCGCACCTGACATATGTAGTGCTTGTACCGTCTTTTGGAAGCGATTTTGGGTACGGTTTAATTTCTTCAATCGCCTAAAGGACTGCTCCCGTTTCTTAGAGTTTCTAATCATTGATAGGTGGCAGATTCTCTCAGTTGTTTCGTTCAGTTTTCAAGATAGTTACCAGTGTCCTGCCACATGTTGACATTGAAATTCGATTTTGTTCTGTAATTAAATTTAAGTTTGATACAACCTACACGATAAAGCGGTATACAGAAATATTGTATATCAACATAACGTCATCTGGAACATTATTCTGTAAAAAACGTTACTTTTAAAGTTTTTAATTTTCTCAGCATCTTCCATCGTATACTAGAAAAAATATCTCGGATATAAATAGTATTTCTTTATTATCACATTATAATGACTTCATTGACATCAGAATGCGGCATAAATAGGTTTTAAATGTTTGCGTTGCAAAGTTGCAGGAATAACATCAAAAAATTAATAATGCAGGTATTTCATTGATTGTTGAAACGTCATCGAGTTCTGTTGTCGACAGCTAAAATGTTATTAGCCTCTGTTCTTCACATGCCTAACTGAATAATTGTCCAAGAGAAACCTGACCAATTTGAGTAGTAACATTTTGATTACATCCGAATCGCTTTCAGAGTAGACATTATTTCACTCTCATCTGTATGAGACGAGAATGTTCTGAATGACATTTAAAGATGTCCGCTTTTGTAACATTAAGTTTATTGCAGCTCGAAATTACGTGATTATTATATTATGACAAACGATATGACATCTCTTGTTACTTAGTCTATGATATGTTGCCTGTCCAGGTTCAGATTTTATGAATTTTTCAATTCGAATTCAGCTATTATTTATGGACAATAAGTGATTGGGTGTTTTCCTCGTTCATTTGAATGTAATGACTCTTGCATGGGGAATGATATTTAACTAAATGTAATGCAAGACAATCCACACAACCAACACATTTTAAGTGACTTTTTATTGGTTTGACGTATAAATATGTGCCATTATTTTTGTTTTTGAAAATGTTAAATATTTTATCATTTTACAAGCGACCACCTTTAATGTCCAGAAATATCACATAATCTGCTGTACACTTTAAACGTAATGTATGCAGTTTAATATTTTTTATATTAAACACGTTAACATATAACTTTATGTGATTCTGATTGGTCCAAAATAAGTCCATGAAATTCTTATGCAGTATTCTCTTTACTGATTGGCTTATGGAACTTTTGTGTGTGCTAATAATATGAATATTTTCGAATCGGCAGTAGTATATGGGGACGCTTTAGCGTCAAGGGGGACTTTAATGTTAAAATAGGGGGTTTGCCCTTTGGCGTCAAAGGGAATTTAACATGGAGAATTTTAACATGGATGGGACTGTAGAGCGTCAAGGGTAAATGAACATAGATGGGGCTGTATAGCGTCAAGGGAAAATGAACATGGCAATATATTGTGGGACTGTATAGCGTCAAGGGAAAATGAACATGGATGGGACTGTATAGCGTCAAGGGAAATTGAACATGGGAGATGGATATAACACAGACAACAGACAACAGACATTTTTTTTAAAAAAGAAATTAGGCAAGAAAGTCACTTTCTTTTCGAGACTTATGAATGGCCCTGAAAAGGACCTTTGGGTTTGTGTTAACCTTATTCCATGTTAACATAGAGGGCAATGTTTAGTTCTTCTTCTTTTCCTTAAACTTTGTCTCACTTCTGGGACGTAAATTAAAACACTCTTTAAACAACTTTGCCTCTCCACGTAGATTCTTTTCTTCCAAAGGCTTGTATCTGTCATCCTGACAAAAGTCCATGATGATCGGACATACATCGGTAAGTCCGACCGGAACAGCATTGAAGATATTAGAGTAGAGGATTCCACGTTGGTCCACATCTTGGTGACGAGAACAGGTGAAGGAATGCAGCGAACTGCGGTTATTTATAGAGAAAGGGAGGATCGAAACAGATTGAGTTCATTGACCAATCCAAACACGCGTTACAAAATTCAGTCACCCCACGTCCAATCCGAAGAGATCAGTCTGTTACGTCGCATTCCCTATATAGATTCGCTAGCGTCTGTGCGCAGTCAATCCATGCGACAGTTTTCAAACATGACGGAAACACAGAAGACGATGAATTGGTGTGCACCGGCAGTGGCAACGAAAAGCGATTAAATAACATTGACTACCCAAGTGAACCCAGACTTACTTCCAGAAGAGGTAAATTTAAATTGGGATTTTGTGGATTTTCTTACCTCGCAAGAATTTGTTCCAGAACCAGTACCTTCGTCACCTTCTTTACTACACGTGGATAATTTTAAACAGAGACAAAAAGAAGAATTGGAGAAATTTTTACAGCAGCAAAAGGAAGCAGAACAAGCTTTTCTCCTACAGCAGCAAGAAGAAGAGGTAAGAAGGAAACAACAAGAAGAAGCAGCAGAGAAGAAACAAGGGTGTGAAAGTCAAACGGTCACGGTACTGTTAGACATTTCAGCGGAGTTAAGAAGTCTGAAACAAATGTATCAGACTTCTTTATTACGTCCGAAGAGAAAAAGACCTTCCCGAGCTAAACAACCCAACCCTGTGACTACGCCTGCCATACCACCCTTAGTGATTTCTATCAAATCATCATCGACAGTACGCAGTCCAGAAGTAGGCCTTGGCCGTGGCAAAGGCTTAAGACAGTTAAAGCTGATTGTTTGAATCAACAAATACCCAAAGGCCCTTTTCAGGGCTACCCATTTCTCTCGAAAAGAGATAGTATTTCAATTGCCAACATCAATTAAAACTCAAAAAGCCCTTTTTACCCTTATGGTACGTGTGAATGTATGAGTGTGTGAGTGTAGATTCTTATTCTAAAAATCAAAACCAAGAGACACTTATGTTTTATGACTGGTCTATTCTGGTACAAATTTTTTACAATCCAATTCACAACATAGCACTTGAAAAAGTTCATAGGTTTCTTCTTTGTCTGTTTTCACTCTCTCTCTCTGTTTTTTAAATTTCTTCACTTTCACAGCTTTTTCCTCCTCTTCATCCTTAATTTCTTCCCTTCTTCTTTTCTTCTCCTGCTTCTGTTTCTTCACGTGTCTGGGTTCTTCCTCTTCTTCCTCTCCACATTTCCTCTCTTCTTCTTGCTCCTCTTGTTTCTCAGGGCATTTTGAAGACCAGTGTCCTTTTTCTTGATAGTGATAACAGGTATCTTGACTTTTGTGTCTTCTAGCCCCTGTTTTGCTTTTTTGACGGTCTGGACACTCTGACGACCAATGCCCTTTATTCTTCCAGATATAGCAAGTATCTCGACTTTTATCTCGAAAGGAAGGAGAGTAGTCCGTCGGCTTGTCTGAAGAAAATTTTCTAATGACCCCTCGCAAAGCTCTGATGAAAAGTTCGATCTGTGTAGTCTCTTCCATCGTTTTGCTCAGTTTGAGAGTGAAATGAATAGTGGAAAGACAAGACACACACCCTTTATATATACGCTGGTCTGCCATGGATATAAAGTGACCCATGGGGTTTAACATGTAGTCATTTGACTTTTCTCAGTCAAGATGAAACGATCGAATCCATTCGAGAAGAAAGAAGAAAGTAAGAGGCAGAAATGTGATCTATCGCCTCGTACCATAGTTGAAGTCTTGGCACAAATTCATGCCTGTGATTTTGAAGATGACATGAGTGAACCAGAACCCAGGCCCAGAGAGTCTGCACCTAACCAAAGTTCACCACACTTAGTCAACCCTGAAAAGTACTATCACATTCGAGAGACGGAAAAGCGTTCCTCTAGAAAATTTAGAACCACAGCTTACACTTATAGGGTGAAGTTTAAAGATTTCAAGTTCGACGTACCGTTGGAGAAAGCAGAAAGGATCATCGCTGAGACGTGGGATTCTTTGTTAACCATACTAAAGCGACAATGTCAAGCCAAAGAAGACGATCGCTTGAGACTTTCCATACGACGGTTTGAAATCCCCTGTTTGGATCGAGTTTACCAGTCCCGCAGTATTGATCCCTTCCAAAGTCATGGGCAAGATTCTACACGTGCAACAATTCAATGACCAGTTTGACATCACCGATGGAAAAGCCACAGTGTCCATGACCCACGTCTCTCCTCCTCAAGGGACCGGACAACGCAAAAAGGTGTTATTGGTGAACAACCTTCGCAGCACCAAAAAGAGTCTCGTCCAAATTAACAATCCTCAAGACCAGATGTGTTTAGCCAGGGCTATCGTGGTGGGACGAACCGATGCCAACATGACCGACACGGCAGAATGGAAACGAGCCTGGAAAACTATTCAACAATCGGACCGAGCCAAACAACGAAATGAAGCAGAACTCCTGTAACAACAAGCTGACCTTTACAAAGACACACCCTGTGGCATTCCTGAGATGCAAAAATTGCAGGATGCCCTATCTCCACGACACACCTTGAAAGTGAACCCTCAAGAAGTGCGCGGACCTCTTGTTGTTTCGAGGCCAAGACTTTAAGGACGGAAAATACATTCATGTCTATCATCACGATGAACATTTCGATACCATTACCAGTATCACCGGATTCCTGGGATACGGTTATTACTGTGAGAAATGTGACTATGGCTATAACAATCGAGAGCAACACAAACATTGTGGATCGAAATGTGAGGGATGTTTGGCCTCTCAACCCTGTCTTTACAAAGGACAAGAAAGAGTGCATTGTCCTGCTTGTCTGCGCACGTTTGTCAGCCCTGCCTGTTACCAGCAACATCTGAAGACGCAAGGTTCACAGCAGAAAAGTGCTTGTCAACTCCTGAGATTGTGCCCTACGTGTGGACAAGGCATACGTACCAATAGTGCCAAGTTTTACGTATGTCGAGGAAAGAAACGATGTCACATTTGTCACCAAATCGTGGACTTGGAACACGAATGCTACATGCAAAAAGACCAACCACAACAAGAGGAAAATGATGACCACAAGAAGAAAGGGAATTTCATCTTTTTCGATTTTGAATGCATGCAGGAGACCGGCATTCACATTCCTAATTTCTGCGTAGCTCATCGAGCGTGCGAGAAGTGCATCCAAGAACCTATCTTTAGTCATTGCCTTCACTGCAGCAAGATTCCTAGAGGACGTGAAAAAATCTTTCGGGGACCGAACACCCTGACCGATTTCGCTCAATGGATCTTAGTCCCCATCGACGAAACGTGGAGCCAAGAGAATATCGAACGTTACGGAGATTGTCATCGCCATGCCACGGTGATGGCTCACGATTTCCCCGGATATGATGGACAGTTTCTTCTCAAATACTATACGGAACAAGGCACCGCACGTCCTAAAGTCACTTTGAACGGAGCCAAAATCATTTTCATGCAAGTGGGACAAGTACAGTTTAAAAAGATTCAATGAGTTACTTGGCCATGCCTTTGAGTCGAATGCCTAAAACGTTTGGAATGACAGAAATGGCCAAAGGGTACTTTCCACACTGTTTCAATACCAAAGCCAATCAACATGCCGTTCTACCCCATTTGCCTGAGGCTCAAGACTACGACCCTGACAACATGCGTTCCGAACAACGAGAAGCTTTCTACGCTTGGTACCAGGCTCACGCCTCGGACCCTTTCGACTTTCAGGAAGAAATGCTAAAGTATTGTCGTTCCGACGTGGACATTTTACGGCGTTCTGTGGAAAATTTCGAGAACTGTTCATGGAACACGGAGGGGTCGATCCTTTAAAAGAAGCTTGCACCATTGCCAAAGCGTGTTCCTTAGTGTACCGACAACGATTCATGCCTGAAAACACCCTGGCTGTCATCAGCCCTCAAACGACCAACTTTGTCAAACGTCAGTACTCGGTCAAAGCCCTACGTTGGTTACATTACTTGTGCGACAAGGAAGACAAATGGATTCAGCATGCCCGCAACGGAGGGGGTGAAAAGACCATCGGAGCGCATTCGGTAGATGGCTGGGACTTAGAAAACCCCAAGATCGTGTACGAGTTTAACGGTTGCTTATTTCACGGATGTCCCATTTGCTACCCTGAACGTGACACTAAAAATCAGTTTTTACAACGAACCATGGAAGACTTGTACCAGACCACTTGTCAGCGTCTCTTGAAGTTAGAACAGCAAGGATACCAAGTGGTGGAAATGTGGGAACACGAGTACGATCACCGTTTGAAAATCGATCCCGAGTTTAAACGCATCGTGGAGAGTTACCAGGGGGTGGACCCCTGAACCCGAGGGATAGTTTGTACGGAGGAAGGACCAATGCCACCTGTTTGCTGTACCAAGCCGACGAAGAGAAAGGAGAAGAAATCAAATACTTGGACGTGTGTTCGCTGTATCCTTACGTGTGCAAATATTGTCACTTTCCTGCAGGGTACCCGCAATTGCTAACGGAACACATCGACCTCGACCACATTCGACAATACAAAGGCTTGATCAAATGTAAAGTCTTGCCTCCCACTGACTTATACTATCACGTTTTACCTCACCATTGCCAAGGAAAACTGATGTTTCCCTTGTGCCGTACTTGTGCCGAAACGTCTAACCAAGACCTGCCTTGTCTGCACACCCAGGAAGAACGCTCCTTGACGGGAACCTGGGTCAGCGTGGAATTGTTCAAAGCTCTGGACATGGATACCAACTGTTAGAAGTGTACAAAATGTTCCACTTTCCCAAGACACAACAATACCACAAGGGTGACCCAAGTCAGAAAGGCATTTTCGCTGACTACGTGGATGTCTTTTTGAAACTGAAACAAGAAACCAGTGGCTATCCTTCCTGGTGTCACACTCCCGAAGACCAAAAAGACATTCAAAGATAAATACTGGGAACAAGAAGGTATCCCTTTAGACCACATCGAGAAAACGAAGGCAGGCAATCTTTGCCAAAGTGATGTTAAATTGTTTGTGGGGCAAAATGGCACAGCGATCGTGTTTACCCAAGACAGAATATTTGACAGAACCTTCCCGCTACTTCCAGATGATTCACGACAAAATCAAATACATGAAACACGTAGACGTCGTTCGTGAGGATTTGATCTTAGTCAATTACGAAGAAGATCTGGACTTTGTACAAGCCGACGAATTTGGAAATGTCATCATTGTGGCTTACGTGACAGCCCATGCTCGCTTAAAATTGTACGAAGCTTTAGAACTGTTAGGGGATCGCATCCTGTACTTTGACACGGACAGTTGCATCTACATCGATAACCCGGGTCAACATCACCCTAACATCGAAGGAGACCGTTTAAGTGCCTGGACAGACGAGCACCCCGACAAGATTCTAAGTTTCGCGAGTGGCGGTCCTAAAAATTACGGCTACGAATACCGGGACCCACAAGGAGAAGTGCACAACGAATGTAAAGTGATAGGATTGACTCTGAATTATCGCACCAGTCGAGTGGTCAACTTTGGGGTATTGAAAGAAGCCTTGCACTCTGGAGAGGATGAAAATTTTAAAGTGACCACCCGTGAACCGCATAAGATTGTACGTTTACCCACTCACCAAATCGCCAGTAGACCCTTGGAAAAAGTCTATCAAATCGTGTACCAGAAGCGAGTGAGACTTCCCAATCACTTTACGTTGCCGTACGGTCACGTCGATATTGGTCAGCATATAAAAAGGGCAAGATCGATAGTTCATTGTGACTACCAAAGCCAAGCGAACAAGATGAATACTTTCAGAGAAACACAAAACAAGTTCAGACAGGCACAATTCATGTTTGGGGCCTCTGAAGTGGAATGTGATGCTGAGCCTTGCGATCTGAGCGATGCTGTACGATGTGACCTCAGTGATGCAGTAAAGCATCATGGGAACTTTAGTGGCACTACCCCTATCATGGAAAGTGATGCTGTGCGTGTCAAACCTGATGGATGCGAAAGCGATGCCACCGATTATTGTGGACACTTTACTGGGTTTCATGGTAAATGTGGATGTCAACCATCACGTTTACCACCCTACGGATGTCATCCAGTCCTGAGCAAACTCCTGTCGATGTCACCCTGCCCTCATCGAAACGAACCTGTGAAAGACGAATATTCGTTCCCTGTGCATTTGCCTGAAAATCGTCTTCAATCGTTCAAAGGAAAATGGCCAAAATATCTGGGAGGACCGACCCCCGAAGAATTAGCCAGAGCCGGATTTTTCTACTTGGGCGAAGGGGATAAAGTCAAGTGCTTCAGTTGCGGTGTGTCACTTCACCACTGGGAACCACAAGATTCAGCCTACCTGGAACATGCTCGATGGTCTCCCAATTGTCACTATTTACCTTTAGTGGGACGATATCAGTAATCCCTGAATGGATATTTTACAAGAGAACATTCGTGGTTTGCCTGTGGAGTTGAGAGAACGCATTTACCGAGAACTGGTCAAAATTAAAGTCAAACGTAAATACAATTGCATCCGTTACGTTACCAGTATTTAAACCACTGGTACCTGAATGAAATACAAAGACTCATTCAGTTGAAACTGTTCCATTGGTCAGACATTCATCAACTACCCCTTGGTTTAAAAAAGGATTGGTTTGTTATTGATGATTCTATTTCTTACAATGTAAACTTACTGCATCGAATTCCAGAGGAAGAGTTAAAGACTTACCAAAATCTTTTACACAATGTCAACTTAGTGAAAGAGGAAACTTCTGAACGAACTGTCATGTGCAAATTAGTGACTAAACGATTTAGATTCGACACTGAAGTAAAACCATGTCTGTGCAAACAGTATATTTATTGTGTCAGACAAAAGAGGATTTAGTATGACCTGATCATGGATACTTTACAAGAGAACATTCGTGGTTTGCCTGTAGAATTGAGAGAACGGATTAACCGAGAACTGGTCAAAATTCAAGTCAAACGTAAAGAACAATTACATCCGTTAGGTCACCGGTGTTTGAAGCACTGGTACCTGAATGCTATAAGCGGTCTGATTCAGTTGAAGGTGTTTCATTGGACAGACCTTCATCAACTATCCCGTCATTCAAAGGATTGTTTTGTTACTGATGATTATATTTGCTACCAGGTAGACTTACTGCAACAAATTTCAGAGGAAGAAGAGTTAAAGGATTATGGGGGAGGGTGTGCAAAATCTGTTGAACGTAGAGAAAGCCTCGTATATGTATTATGCCGTCCGTAGAGTTAGTGTTGTGCCGTCCTTATAATTAAGAAGTAAGTTAGATAAGATTGTATATTGTGTTGTCCATAGAATTAAGATTATATATGTACCCCCTGAACATGCTAGAATGTCGTTTGGCAATCTAGGTTTCACATGGGCGTTGTGCCGTCCTTAGAGCTACGATTATATATATGTACCCTCTGAACTTGCTAGAATATCGTTAGGTAATCTAGGGATTCACATGGATGTTTGTTGTATAAATCGTCCTCTGAACTTGCTAGAATATTGTTTGGTAATCTATGAGTTAAGATGTGGGTTGTGTTGTCTAGCATTGTGTAAAATATTTTTTTATTTTAAATATTTATTTGTTATATAACGACTTTCGAAAATATTAATCCTATTATTTCTGCAATTGAAAAGTTACAACATGATGGTATAAAAATATCTGATCAACAGAATCCTGAAAAAATTATTTGTCATTTTGAATCGTTACAACAAAGAAGATTTGAAGATAGAAAATGAAAGTGTTACAACATCAAATAATAACGCGTGCAATATTTATTCTGATTATTATTATTATGCAATATTTTCTGTTTTCGATGAGACTTTTATTATTCTGAGTATCATTTACCCCATCAATTTGATGAAATTATTTGATAATCTGAAAAGTTATGGGCAATATACCCGTCAAATCTGTGAAATTAACCATTAATCTGAAATAATATCAATAACGATAAAATCATTCTAAACTCATTGAATATAAAATCGTTAATGAAATTGTTTGATAATCTGAAAAAGTATGGGCAATATACCCATCAATCTGATGAAGCTGTTTGATAATCTGAAACAGATTCAATGATTTCATCATTGATATTTATTTTTATTCTAATAATAATATTTATTCAAATTCAGATTACAATATTCTTTTCAGCTGATCAAATTCAAGGCAGGAATGTGCATAATTCAGAATCTGATCTCTATCGCACACAATCGTAACAGTATGTTCTCGCTGAGCTTATTTAACTATTCCTGCGTTAACAAAAATTCTTCATCGCCGTATTCATCAATAATTATTATTAACACTAAATTTTTCTGTGTGTGAAAGTGTCAATATTGTTCTGACGGCATATTCGAGTATATCTTTGTTGTATACAAAACTCTCATGTGTTGATTCATTTTATAATACCCCTTGATTGAATAAAGGAATAATTATTTGCATTAAAAAAAAAACGCCAACTTCGACTCAGAAACAGATTTTACAAAATCCTCTACAAACATGAAGATATATGATCTTACATACAGATTAAAATTTAAAACTTCATATCTAAAATCAAGAAGGTGTCCGGTTTGGTCAGTAAGCTTAAAATATATCCTTGATAATAACGGATTATGACATCGCAGAGAAACCGGATTAATGGTTCTTGTACGATAAAATATCCAGGAGGTACTTGAGGTGTAAATGTATATAAAACATATCCCTTCTAAGCCTAAACGAATTTTTCAGCTTGATAGCTGCCATCAATTGCATCACATACAAGATTAACTGCGATCGTTGATGTTATATTAACAATACTTGGCGAAATATATCTGCCGCCACCGTATGGATCATTGTTCAAATTTAGGATACCTGGGGGAGGGGCTAATTTTCTCCATGACTCGACGATTTTAGGCAAATATTCATATTCGGTGAGTGAATTTTTTAATTCTTTTGTATTAAATCCTGGTATTTTAAAAAATTGGTAATTGTTCTTCTGTGATCGCGTAGTGTCTTAGAAACAACTGTTTAAATGTTTTTACGTTGGGTTATGGAAGATTATTATACACTACATGATCACCGCAGTCAATCACAAATACAACGATCTGATTATTGATAAACTAGATGTCTGATGCATCCTGGATTTGATATTACATTGACTCAGTTATATGTTGCTTTATATCATCGTTGTAATGTGCGACACTAAAAATAAATATCGTAGTTTATTACTAACTTGTTTATGTTCAGGCTTAATGACGTCGAAAAAAAAAATGTCGCCGATGAAATTTTTAATCTCCTCGTCTATATCAGATATATCGTCATAATATAATAACCTAGGATGTATTGTGCCATTAAACGTAGTAATATAATAAGATATATTTGCTATGTTCCATGGATGAGATTTTCGATACTCTGGAACTTTTATAAATATTTTCTTATCCGTGAGGAAATCATAATCGTTTTGATTCTAACGGTCCTTGATATTCTGGTGGTGTATCTGGCCATCCTAACACACTTCGGATCGATGATATATATATATATATATATATATATATATATATATATATATATATATATATATATATATATATATATATACAGCATCATCTAGCGAGTTTATTTATATCGCTGATGACAATGCTAGCTATCTTAGATTCTTTAGATTTCATTCTGCGTTTTAATTCATCGTTGATTTGTTCAATTTGATAACTGCCTGTGGAAATACCAATAACTTGCCACTCGGCGGTTCCATCTGGTTTATTTTTATGTGCTAATACAAGTGAATCCTTTGCTTGCAACCAACCGAATGAATCTGATTTAAAATTTGCCAGCTATGATATACTCGTAATTGTGCTTGTCTTATTTCTTTCGCTGGAATTGCAGGTGGAAAATTAACTTTAAATTCAGGAGTGGTTGAACTTGCTGATATCATCGTGATTTTTGATGGAATCATATTAGCGACGATCTGTTGCAGTAATTCGTTTGACGTTGACATTATTATTAGTAGTAGTAGTAGTAGTATTTTCTGAATCGGACGCATTATTCTGATACATTTGTTGCATCATTGTAAATCTTAATCATTTCTGTGAACTCAGCATCTGATATTATTCCATCGCTACGAAGATAATTTGGAGTATGCTTGTATCGCTGTATGCAAATTTATTGTATATTCATGTAATTTTGTATTTGTACATGTAGATGTTTTTTGGCGATGATATTAAGAATACCAGCTTTTGTTGTTGCAGCTGAAACACAAATTATTAGAACCTCTGGTGGTGTCATTGTTATTGTTGATAGCGATAAAAGCGGACGACGAATATACAATCAAGGCAACGAAAACTACACGGCTGAGATATTTTTTTACTTTTACTGTATAATCGTCAACGATATTTTTCAGTTTGGATTGCCACTCGCATACTTGTTTGTATTTGTAATGTTGAACGTCGTTTGGGGAGCTCAATATATTTTAAGTAGTTGGTAGTCAGAGAACTTAATGTCGATGACTGATGGACTCCCAAAAAATTCATTAATGGTTCTATTTATGTTTCTACGAATATTTATAAAAGTTTGTACATGATTAGAATATTCAGATCTAAATGTGGTCATTCCATCATTGATTGTCATTAACGAATTCATCATCGGAATGTTGCTATCATCGACGCATTTCTTCATTGCAGCGTCATCGCTTCATTCTGGTTCTCCACGATCAGTAATTTTATTATTAGTCATATTGAGAGAACCAGTCATTGTATCACCTGCGGTTGATAAACGATCATTGATATCAGTTCTGATCGTGTTGTTGCTGCTCTCTACTTATGTTTTTGTTACCACGTCGTCGTCTGATTTTGGTTCTCTCACATTATTAATTGTATTTTTACTCATATTGAGATCGCCATGCATAATATCTCCTATTCTTCTGATGCTTCCAGAAGTTTCTCCCATGACTGATAGAACCGATTTCTAAGATCTTTTAATTTTACCGTTTTTAGTAAACTCCACTAACTTATCTTCGGTTGCATCTGGAACCCGCAGAATAATATCTGTCAACGAGATATTCCTCGTCTTTAATCGTCCTTGTTTATCCTAAAAAACAACGACTTCATTTTGGTCCACATTTGCGACACTCAAAAGATTAGCGAGTTTATCCTTGACCTCGTCACGGGTTGCATATTTAGATAAGTCGCCTTGCTGAGTTTTACTCAGGCGAGAAGATCTTCCGTAAATATCTACCATTATACTTTAAGATCTGTTTAAAACGACGGTGGACGGTTACACCGTCTACTTGTATACTCGTGCACAACTTTATGAGGTGGTGTCAGAGACCTTGACACAGCGTCGAGTACAGCAATTACTTCACGGCCACATATCGGCGGATCGATTATTGTCAGTGTTGGTAATGTTGAATACCAGACAGGAGCGTTTTCATGAGCAATTTAATCACATGTTTTCCACTGGGGCATCAATAACTCTCATTCGTTCACCAGCACCTTCTAGTACCATTGTTTTGTCTGAGAGTATAACAGCGATTGCTCTGTAACCACTAGGAATAACTGGTGGACCAAGTATTCATGGTAGCGATCGTGCTACACGAGCTCGGAAGTGTATATCAACGACAGATTGTCTGAGTAAGTCTAAATGTTCCAACGAAAAGAGATTGGATACAGCGTTGTAAAATGACGCTGTATATCTGCAAACCAGAATCAACATTCTGATCACGCCCCATACATGTCACCAACCGATGATAAGCACGTGCTACATGATTGCGATCAAAACTGCAGAAACACCTTGCTGTGATGCTATCTGACATGTAAATAAACCAGCAACTTCTCTTGAAATATTGTCTGTTGTCATCGTCAACCATGACAATGTTGATTTACCATCTTGACTCATAAATGAGAGTAGACATTCTTCTTCAGATATTGTTGGAGTCAGTACTGGCATCCACAACGAAAGTTTTGTTAGACTTACTATACACGCACCAACTGCGTCGGGTCGCCAGATTGCATCATTGTCGTTGTCTTTTCTGACAAGTACAACTGTATGCTTGGCTACGAAAATAGCATTTCTGACATGTCTACAAAATCCGAATATATGTGATAGTGGAATCACACATTAAAATTCTTCTTCAACATTTAACATTAATCTATGTGCCGCAAATCCAAAGTTGAATTCATCGTTCATTGATATTAATGCATCCGTAGGTCCATCCCCTGCAGCGTTTCTTACGTTACCTATATTTACGTTTCTGCCTTCTGGATGATCAGTTGTATTCTTTGCAAACATCATTGACGGGCCAGCTGATCTCGAGTAATCGTCGCTGTATCTTGCAAGGTCAAGCATCGTTGTGGCAATATCCACGTTTTCCAGGCATGATTCAATGGATCTTCCGTCAATCATGTATATGGCACCTTTTAATAACTCAATAATACCGTTGTTAACAATACCAGGTCCATCACCAAATCTGATTCCTGTACCATCTGCTTCTTAAAGCTTCTCCTTCAATAAATGCTTCAGTTCGATTCGTCCACGCTGTTTTGGCTTTCGTGAGTCAAAAGAATAATACTGATAATCGCGCACAGATTCATCTTTGAGAACTGGCGCATCCATGTCAAATGCTCGATACGTTTAAACATTATATTATAATTGCTCTCGTCTAACACGAAGACCACTTCCTGCCATTAAACTTGCGTTTATTTTTCTTACTTTTCTGATAGTGGTACACCAGCCAACTCTGCTAGGTTTTTATTTGCAGCTTGATTTATTATTTTACTAACATTTGAAGGCATAACTTTGGTGCTGGGTAATTTTACTGGCTGTGGTTTTCATTGTATTAATCGTGCTAGTCTATCCTTATTGTCGAGGATGCGTTGCTGTCAATATAACCAACAGCACTGACCTTTATCACGAACATCCATAGCTTTCATTGATAATTGTTTTGCAATCGGTATTACTTTTGGGGTTATTCTTCTAAATAAACCCTAAACAAAATCATCGAGTCCATCACCGTAGATCGCTTTATACGTAGTTAATCGCGAATTTATCACCCTGATCATGATCGGTCCATGTTGATCATTATGTATGTATGATCATCTTATTCTAGTCACTGTATCAAACTGCATACACTCAATCAATGTGGTATTCATCAACGAATTCATCAATGAAAGACCGATAAACATTAATGTCCATGATACCGCCTGTAAATAATCGTTGACAAATATCAGCTGCTTCATTAATAATTTCTGGGAATTATTGGTGGCTCGTCTTCCGCCAATCAGAATTTCTATTCGTTCAACATCGGCAAGGACATTATTGGGATATGGAGTAATACAAGCACTTAAACCTCGAGTAACAAAACCACTTCCAGTTGCTCCTTCTTCCTCACTTGTTGTTTTATCTGCTTTTTTCTTCAATGCTCTTGAGGCTGATTTCCTTTCTGCTTTTGCTTTTTCAAGTTGCTGCTTCATTTTTTTCTTCTGTTATTCTCCTTTCTTGCTTTACTTGTTCAAGATACCCATATACTGTATTGCTGAAGAGGTCAAAACTATTAATATCTTGCTAAGATCTGATTTGTGGAGTATCAGCAGCGATGCAATATATATTCCTGACCCAATCAGCAGCTTTTAAAGTATTAACATATTTGGGTATTTTATACCTATTTCTATCACGATATCCATATGCGGCAATGTTAATTACTTGGTCTGGGTCCGTGATAGCGGTAATACCTTCAGGCGTGAAGTTATCTGCAATGTTAATTCTGATTCTTGGCAGAGGTTGTGGTTGAACTTCAGGTTGTAGTTGAGGAGGTTGTTGGCATGGTGGTTATGCTGCTTGAAGATGGCAAACAATATCAACAGGTAAAGTCTCAAGAGCTTTTTGAGCCGCCTCAGTTGCTGTAACAATTGTTATGTTGGTTCGACAATTGTTTTAAATAACTATTCTGTACCCTCTGCAAAATCCACCTGAGACTCCTGGCGCGCTTATAGTTGCTGCATGACAGCATCACGAAAAGGGTTATATTTCTTAATTGCCTCTATTCGTTGTCGAGCAAGTTTAGATGTGTGAGATTTCATTATTGATATAATAATGGTTTAATTACTCACACACTACAGCAGCAGGGAGGGTGAAGACCAACAATGAGTGCCCTACAGGTATAAAAACACACAAACAAATTTGAAAACACAAGCGACAAAGACAAAGTAACAAAATAAGCCAACCCAATTAGAAAAAATCTCGGTCGGATAGAGGCTTCGGTTTGACGTTATTGACCTTGAATGTTTCATTTCTTTCGTATGAAGCTTTATTTTTCAAGGAGGACTTGTTCCAAAATTTGTCTGTTCCCCTTCCCTGCTGCTCGCGTTATTAATTTTTTAAAATATATTAGAGAGAGAAAATAATTTTAAAGCGATGGATGAAAACTTTAAGTTCAATATCATATAAAACTTTTTAAAAAGTTTCTTTCCAAATGCCGATCTCACGGGGGGGGGGGGGGGGGGCCTACGCGTAAATCCATGTGGCCCCACCAAAATGATCCATCGGGTCCTGCGTTTGCTAAGGCCGGTGCTGATTCTGGTGCCTCGTTCTCATCGCCAGTCCTTTGCACGAGGTAATAACGTCATCTGTGAAGTCTTGAAATGTTATTATTACAAGCGTAACCTTGATAAATATTATGATGCTGACACTGTTCATAAAAATAAAGCATGCCTTAATATTTATCATTGGCCGATTTAGGACCCCAGTTATTCCCAACAAGACTTCGAATCTATGCAGCACGGCTGAACTGGGAAGATGGATTGAAAAATTGTGTCCTTAAGTGTAGTGCATACTTGACCTCTGTAAACTAAACCAGGAATGCTGTCTGGAATGTCACGAATGAGTAGCATGGACGAGAAATTGATGTCATTTGAAATCAGTATCATAATCTACTACCATGAGTGGACAAATCTCTTTGAACAACTGTTCTATTCCATGTCTCCTGTCGTTCACAGCTGAGCTGCATGTTCGTTGAGAAACTGATCTACATCTTCCCAAAACTCAAATTTCTAAAGTATACCATCTTCTCCAAATAATATTCAAGAGATGGGTTTTCAAGCAACAACTTGATTCTGTTTTAAACATCTTTGGATACTACATCATGTATAGTTGAGGAATCTGAGACGTGAAAATGATAAACAGCATGGAAGACGAAAGGTTGCAACATAGAAACTGATTCGAATATGTTTGGAAACTCTTTGCGCATAACACGAGAGTGATACCCTGTGTGTGTGTGTGTGTGTGTGTGTGTGTGTGTGTGTGTGTGTGTGATTTGAATTTTTAACTTTAACAATTTTTTCAGTCATATCGCTACGATATCTGCAGTGTGGCAGATTATAGTGATGTCTAGCACTGGAGCATCATGCCACAGACATTTAGCATGATGTACCATCCAGTCACATTACCCTGACAGCAGGCCGACCAGTCCTATTACTAACATCTCAATGCTGAGCGCCTAGCGAGGCAGCTGTTAGTACCATTTGTATAAGTCTTTGGTATGACTCGACCGTGGTTCGAACCCGCGACCTTCCGCATCCAAGGCGGACGCTCTAACCATTAAGCCACCGGACCGGTTAGTGATACTGTGGAATGTTTGTGGCGATTTCTGCCATGTCAGGTGCACTACAGTTCCAAACAAGCCAGAAACTTGGTTTAGGCCCACTCGGGAGTAATGAATACAAATCGCAATTAAAAAGGGGGGGGGACAGTCCACTAATGTAATGATAGCGATCCTTTTGGTCAACAGGCAAATGTTGTTCGTTGAAACTAACAACTTGAATCTCTTGTTTAAAAGCACTGTCATTTTCAAGGCCTCTGTAGCGATCAATGATATGCACTTGTCTTTACTGGACACTTCAAAAATGTTACATCTGCGACCTTACCATCTGAGAAAAACCTTGCTGCTTGCATGTAAGAATGAATCTCATTCACATTTGTTAGAGTATGCTGAAAGGGAGTGACAAGATTGTTCACCAGGTTCTGATTAGTGGTGGCCAATGAACTCATTCCTTGCAACTTAAAAGCTGGGTACATCAAAATTTGGTACACATTTTGGATATGGCCTTTTAATTTGTCCATTTGCAAACTTGTTTGTATTTGCCTGGGTTGTTGTACCTTTGTGTAAAGTCTGACTTGTCATTGGAATTATCAAGAAATGTTTCTCTGAAGAGATGGTGGGAAGTATATAAAATATTGTAAAATTTATTACATAAACTATTTCTTTCCCAATCGTATTTTCGTGCTGCAAAATCCATTTTGTGACAGATAAGTAAGTCAATTAGGTCATTTCTAAGTAGCCAGCCCCCCCCCCCCAGTTTTATTAAAATCTGATCCAATTATATCAGGATAGTGTAAACTAACACCAACGATAGCCCCTTTTCTAGCCATCTTCGCGATTCCACATATTTAGAATAAAATATTACAAACAACAGTCGTTATGGAACCACCGTCTCTGATTGGCAAGCTTTTGATTGCATCTTTTTTTTTAAATACTAAAATACAAAACCGATACAATACAAGCATCAGAATTCCGGAAAATCACCAAAGTTAACTTGTGTGTGTTTTGTGGTAGATCACAGCTAAACCTACCCACATGCGGACGTAAAACAGAAATACACACAGAAGTAGCCTTAGACCAAACAATATTAGTGTATTATTTTAAGTTAGGCTGTTCATTGCGAAATTTTCTGAGATAAATAATGCCGATATTTCATTAGATTGAAAAAAGTCTTTTAAGTTGGCGTCAATAGACACGGATGACATCATAACAAGAAATGTGAAGCTTTTCTTTGACGTTTACTTAGTCGAGTGGTAAGTATGGCCGCCTACCGGTTAAGACGAATCGAGTTCAAATCAAACAAATACAAATTAATTTGTGTTTATTAACGTGCTGTTTTGCTTTGCATTGGGAAGGATAATTATGTGACCCCCCACTGTATTCTGTGCGAATAATCACAAAATACTGCAGAACATAAACGGTAAACCGCTGATATCACGCTGGATCCTCTAAAAGATCTGCTACTTGATTTTTGTACATTTTGCTAGCCAATACGTTTGAGCATAAAATAAAAGGAACTATGCTTGTTACGGGTGAAATATATCCGTTAGTCACTCGCTTCAAGCATTTGTCCTCTCTTTATTTCCAACCGTTTTTCTATAGCTGATTCCATCCGAAAACGTGTTATGAGGATCTAAATAACGATATGAAAATCGTAGCGAAAAAGGATTTACCAACTGAGTGCCGAGTAGGAGACTTCACCCTCTCTGCTGCTACTATCCAAAACGTTTATCAAGACCGAAACGATATCGTGACCGTGGGTCATGTAAGTTTATTGTTATAAAACCATGCGGGGATAACTGAGCCTGACTAAATAGATTTTTGAACTTAGTTATATCCATATCACCGCTACACCAAGTCTGATGAATATTTCGTAACGTGTGAGTGTCAACTCCGTTAAACACAGCTAAAATATTACAGTTATCCCTGATCACTTTTGGTATTTGTGTATACCGTTGAGTAACATAAATCACGTCTGTTTTTATGCCTGCCTAATGAAAATATTCTAGCTGGATTATCCAGCATTACATCATCGTACACAACTAAATTATTAATAAACCATTCAATATCATCTACAGACGGTTCTTCATTAATGTCGTTGATAAATTCAATAGCATCATCACCGCGCTCATCCAATAATTTTGCGTTTTCATTAAAATCCTTAAGTACATCATAGAATCTCTGATCATCTACAGACGGAGCTACCAAATACAACTTATCCCATTTGAGCCACCTCATTATCAAATTAAGCAGCAGTTGCGTCTTACCAGACCTGGACGGTCCAATTATGATCATTCGGATAGAATTTGGTAACGCTGCGTGATGTTTAACCGGTTCTTGTTTTCTTGTCGCTGAGAAATCAATTACATTCATGTCTCAGAAATATAATAAATAATATGGATTTATATTGTGTGAAATGTAGGACGCGTACCCCAACAAGTACACTGACAACTATCACAGCAAAAAATAACAGGTCAGCAGTTGCAGGTAGGTGTGAACGATGCGGTACAAAGAAATTTAAATTTATTTCTAATCCAAGCAATATATTTAAAAAACCAGAGGTGAAATTGCCGCCAAGTTAGCCAAACTACCAGGAACTCGGTGGGCTAAGTACCCAGGAGAAAAACACCTCCCAGGATATAATTACTGTGGCCCTAGAACTCGACTTGATATCAGATTTGATAACCAAGATCCACCAAAACCAGGTGAATATCCAATAAATGCTATTGATAAAGCGTGTCATGCTCATGATGTAACTTATAAAAGTAAAGATCGGCAGCATAGGCATACCGCAGATGTAAAATTAATTCATGCGTTAAATTCCAAAAAAAATAAATCTTTCAAAGAATCATTAGCTAATTTTTGATGAGATCTGCGATGAAGGGTAAGCTTGTATTGGGGAACGGAGTTTCCTAAGCTGGCAATTAATCATCTGATTATTGAAATAATGGAGTCGATTTATTATTCCCCAAGAGGATACTGGAAAGGTAGAGCAGCGATTAGTAAACTCGCTGATGCAGCCAATGTTACACGTTCCGTTGCTGCAAAATCGTTAGCCCGACAGGCAATGTGGAAAATTTATCTACCACCACCTAAAACAATACGGTACGCACATTTTGATGTCAATGTCCCTAATGAAGTTCATCAGGCAGATATTCTATTTTACCACATGATACTATCAAAATTGGAAGGTGTCGAATAACGTACAAATACGCGTTAACTGTCGTTGATGTTGCAAGTAGATACAAGGAAGCATAGCCGTTATCAACAAAGACAGCTGCTAAGGTAGCTTCTGCATTTGAACGAATTTATCGACGTGGTGGTCTACGATGGCCACAGCTGCCACAGGTTGATCCTGGTAAAGAATTTCAGGGCGTAGTATCATCGCTGATGAAGCGACGTAATGTCAAAGTACGACGAGGACATTCACCGTGATCAGGCAATTATTGAGCGATTTAATCGAACACTTGCTGAGCGGTTATTTGGATATCATTACGCGGAGGAAATAATTCAAGATACTAGATCTCGCGAATGAGTTGCAAGATTACCAAGTGTAATAGGTGCGTTAAATAATGAAATTACTCGAACAACTAACATGAAACCTATTAGCGCGATCACAAAAAACATATACCAGTACAACGATGTGATTTTTCAGCGCAGACAGTGCTGGGTAATATGATTGTAAGATATTTATATGAACCCGGTGAACTTGAAGGTGGTAAAAAAAGAGCGACTGATCCTGTCTGAAGTATTACAACACATAAAATTTCCAGCGTGGTAAGATCCACGGGTAGACCTGCAATCTACAGACTAGATTCAACTGCTCCTCAACGTGGATTTACACGTGAACAATTACAAGTAATTCCCGAAGACACGCAAATACCACCGCGATCACTTAACTAGCACCCCTACGCCTATTACACTCGAGACAGGTCAACATCGTATTTTCACGTGTATGACCGCGGCTACTATCTTTTCTGTCTACAGTAAATTCTCTTGGATTATTACTCGAGTACTGCCACAACATTACACAATTACAGCTTGCACATTGATTTTTTTTGCAGCTGTTTTAGCGCTATGACAAATTCAGCATCTAGATCAAAGTCGCATTTTTGTGATTTTGTTTATAACCGGCTATTTTTTTTTCTTACTATATCACCTTGACATTGGTCAAGGCCTCAACATTTATCGAAGACATCATCAATAATTTCTGTAGCGTCTATGACAATTCTCCGCAGCTGAGATATTCTTCTGACTCGAGACACTGCGAGATAAACTAAGTTTGACCATTCGATACGATTATCTACAATCCAAACTCGCCTATCAGAGATGGTTAACCCCTGAGATGAGTGAATTTTCATTGCCTATCCTAACGTCCACGGGAATTTATCCGTACTCATCGCATCCTCAACAACATTGACATCAACTGCGACAACATCATTTAATACGAGATTCTGTTTCTCAGTCTGTCCTGGTATATCAAAGTCCATATTTTGTCGTCGTGTATCAACTGGTCTATAAAACAATGGTACACGTAGATCTGAAAACTTTTCTTTATGCTTTTGAAATAACCGCTGTTGAAGTGCATCACGAACTATCTTTGTACTTGCTACTATTAAATCATTTTGGTCTCCACACTTGCAGAAAATCGTTCATAGAAGTTTCTGAAATTATTTTACGCATTATTTCGCATTGAATTTTATTCGGTTGTAGTCTGATTAATTTTTTAAGTTTTTTAATTTATCATCAAGAGATCTTTGATCATCAGTTATCTCCTTGTAATAATCTACACAATTCTTTAGCCAATCATGTGAATATGATCCAACAAACGGTGGTGGTTGACCGTGATCGCCGCACATGACCACAGCTGTATTTTTCACTAACAGCCAATTGAGAAACATTTTTAATGTATCTAGCGACATTGTACATACCTCATCCCAAATAATAATTTTTGGAATATATTTCTCTCCCGTTTGATCAGTTGTCCATGTGTCACCCTTGTATCGAAAAAAGCTGTAATAAGTACATGATTACACACCTCGTTATTTCATTTCTCTTGCAAGTCTGTGTGTAGGTGTTAAAACAACCATATCCTCCTCTTACCAGAACTCCCCGGTCCGTTTAGATAGACCGTCTTGTGTCTGGATACTGGATCATGCACAGATGCCGCAGACGATAATTCTGAAATCTGATTGCTATAATAAATATCCTTGATCTCAGCATCTGCGGATTCAGAATAAGTATATAACATTTCTTCTTTTATTCTCCATTTACCCCATGATGCATCAGTGGTTGTAAATTGAGTCAGTAATTCTGTATATTTTTTCGATATAAAACGAATCCGTAGCAACTCTGACTGCAGTGTCAGGAATTTATGTATCATCGATAATAAATTTATAGAAACATAAGCGAGCATTCATTATCTTAAATGAGTAAACTGAGGTGACTCGCCATCAATATAACCAACAATTTTACCTAACCGTGTTTCGTCAGATAAGTTAGCGTTTTCTCGACTTACAAATATATTTCTCTTCGTTGCATCAGCGATTATAAAATCATATTCAGCATCATCTAGAATTAATCGTGCATAATGTCCTTTGTGATCATATTCCCCCCATTGAGCAAATTTACCGATTATTCTTCTACCAAGATCTTTTGCTGTTTTATCATCATCAGGTGGTGGTAACCAAACTTCGGTCTGCTTCCGATATGATATAATTGCCTCACATTCAATCAGCGATATCAGTATTTTACAAGCATTCATATATCGTAATAAAACTATTGGCACCCAACGTTTTTCTGAAAAGTGCCCACCAAACCAAACATAACAGATCGCATGAAGACCATTAGCAAACTCGAATGATACAATATGAGCGATTCCGGTTAGACGAAAATCAGATAGTGGTCCATTTATCGATACTCTTATCATCTCGTTTGTGGGGTGTCCAAATCTTTTAAAATATCCAGAACACTCCCCCAATCCAAGAAAACTTCCCGGATAACAAGCGACCATATCAACCGAGATGACGTCGTTGTGGTCATACTTGGTATTCCACAATCCACCGTGTCCGTATTCACAGCAACTTAGTTGCACGTCTTCGAAAATTCAAATCGTGTTGGTTTCCACGAATTTTTCTCTCTTGCAAAGTGGCTGCAACGGTTGGAACTGTAAAACAATTATTTAGTAATTGCTCAGTATTCTCTGTTGAAAATTTCTGAGCGAGATTTTAATTTCTTCGTGGAGAGATTCTTTACAATATTTTTCGCCTTTAGGTCGTACAAATTGATCATATTTTTCATCATCTCTTCTTTTAAATAACCATACTGACACAGGATCGTTTTTACTTATTTCGTGAATAAAATCAAACATGTTTCTTCCAGAGTCTGGGTAAAATCTTACAGTTCGATCTCGTGGAAATATTGTGACTGCGCTGATCCACGCGTGCACATTATGATCAATAATTTCAATTGGAGCTCCCTTCGACTTATTCTTTGATTCATATAAAATCTCTACGGTTAACGTTTTTACTTTTACTATTATCGGAAATTTTAATTTACTTCCTAACTCGGCAACGTCATTTATTAACCTATTCGGCCCATTTGTTTTATTTTTTCACGTCGTAGATTCGTTAACCCATTTCCACGCATCGCGTTTGTGAAATGTTCGATTACTCATTCGGCTACAGAATTCAGCTTGGAAAATCTCATTGGCGCAAGATCATTAATGTTGGGGTTATCATTTAGCTGATAAATTCCATAAACAACCGCGGTCATAGGATAAGCTCGAACGTAATATGGTCTGTCAATACCAGTCAGCATTCCTGGCTTGGAATTTTTACTTAACACAGCGGTTTTTCCATTAGCAAGGACAGGGTCACAATTGTCACGAATAATCCACCCATCATAATCTGTTTCTGGTAACACAATAAACTTTATTCTGAAAAAATATTTCTGATCGTTGATATAATCGATAATCGTTTTCGCCTGCGTATCGTTCATTGTAGCATCAATGACTTCGTCGACACCTTTGGTGTCATGCATAATTTTGAATGTCGACCACGTTTGAGATGCCCCACACATCACGAAATTATTGTTAGCATCACTGATAATATAAATCAGATTAATCGTCGAATCAGTCAGAGTTCGCCTCCGCAAGTCAGGGGTTCTTCTGTCAAGATCGAATCTGGTAGTTTTCCAGGGCTCGATTGTAGATAATCTTTCAAACTCTTCCATGTTATATTTTAGGCAAATATTTAAAAAAAAATTATATATATATGATGACTCAAATAAGAAATCAGTGTAATATTGATGCTAGTATAATCATCAAGTAAAAAAAAGCAGATTGGATTACTGAGTTCGTAAATCCGCAATCTACAGATGCTCCTAAACAGCTCGCACTGTTAAATCTTATATAAAAAATTCGTTATCATTTAGCCGATAAATTCCATAAACAATCGTGTATCTTTCACGCAATTGAGCACTATATTCTCTGTCAATTCTAGCCAGCATTCCCCATCCGAAATTGTTACTTAACAAAACGATTTTATCATCAACACGGACAGGATCACGTTCGACACGAATAATCCACCCCCATGCCGCATCCGGATACTTTGGCTCAATAAACTTTACTCTGATAAAATATCTTTGATTCTCGAGATAACCAAGAACCTTTTTCTCTCGCTCATTGTAAATGTCAGAAAGGACTGCTCTATACAATTCGCCCTCATTGTCCCTGCCACAAATACAGTATGTCAACCAAGTTTGTGATGCCCCATCATCACGAAATTCTTTTTTAGCATCCCTGATATCAACAATCAGATCAATATCCCTACACAAATATCGCCTATCCGGTTCAGGAGTTAGTCTGTCAAGATCAAACCTTGAACTTTCCCAAGGCTGGAATGTAGATAATCTCTCAAACTCTTCCATATTATATTTCAGACAAGTATTTAAATAAAAAATATTATATATATGATGACTCAGATAAGAAATCATTGCAAGTGGTTGACGGTAGGGTCTTCAACTCCTTGTAACAAATCCTGCGTAAATGAGTTCTGCGGTCAACATTTGCAAAGTGTAAGGAGAGGGAGTCTTGGTCCACAACTGTGTTTAAGATGTGGTGTTGGAGTTAGAGGGAAAACACAGCTGTGTGCGCGTTGTGGTGGTAAAAGATATAGAGAACTAAAACCTTATTATGATAAAAAAATAACAACCCTGTCATTGATAAGGTTGTAAGAACCCCTGAAGACTATATAGCCAGAATTGAAGATAAAATGTAATTTAGACAAATAATATTATATGTAAATGGAGCAAAAAGAATTTGTCAGACATCCTATCATCAAGAATTATGAAGCATCTCGTGATGGTATGATCAGAAACTGTCTGTTGAAAAGGCCAGTTGGTGCTTTTAATAACGCCGGTTATTTAATGTTTAACGCTGGAGGAAAGAGGTATTACAATCATAGGTTTGTATTCGAGGTTTTTTACGGGGTGATCAAATACGGTCTTGTGATCGATCATATTGACGGACAAAAACATAATAATTCTTGACAGAACCTTCAAGCTATTACACAGAGTGAGAATTCTGCACGTGGAAATTCTGGTCGGTTTAAGACTAATGGAAAGATAGCTATCAAAGCTTTCAATATAGAGACCGGTAACGAAATAATATTTCAGTCAATGAATGCAGCTGGCAAGTATTTCGGTATCAATCCACATGGGGTACAACGTGTTGCAGATGAAATAACCAAATCAGCGTTTTCATACTTATCTGAAAATTGGATCTCATTTTCTTATGTTTAGATACAGGCAATGAAGAGAGATAACTCTACCGTGGATATGTAACTAGGTTGATAGAGTTATCGTTGTTTCCTGTACTGATTAATCCCCTCCAAGTTTCATTATCGCATTCTCGGAAGTTGTGTAAACATTGCACCAAAATCAATAAGCCGCTTATCTGGGCTATTACAAGTTTTCACACTGTTTCTCAATGTATCATAAATGTACATGCTGGCTGAAATAGACTCAAAGGTAAATTATCATTCTTTCCTCGTTTAGTCAGTATCTTTATTTTTTCTCTGTCCTTGATTTCAGAATGCCTGTAAGAAATATTAATTTTGTGGTAACGGTTCGACAAACGAGGAAATAAAATAACTACGGTCTATCTCAACAATCAGTCTGGCATCAGATTTCAGGGAAGTTCTATTTCAAGCCCTAACAGTTATCTCCGCTGTTTTATAATATTAGTTCCAGTAGATTTTTTATCAAGTACTGTCAGTACGGGTAGGTGCAATTGATTATTGGGGATAAATAATATTTTTTTTCAGACACAATATATTTGTTTTACTGAACCCGTCCGGTTTCTGGTTCATCTACATTTTTTCTGCGATTATAATTAAGAAAAATTAAGAATATAAACAACAAATAAGTATCGCCTATCGCGTGAGCTATCTTTGAATTTCCAAGTATCAGTCAGCCGCTATACTATAGGACCTGTTTTATTATTGGGGTTCTTCCCCATCGAAACTCAACAGACAAACACACCTTCCCGCCATGTCAACACGTGGCGGGTGCCTTTTGCACCCTCCAGGGGTTGATTTTGGGGAGGGTGTGCAAATCTGCTGAGCGTAGAAAATGACCACGTGTCCGTCTGTACCGTCCTTTATGTGTAGTGCCGTCCTTAGAATTAAGTTAATTAAGATTTATGTGTTGTGCCGTCCTTAGAATTAAGTTAATTAAGATTGTTGTGTCGTCCTCCACTAAACACGCCCTCTTGAGCCTGCTAGTATGTTGTTTGACAGGTTAGGGACTTACATAGGGGGTTGTGTTTCGTGCGCCCCTGAGCCTGCTAGGATGTCATATGGATACCCTAGAGAATCACATGGGGTTGTGCCGTCTTTAGTGTAAAAAACACCCTTCTGGACTTGCTAAGATGTCATATGGGCACCCTAGGCCGTTCACATGGGTTGTAAAATATTTTTCTTTTAAATATATATATTATATATAATGAATTACGGAAATATCAATGATATTATTTCTGCTATTAAAAAAATTAGAAAAATACGGCATAAATATATCTGATGAACTAAATCCTGAAAAATTTATTTCTGATTTTGAAACATTATAAGAACGTAAGGAGAAGGGAGGATATACGTTACCATCGGAATACAGATTCGTAAAGAAAATTCAGACGGCAATGTTTCAATCGTTAGCCATAGTAAAAGAAAATGAGGTGATGGAATTTGCCACCCTTCTCTCTCTCTCTCTCTCTCTCTCTCTCTCGCAGTAGAAAAAATTAGATCAGAATTATCTCGTAAATACGAAGCAAAAAAGACAATACTCGTGTGAGACAAGAAAAATTATGTCAGAAACTGTTAGTGGTAATGAAAAATTAAAGTTAGACTCATTCGTGGAAATAAAAGTGAAAGTATGTTAGATTTGAGTCCATTTGTCAGTAAAAAAGAATATCCACTTTGACTGTCAAGGACGGAGATTATTTTTGTTTGCTGTTTTTAATGTGCTAGTGACATTTTAAAAATATATTCTGTTCCCTTGTCCTTCACCACCGACCAATTTTCAGTAAAATATTATATTTTTTCTGATTTTTCATGAAAGCTGTCAGATTTGCACGATTTTGTCTACCAACTACCCCATCAAAATTACAAAATCGGTCAGATTTTCAGCAGAAAATAAAAATGTTATAATAATTTTGTGAAATCTGCGCGACAGTTGCAGAAAGACCTCGTCAGTGACATTTTTACAGCATCTACTGTTCCCTTGTCTTTGATAAAATCAAGGGAGAGATAACACTACGAGGAAATCTTTGAAAATCGTAGATTTGAAAATCGTACATTTTTCACGATTAAAATTAATTAAGATTTCACATATAAATTCAGACAGCGTTTGATTTTTTAGGTCAATCAAGTTGCCGGACTGGTCAGTTAGTCTGAAATGTATTCTTGATAATAGCGGATTATGACATCGTAGATAGGCAGGATTGATTGGTTCTTGCACAATGAGAGATCCAGGTGGGACTTGCGGGGTAAAAGTATAAAGAATATATCCTTGCTGTGCCTGCGCTGATATTTCTGTGTTTTTCTGATAGCTTCCATCAATTACATCACAAGCAAGATTGACCGCGATCGTCGAGGTTATATTTACGATTCCCGGAGATACATGGCGACCTGTCCCTTGTGGGTCATTATTGTACCGAAGAATGTTATCCTGGGACGGCGTTATCTTTCTCCACCCGGCGTGTATTTTAGGGAAAAACTCATCGATGACATCATTGACAGATTTTTGCAGTTCGTCTGGGTTATACCCAGGAAATTTAAAATTCGTAGCTTGGGGTTGTTGTTTTTTTTTTGGACTTAACTACAGTGTTCACTAAACTTTCTTGAACAGATTTTAAATCAGATAATATTCGATTTGATATTTCTATCTGTTTGATGATTTCTTTTTTTTCGGCGATGACAAATTTAACAGATATTCTGTAAAACTCTGTCGTATTGTTTCTTGATATTGTTTGTGCGCTTTTTTAATGTCATCGAATAACGAGATAGAACTTGATATTTCACCACCCGCGTGATATTTACCATCAGTGGCAAGATAACTGTACTCCCAATGTAAAATTCCATTAATTAGCAATAATTTACCGTTGCCATCAGAATCATTAATTATTGATTTATAAAGATATTTTAGGTAATATTCTGGAACAATTCCCCAGTACGAACTTCTGTCTGAAGTAAAATCAACCCGTGTAGGTTCTGGTAACGGCGGAGGCAGTGGCGGGGCAACATCAGGCCATCCTAACACTGATCTGATTTGATGACTGATAGATATCCACGGCGTAATCGGGAGAATTTATCTCTATCGTGGCAGACAGTGTTGGTTCGTAGACGGTTATTGCTATTTTGGATTCCTTTCCGGTTATATTTTTTATTCTGCGCTCAAATTCATCATTGATCTGTTCGATTTGATAACTTCCGGTTGGTATTCCAACAACGTTCCAGTCGGGGATCCATCTGGTTTATTTTTCTTTGCAAACACCAGCGAATTATTTGATTGTCATCCACCGAAAGATTTTGACCGGATATTTGGCCAACTGTAGCATACTCGCAACTGCGCAAGGGCTATTTCTTTTATCGGAATCGCAGTTGGAAAATTAATACTGAATTCAGGGTTAGTGGAGTTTACTGTTATCATTGTGGTTTTCCGCGGACTTGTACTTGTGACTATCTGCTGAAGTAGTTCGGTCATTATTTAAACCGTCATTTTTTAAATCGTGGTTTTCTAAATCAATTACTTCATTGTATATCTTAACCATTATGGCAAATTCGGAATCTGATATCGTTGTATCGTCAAGGCTGGATGATATCAGCGACGATAATTTCGAGTACGCTTTTGTTGCCGCGTGTAACCGCGTAATATAATCGTGCAATTTTGTACTCGCGCACGTGGATATCCTTTTCGCGATAATATTAAAAACATCAGCAATTGCTGCTGATGATGAAACACATATTGTTGCTGCTGATACCGTTGCGGGGTTAGCGCTGATAACACCACACCGGTGGACGCAACGAATGTAGATACCGAGTATACTACAACATCGATGGCAACTACACGTCTTCGGTATTTTTTTTACTTTCGCGGTATACTTGTCAATTATGGCTTTTAGTGCTGATTGTCATTCACGCACTTGATCATATCTAAATTTTTGAACTTCCATTATACCTTACACAGTAACCAATTGAGGCGTTTCAGCAACAAAATCCAGACACCACCAGTAAGATGCTGAGGTTAATTTCTTATCAGCTGCTTCCAGTATAAATGTTTCTTCGGTTCCGCTATTTAACACAACAGACACAACCCCGGAAAACTTATCGGTTGAATGCCGCCAGGGATATGTAGTGTATATACTAAATTTTTCAGCACTGAACACAGACAACCTGTACACTTCTGCGGTATGTTTAATAGTATTATTTTGCTGTGACCATGTTGCGAACCCGGATGACACTGTATATACGTTATTGGTGATCTGTTTATGAGGAATTTTAATCAGATTAATTTTGTTAACGATATCAGGAATTCCACTTACGATATCTTCTTGTGTTTTTTAATCGTGTCAATGTTCGTCTTGATATCAGAGAGTTTCATGTCAACGGTCAACGGAGTACCAAAGAATTCCTCTGCGGTTTCGTTAATTTTTCTAAAATTTCTACGCAGATTCGTGAACATATTTACATGAACGTCATACTCGGCCCGTAACGTGAATAATGTATTATCTACGGTGCTGTAGTTAACGTCCACATATATTTTTGTTACCGCGTCTTCGTCGGATGTTGGCTCTCTTAAAACCACTATTTTATTTCCATTCAGGCTGAGTTCGCCCGTCATTGTGTCACCGGTATTCTTCAAACGAATAGCAACACTTCTTGCAATTTCATCTCTGATGGTTGTAAACGATATACTTGAGTCTCTGATTCTACCACCGTCAGTAAACACAGGGATGTTATCCGTGACCGCACCGAGCACTCGTCGAACTATATCATTCCATTTGATATTGCTCGTTTTCGAAACACCGTATCTGTCCTGAAAAACAACAACTTCATCTCGGTCAACCCCAGCTAGGTTCATGAGATCATTAAGATCGTCTTTTGTCGCGTAACTTGACAGATCTATGTCAGATTATTTTTACTCGCAGTAATACCACCGCGGGATCTTCCGTAAATATCTACCATTATTCCTTTCTCCGTTTTTTTCAAATGTGGGGATCTAAATCAATGATTAGAAATCGCAGATTTCCAGCGCTGACTTGTATAATCGTGCACAACTTTGTGAGGTGTTAATGATGATTTTGATATAGACCCGAGTACAGCAATTGCTTCACGGCCGCACATTGGCGGATCGGTTAATTTTTGTGTTGGTTGCGTTGAGTACCTAACCGCTACTTGTAGCGGTGTAACATACTTGATAAATTCCTGCTGTGGAGCTAACCCATATGAATCGAAATAAATAATTCCACAAGGGTCAGTCGCGTATGATACCCAATGAGTTCCACGTCCAGTGCTGTTATCGAGATTAATAATACTGGTTTCAGCGCTGTTTGGTCGTTGCGGTAATTGATATCGCATAAAAACACCTCTGAAGTTTTTTATTTTTAGTTGCTTAGCAGCATCAAGTAAATCAAAATTTGACAACGGTGTAAAACCCCATTGGGGGTACAAGGAAGTGTTCCTGGAAGTCTCAGACCATTTCCTCGATAAGTTCCTAGAAGTCTTAAACCCTCTCCCGTTGCTTTTTTTAATGCCATTCCGGCGGCGTTTCCAACAGCACCTAATGCGCCGCCTTTGCAACAGCTGGTACGACTGCGGATATCAACGCTAGTATTTCCGCGAGAAGCGGAAATATCCCGCCTGTCTTAGCGGTGTCGCTGATGACTCCAGCGGAAAGTTTAAGTCGTATTCCAGTCTTGGATTGCTTGGCTTTATTGAAATGTTTAATCTGACGTTCTGTCAATGATAGTTTATTTTCAACGCCTGTAATTTGATTGTGCTTTAGCGTTATTGTGGTCCCACATTTTCTGCTGATGCGGATTGTAGTTCTTTAATCTGACCAGGAGTCAGACTAACACTAACGTGATGGTAAGACATTTTATAAAATACTCGTGTTTCTAAATAACGTGGATTAAGGTAGCACATTAAGATTTTCCACTGGTGCATCAACAACCTTAATTCGACCACCAACACCTTCAAGTAACACTGCTTTGTCGCTATGTATAACCGCGATTGCTCTGTAATTAACACCAGCACCTGGATTCACGTTAGCCCTGAAGTGTATATCAACGACAGATTGCCTAAATAAATATAAATGTTCTAGTGAAAAGTAATAGATTGGATACTATGTTGTAAAATCCAACTGTGATATTCGTAAACCAGTATCTACATTTTGATCACGTCCATTATACGATAACAATCGAAGACACGCGCGCGCAACATAATTGTTTTCAAAATTTAAAATTATATCCTCGGATGGTTCTTGATTTCCATTTATCCTCAAAGAAACCTCACTGACTCCAAGTGTGTCAAATATCATATGGGAGCGTTCTTGACTATCCACCCGACCAACATTTTGCAGCGCAACAAATATGTGTCTCGGTGGAGAAATACCCTGTTGAGTCGCTATTTGCCACGTGAATAACCCAGCAACATTACTTTGGATACTATCGGTGGACATTGAGTACCACGACAACAGAGACCTACCACCTGTGTTCATAAAAGAAAGTAATCGCTGTTCTTCAGTAATCGATGGAGTCATTACTGGCATCCACAGCGATAGTTTAAACAGTATTACTTTACCAGCAGCAGCAGCAGCTGGTCGCCAAATAGCATCATTATCGTTACCTTTTCGTACAAGCACAACTGTGTGTTTCGCTCCAAAGATGACTTTTCGGACATTTCTGCAAAATCCAAAAATATGTGAAAGTGGAATCATACACGAAAATCTTCTACGGTTACCTTTTAGCGATAATTTACGTGTAGCAAATCCTATGTTGTAATTGGGGTTGTGACTATGTGGCATCAAAAATGCATCAGCGGGTCTATCTATCGCTCCATCTGGTTGTGGATCAGTCGAAATATTACGTGTGACTTGTACATAACGAAATGGGTTGGGGTAAAGACTATTAGAATTATCCTTGGCAAACATCACTGACGGACCGGTTGATCTTGTATAATCGTCAGAGTATATTGCCAACCCTACTATTGTGGTGGCAACGTCAACATCTTTTTGAATTGTTCCTATGTTTTTTTTCTATTAATCATGTATGTGGCACTGTCAAATAACGCCATAATACCGTTATTAACAAAACCAACCATGGCACCATCCCCATATGGTGTGTTAAGAGAAACATCTGTTACAAGGTCACCTTCTACTTTAATAAAAGCATGAGCTGGTAGAAAATATATACTTGTATCATGGACCTGCAATTCAATTCTTCCTCGTGCGTTCATAAGAATAATACTGATAATCACGCACAGATTCATCTTTTTGGACTGGTTCATCCCTGTCAAATGCTGTATCGGATATACGTTTGAATATCTTTATTATACTGCTGATTTGTTAAATCGTGGTCGCCTAGACCTTCGGGAAACTCCGCTTCCTGAAATCAAACTCGTGTTTATTTTTTCATCTCCACGCTGATTTACCAAGGCTGCTAGTTTTTGATTTGCAGCTTGGTTTATTATTTTACTGACATCCGCGGGCATAACCTCTGTGGATGGCAAGTTTACTTGTCGTTTAGCAGTCTGACGTCTGCTTAATAGTTGAGTTATTCTGTCTTTGATTGCTGTGAAAGCTTTACCAGCAGCACTAGCAACTGCACCAGGAGCTTTTTCACGAATAACGTCGATAGCTTTCATTGATAATTGTTTTGCAATTGGTGCTGCTTTAGGAGCCATCCTTCTAAATAATCCCTGAATAATATTACCAAGTCCATCTCCGTAATACGCTCTATAAACAGGTAATCGTGAGTTTACTGCTCTGACCATCACGGGTCTGCGGTGACCGTTGTTGTGTATGATCATCTTATTTGTTATTTATTCGTTTAATCGCTGTAGTCATCAACGAGTTCATCAATGAGAAGTCGATAAACATTAATATCCATGATACCGCCTTGAAATAATCGCCGACATATATCAGCTGCTTCATTGGTTATTTCCCGGGAATTATTTCCAGCTCGTTTCCCTCCTATGAGAACTACTAGCCGTTGCACGTCATTGAGAATATTGTTGGGACAAGCAACAAGACCACTTCCTGTGAAACCGCTACCAGTAGGCGCATCGTAAAACTCTTCTTCCGGAGATTGTGGTCGAGTAGTTTGTTTATTCTGTTGCTGCGGTGGAGGAGGTTGTGGTTCTTGTTTTTTCTGTTGCTGCGGTAAGGAAAGTTGTATTTGTGGTTGTTGCATTCGTGCAAAATATGTATCTATTGCGTTAATAAATGCAATATATCTAGTATACGAAATATCCACTTGTACCAATTTTGACGACTTACAGCATCATCGACATACTCGGATTTTAAAACTCTTTCTCGATGATCATAACTTCGTACGGCAAACTCAGCTAATTTATTTACGTCTTTAGCTTCATTTATGAAATTAATATTTTTTTCGGTAAATTTATTGTTTATGTCAACTTTAGCCCTGGATTGTTCTGTTTCTGTTTCTGTTATGCGATCTTTTATATCGCCGATTTCAGTACGAACTTTGCCAATACCTTCAAGTATTTCTTCACCGAAGGGTGGAGGTTGAGCAGCAGCTATTTCAGTTGGAAGTGCTCGTAAAATCTTTATCGTTTGTTTAGTTCTTTTTGCTATTTTTTCAGTTTGTTCAGCGGTTTGTCTGACTGATGGAAGAAGACCTTCAGTAGCTGTTGCAACTCTTTCAGTAACTTTTGTAACAGGTCTAAATAACTATTCTGCACATTCTGTGATTTCAACTTGGGATTCTTGTCGCGCTTGTAACTTTTCCTTAACAGCATCTCTTAATGGTATATACTTTTTTATTGCTTCCTCTCGCTCCCGAGCTAATCTAGTTGTGTAAGCTTCTCCGAGGTTTGCCATTATTTGATATAATTTTATTTAATTAATAGCAGCATAGCGGGTGAAGTCTCCTACTCGGCACTCGATTGGTAAATCCTTTGTCGCTACGATTTTCAGAAAGGGCGTTCATTTCGATTTCCAGGAAGGCTTATTTATTGAAATAGAGAGTGAGTCAATTAAAGGCTGTTCACCCTCTCTGCTGCTATACGTCCTTATAATCAAATAAAGTTAGCCGTGTATGTTAAACCTTGCGGATTTTGGGGAAAACAAATTGTGTGGTGCTTTGGGGAGGAAACGTTTGAATATTTTACAGTGAAAGTTTTGTGTATCAATTTCCGATACAGTTCTCTTTCTGCACAGCAAACATTCGCTCATTATCGTCTAGTGTATTGAAAGCCTAGCAGAATTTTTTGGTATAGTAATGCTTTCATACGTGGAGCTTTCTTAAATCTTTGAATCTTATATTCGACTAAGTTTGATAGCCATAAAGACCTGATGATATCACAATATTTTGTTCAAATGCTGACATATGTAAGAGGATTGGATCGAGCTTCGTTTGTGACAATCCCTACAAGAGAATAAGATGATTTTCGGACTTAAGTACGAAGCCTTATTTACTTTTGACAAACTATTCACACTGGAACAAACATGAATTACAGCATGCTCGGTTTCATTTCAAATCAGAATAGTGTGATTTCCTGTTTTCCAGGTAAACCATTTGTCTGTTCTGCTTTAGAATTAATACACTAACGGTGTCAAAGGCCTTTCTGAATCGCTAAGAAAGCAGACAATACACTTGGTCCGAATCTTGAAGTGGAAATTACAGCTCTTTGTAATTTGGAAGATGTTGTTACACTAATTAGGTAATTCTGAAATCCCTGTTGTTCGGCATTGCGGAAGTTATATATAGTGTTACTGTACCATATAGGTTACTCTACTGAATAAACATTTTTGGGTAATACAGGCAAGGAAATAGCTCTATAATTTTCAGGTCACTTTTTCGTTTTCCTCAAGCTTTATATATGGCAACAAATAGCCCCACTTCGAAATCGCAAGGTATGTAACACTTTTATTGCCACCTTAAAAAGCATTGTGATTTAATTATATTAAATTTTCTACTAACGTAACGTAGCTGTTCAACGTAACATAACATAAAGGTTCACTTTAAATGCCACCAATACCTGGGACTTTCCAAAGCTTTAATATTTTCTGCCACACTCTATTTCTTTAATAGCTAAATCTTGCCTCTCAGATATGGTCATAAATAAAAAGTATTAAATTTTTTCTAATTCTTTTACTAATATATAAGGTAAGATAAAATAAAATGTATTAAACGTCTGCATAATTTAAAACAGAAATTCAACATAACCTGTAATGAGCTTTTTGCCGACAATACGGAACATATATATATATATATATATATATATATATATATATATATATATATATATATATATATATATATATATATTTGTTGAGGCGATTGAGGGATGAATTCACGATCTGTGTTTAATACTCTCTTTACTTCAAGTTCATAAGTTAAATGATCGCATCCCCACATTTACACCAAGTTGGAGATCGAAACGTAGGAATGCAATGGTTATAAAAGTTCTCATCAGCAAGAGAAATCATAACATACAAACAAAATGATGACATGAGGCAATGAACGAATAGTGATTTATACAGACTTTATAATCAACGACCCAATATATCAGGGGTGCACAACCTTTTCTAAGACCACTCGAGGGCCGCAGACACTAATTTCTTTAACATAATTACTGTGCACAGGCCAGATTTCTGTGTTGTTTTAATTTGCCCTGAGGGCTGGACAGAACACATTCGCGGGCCGGGGATTGTGCACCCCTGCAATATATGATTATTTCGTGAACAATAATACAGCCGATGTTTATTCTGCATGGCTCGACCGGATAACCCAGTCCTTAATTTAAATGAGACTTTTTCAGTGGCATGAAGCCATTGTTATCCAAAATAGCCTTAAACACTTTATATCTGTACCATGCACACAATGATGCATGCGCTTTTCTGTATATGTGTATATAACATTCACTTTAATACGAGTAATACTCATGGAGAGATGCAATTAAATTAATACATTATTTATACAAATTAAAATTTTGTGTAGATACACACAAAATATAAAGATATTGACATCATTCACTGATCTTCATTCAATGCCAACAGTTCAATCATTATTGCAATTTAGTTCGTTTACTGAGTGGGCCAAGTTGATTTTAATTGCAACTGATACTCTACATGTCAGACCTTTCGAGATTAAGCAGTTTTCGGCATTATCATTTTTTGTAAAACACATGTAATACATTTAAGGTCTATGTACCATTATTTGCCGTTGCAAGATGTTATCTAGGCTAAATGACTTCAAATGAGCCAAACATAAGCTATTATAGTTAATCAAATGCTACTATAACAAGCAACTTCATTTTTTGTAATTTTCAAAACGTCAGCAAAGATTGAAAAGTCCAAAAGATTCATATTTACTTTTAGTTAACCTAATAGACATGCAGTTGTAAAGTTGTGTTTATTCATCCATAGCACCAACAATATAAATATGAATGAACCCGGGATAGCCCCATGAAAATTTACTTACCTCCGAAATTGAAGAGCTTTACAACGTGCAAAACTTTGTACCTCCAAAATCGAAGATTTAATAACAGAAAATTAAGATTTCATAACAGAAGTGCACCAATAACCATCAGCAATTTTACATCTTGCAAAAATACAAATTAACACACTTTTTTGAAAGTATTATGCTTAGTTTAAAATTACTTCCAAGGGTTATATTAGATTGACTTCAGTAAGTCGTGAAAATTAAGGAAAGCAGTGGAGCCACTTGTTTGGAATCAATTTGTTGCTGTGAACATACAGACGTCACCTCAGAGTTTGTTGGCGTAGAGTTAGTATCCAAAATTGGATAGTAAATCGTTAGAGAGCCGGGTCGTTTACTTGGCGGCTATTGCACAGAGGAGGCAGTGATTGGAAAAGGCTTGCGCTTTCTGTCAGTCTTGGTCAATGAAACGCATACCACATCTTCAATAATTTTCATACCTACAAAGCAAATTCAATATATAGCCCATGTATACATTCATGTAAGGTTTATTTAGGAAGCTAATGTCAAGTACTTTTCATTACCTTTGGACGAGTATTAAGAACCAAGGACTGATGATACCGAAGATATAAACTTTGGCAGATTAATATTTAGAGAACAACATGCAGTAAAAGAAGAGATGAAAAGAGCTAAAACGTAAACAAGCAAATAAGTAATTTTATAGTATGAATTTCAGTAGTGTTTTGGAATTCATTTCGCTATTATCAGTACCGACCCCAACTGTAATTTCAATTTGGAAAGTTTGATAGCTATCGGGTTATAAACATGCGTGTAATATGGTAGTCAGCCAAGGGAACGTGTTAACTGGAAGAAGACCAATATGGCAGCACTCGATATATGGCATTGCGATAGATTTCCACGTGCATTGTACGCAAGGCCTAATGTATATGGAAAATATAACACTCGTTGTATGTTGATAAGTCTTCATGCAACAAAATAATTACAATGCAAGAGCTCAATACTATCTCAATGCCGTGATCTATTCAGCGTAAAATGCAATATCAAATTGCCTATTTTAGCAAATAAGAAATATATGTTCCGCAAAAACGTTGTATGTAAACATTTAAATGGTTGGATTTTAAGTTAATAATTTATAACCTTTCACTTGTTACGTATACGTTATATTTGCCAGTATCACACCCACCCTCCCTGTTAAACCTATTGGTATTACGATTAGCCCTTCAGCCCACATGAACAAAAGGAAGGGGTATGCATCGTCACAGGATGTTTTGATTCAGCCTCATCATGTATAATAATGTCATCTCTAAGTCAGTTATACATTTCAGTTGTCATATACATTATATTTCAGTTGTCATACACATTACATTTCAATTGTCATAACCATTACATTTCAATTGAAATAAAGAGTTTTAATGAAATTTTACGAGTGAGTCCAGCCGCTCAAGTGTTTTATTAATGCTAAACTCGCAATCAAGATAAGATCCCATATTCTTCCTTTGTCTTGCCTCTACATCAAGAACGTTCCATGTTAGTAGTAAATGGGGATACCCTAGCCTCAATGGGAATTAGCATTACAGAGACCCCTGGGACACTCTAGCCTCAATGGAAATTTAACATGGAGAAAATTGCTGGGCCACTCTAGGGACAAGGGGAATTGAACATGGGGAATAGAGTTTGGGCTTGTCTAGGGACAAGGGGAATTGAACATGGGGAATAGAGTTTGGGCTTGTCTAGGGACAAGGGGCATTAACATGGGGAATAAATTGTGGGGCTTGTATAGGGACAATGGGAATAGAGTTTGGGTTTGTCTAGGGACAAGGGGAATTGAATATGGGATTTTTTTTAAAAAAGTTTTTTTAAATTTAAATTTAAATTTAAATTTAAAAAAGGGTAGGCAATGGAAAGGCTATCTCTTTTCGAGAAATATGGCTGGCCCTGAAAAGGGCCTTTGGGTTTTCTTCTTCTTCTGCTTCTAATTTCTTCTTTTTCTCCACCAACTTCTTATTTTATCTCCAACACTCTTTCTCTTCTTTTCTTTCTTTTTTTTTCTCCTCCTCTTCTTTCTTCTTCTCTTCCTCCTCTTCTTTCTTCCTCTTTTCATTTTCTTCTTCTTTCTCAATTTTTTCATTCCATGCTCTCATCCTTATCCTTTCCTCTTCATCCTCCTTCTCCTCCTTTATCTCTTTCATTACACCACTTATCTTGTCCTTTACCTTTCTCAAGTTATTAATTTCCATCTTTACACGATGGGGACTATAGGAATAGTGGTCTTCAACGAGTCTTATTAACATCTGCTCCATCATTCCTGAATTGTCTAAAACGTCTTGCAATGTTTGCATCTTGTCCATTTGGTTCGAAGCCATCTTCTTTGTAGAATGGTTTGAACGACCAATACTGTGGGTTCTTATAGTGAAAGCGCGGACGTGATGGAAAACATCCCCCTTAAAACATAAAATTGATCTTACCTAGATCATGACCAAAGAAACAGCAACGCGCGGACGTGAAGGAAAACATCCCCCTACTTTTCTCATTTCATGTAATAAAACCCAAACTATACTCTCCACATACGCTAAGAAACAATAAACAAAATCCATAATCTACTATCCACACAATCGTACGTGATCGGTTACAAAACACAAACTATACTCTCCACATACGCTAAGAAACAATAAACAAAATCCATAATCTACTATCCACACAATCGTACGTGAGCGGTTACAAAACACAAACTATACTCTCCACATACGCTAAGAAACAATAAACAAAATCCATAATCTACTATCCACACAATCGTACGTGAGCGGTTACAAAACCCAAACTATACTCTCCACATACGCTAAGAAACAATAAACAAAATCCATAATCTACTATCCACACAATCGTACGTGAGCGGTTACAAAACCCAAACTATACTCTCCACATACGCTAAGAAACAATAAACAAAATCCATAATCTACTATCCACACAATCGTACGTGAGCGGTTACAAAACCCAAACTATACTCTCCACATACGCTAAGAAACAATAAACAAAATCCATAATCTACTATCCACACAATCGTACGTGAGCGGTTACAAAACCCAAACTATACTCTCCACATACGCTAAGAAACAATAAACAAAATCCATAATCTACTATCCACACAATCGTACGTGAGCAGTTACAAACACAAACACACAAACACATACCCTCGCACTATGAAAAAAGAGTTATGTTTATAATCACACTACTCTACCTACACACACACACACACACACACACACACACACACACACACACACACACACACACACACACACACATTGGCAAATCGATAGTTATTTCTTTTCTAGAGTATTGGGTAGCCCTTAAAAGGGCTGGTTTTTTTTTTTGAACTCCAGATGCACCTATCTAATGGTTGCACCTTCCTGGCCTGGCGCCACACACGCATCTTCTTCCCCAGTCTCCTTTCACCTTTCTTCTGGGGAGCGCAGAGGGAGGATGATTCGCTTCAACACCCCAATCCTCTGTCTCGGGAATATTGTACGACATCCTCTCTTCTAGTTTCTTTTCCTCCTCTTCCCTCTGTCTTCTCTCCTCCTCTTCGTTCTTCATTCTTTCCTCTTCTACTATAGCCTCCGCGGCCAGTTCATTTAACAGGCGCCTGACATATTCCAGATGTAACTGGAGTTCAAGAAGTTTGCTTATTCTGCTATTCATTCTTGTGTTGATCAATCAACAAGGGTAGCTAGACTGCCCAGCGAGTTTCAATTTATAGTGAAAGCGCGGACGTGATGGAAAACATTCCCCTAAAACATAAAATTGATCTTACCTAGATCATAACCAAAAAACAACAACGCGCGGACCTAAAAGAAACACTCACTCACTTTTTTATGCTACCCATCACTATTTTAAAATTTTTTTATAAATCACTTCAATAGACTATCCACATACGCAAAGCAATCCAATCTAACCCCAAATTTACACCTCAAACACCAAAAAAAGACATCATTTTAATCTACTATCCATACCAACTTACTTAACCACTTACAAACACAAACACATATCCTCACATTTTTTTAAAAAAGAGTTAGTGTTTATTTTCACACTACTCTACCTACACACATTGGCAAATGGATTGTTATTTCTTTTCTAGAGTATTGGGTAGCCCTGAAAAGGGCTGTTTTATTGTTTGCTATGGCATTCTTTTTTAGTTTCTAAGAATGCGATGTCCTCTGAGGATAGACTTTCTGGCGATAGGTCTGCTTCTTCGAAAAGAGAAGAAGAACTCTTTGGTGTCGATAGGACAATCGACAAAGCCTCTGTCAGCTTCAGGTTGCTGCTGCTGTTGTTGTTGCTGCTGTTGCTGCTGTCTCTGACGTCTGTACTTCTCTGTCCATTCTTCTATCAGGTCTTCAGTGATTTTTAACATTCTCACATTCTCTATTTCTTCTGGCTTCGGTATCAGACTGTGTCTGACCCTATGCAAATTCACGTAGGCTTCGTTGAGTTTAGCTAGTTTGGAGCACATCTTCGTAGGAGCATGAGTCGACAATGGATGGTTAGACTGGAAACAACCCCGGTTCTTAAAGTCAAAGCGCGGACGTGAAGGAAAACATCCCCCACACGGTTTTTGAGTCGCAACGTTTAGTGAGTGTCATGAGAGGGATAGTAAGAAATGAAAGAGCATCAATCCAACATTCTTATAGCTAAACAAACCACAAAGGCATTTTTTTCAAAACACAACATTTTTTATTCAAAAATCACTTAACACTAAACAACAACTCTAACATTTTTAACAATAATCCAACAATATAACATCAAACAATTTTTTCAAAACACAACATTTTTTATTCAAAAATCACTTAACACTAAACAACAACAACTCTAATATTTTTTAACAATAATCCAACACTAAAAGTTTCTCCACCTAGGTAAAGAGGGATAACAGTCTTCCATGGTTTCTAGTAATCTAGGATGACTTCTCTCAAACTGTTGATTTCTATGGTATTATCGAATTCAGCATACAGGATTACGTTCACCGTTTCATCAGGGTCTCGGTCTTTAAACTGAATTTCCACACGAATCTGGCCGGATTTTATAGGGTGGAAATGTCCCTCGTCGCTGCCTTGGTCTGGAGTGAAATCGAAAGCCCACAAAGCGTAGCCTCCTGCATAATCCTCGTACGTAATACCGTGACTGGTATTGGTTCCTAACTGTCCGGTGGCTTCGTACAGGGACAAGTACGATCTCAAGTAATTCTTCTTGGTAAAGTCAGGTTCAAACGGTCGGGTACACAAGGTTTTACCATCGCGACTGACTTCGATTTTGGACACGCCAAAGTGTTGAAAGTAGGAAGGATTTTTTTCGGCAGCTCCGTTGAAGGCTGTATTCTCGACGATACCAACGATCAAACGTTTGGGTAACTGTCCTTGGAACAGATGATCTTCGATCATGGATCGCTGTCCCTTGGGAATGGTGAAGGTTTTCACTTCCACGCGTCGTATGGGATACTTGGCGGTCGTTCTGCTCAACGTCTGACTGATGTCGTTTCCCACTTTAGGTAACACTTCCACACGGCGTACGTAGAGTCTGGCTTCTTGGATTTTGGTTTTGTAACCGTCACTATCAGCCATCAAATGGAAAGCGGCACTGCTACGATTCAGTCTCAGGCGGACACCCACCACGTTCAGCAAATACTTTTCTTGCAACCACATGTCCAAATGCAAACGATCCATCAGTTCTAAACTTGTGTCGGCTCCCGTGATTCTCTTTCTTCGTTCTACAAATCCATCATTGTTGTCTTTCTTTTCATCAGTTTCCAATATTTCAAACTTGGTAGGTTCGTCAGCTTCCCATACCACACAGGCATTGAGATGAGTGTTCTTGGCATCTATTCCGTACGTCAAGAGATTTTCCAGGTAGGCACGATAAGGGTAAGTATCCATGCTGCTACTGACCAGTTTGTTATTCAAGTACAAGTCCACTCCACTGAACAAGGAATGCATGAAATTGTTGACGGGAGCTACTGCTTCACCGTCTATAGGACCTCCAGTCTTATCTAGAATTTTGACTTTCAGGTACAAGTAACTGCTATTCAGATCGATGTAATCTTCGGGCTGTCCTTTGATTTCAAACTCGATGGGAGCGGAATCGGTCAGTGAGGAGACGGGGTGAAATTCCACCCACTGGGATTCTTGCATCGTCATCATCATGGGGGGCATGGCAAACAGGTCCAGTTCCGTCTTGGAACAAGCGCAAGATTCTCGGTGCATCATTTTTTTTGTCTCTTTTCTCAATAATCGAAAACGTCTAAGTCTCGAACGGTTCTTCTTTTCTTGGCCTTTCTCGCTTGAAGTCTGGTGAAAGGGTGTTTTCTTCGTCGTCTCTTTCTGCCTTGTCCTTGCTGAATGCCTGACTCGGTAGCGTGCAGGGCATTTATAGGTGTCTCTCGTTGGCCTAAAATGTCTTTGCCCGTTTGCAGCAAGACATTTTTGCCTGCCCTCATGAAGGCTTCTTTAGGGTTTTGTTTGTCGATGATGACATTTTGAAGAAATTCTTTGCCTTGCGTCAGTGCCGCATCTTTCAAGGCGTGCAATCCGCGTGTCACCATCGGTTTCAACACTGGGGCCACCGAACGAAAGGCCGATTTTAACATGTCTCCTAAGCCGTGTCCTCGCTGTCGAGCAACCCCTCGGTACACTGGATACATGACTTACTTACGAGTCGTGAGAGAACCGTTTTCGAAAATGGAGTCTCACCGTGACTTTTCCTTTGGTGAATGGAATATTTTGTCCCAGATCTCCTTTTATAGCAATGTTGACCGTGTCCAAATACGACTTGCTGACAGGCAAATAGTGAGGATGGACAAATTCGCGGTGGACGTGGTAAGTGTTTCCACCTTCCTCGTCAGTGTTCGTGGCAGAATCCACTTTGAAAGGAATGACACGCAGTAACGGTACGGAGGTGTGTCCCACCACGTTGTACTCCACCACATCGGAATACACGAACATCAAATTCAGTCCTTGGTTCAGTTCTACTGGGGCACGAAATAACTTGCTAAAAGACTCGTTGTCGTAAACGATGGGTAATTCGTTTTTCTTGAGCATGGCCTTTCTCATGTCCATGTCTCCGCCCAACATGTCAAACAATTCAGGACAAAATAAAATGGACACGATTTTACTCCGTTCAAATTTCATCAAGAAGCGACGAGCTGCTTTGTGGTACTCCATGGTGACATTTTTGTTGACATGCTCCAAAGCTTTCAGAAACACAACATTAAACCTGGAGGTTATGGTGCTGACCAAATGTTGACCACTAAAATAATAGCCTGGGGGAATGAACAAGTGATAGGTGGTGTACTTTTGTGTACGGGTTTTCTTGTCATATTTGACATTGCTATCCATCCACTGTTGCATTTGCTCGTCATGAACTTCCACATCAAAAAAATTTTGATTGGGAAGGACATTGAGGACTTGGGTCGGGTGAATCATTTCTACTAAAGCCACTTCCCAATGGGCTTCGTGATCTAACTGGATGGCCTGAGGTAATTTGGCCGTGTAACAGCACAACGTGTTCTTGGGAAACACCTCCATGGAACTGTCACTGGGTAAAGTTAAGTAAAATTGGTTTTGGTGACTCATAATTCCAGAGTTCTGTGGCTGTCCGAGGGGTTAGTGGACGTCAGAGGCGCGTCTCCGTCTAAAATGGGGTTCTGGTTGTGATTGAAGTGGTGACTGGCACTGGCACTGGACACAAGGTTCCCGGGGTTCCCGTTCGAGGTGAATTTCAGGGAGGGATTAGGAAGCAGGTAACCGATGAAACTGCTCAATAAAATGGTCCACAATTGTTTGTCTCCTTGTTGCAAACTCAAATTGGCGATGGCTGCCCCGATGACACAATACACCACGAAGATTTGGCAGAAAAAGACGATTTGCGTTTTAGGCACACGTTCTCCACACCACATCCACAAGGGTTGTTTTTGTAAATCTTGCACAGAAGAACTAGGTGAAGGAGGAGTGGTCGACGTAGCTGCGTCTGCTGTGTGAAAGGGCATGATGGTCACTTCTTTTTATAGTCGATGACTTGCGAAGCGTCGATCCAAGAATCAAAACTGGATGGATATCCTTTCCAACGTACTTTGACTTCTTTGACACGTCGTTTGCCCACTTTACGGGTTCTGCGTTCGAGAATGCTTTCGATGTCGTACACGTCGTCTTCTTTTTTGGTGACACGTTGTAACTCGGGCAAATAAAACGTTCCTTTGAGCACTTCTCCGTTCATGTCTTCCAATTTATAGACGGCAGGATGACGGCCATGCACTCGTCCAGTGACGCGAAACAATTCGGTCGTCCAGTTAGGTAAGTAACCTTTGTCGAAAGTGCGTTTGGTTTTGCCAATGCGCACCCAATCTCCTACGACCAACTCTCCACTTCTCTTGGGGACAGCCCTCGTCGGGGACGTACCAAACAGGCGCTCAAACACCAACACTTCGTTGTCGGGAGTCACGTCTTGCGGGGCACGTCCGATGCTTCGATGGTAAGATTGGTTGTACGCTTGCACCAGGTGCGGTAAGATGTCGATGTACTTCAGAGTGTGGTGATGCGTAAAATATTTCCACATGCGTTCTTTCAAAGTGCGTTGAAAACGTTCCACGATGCTGGCTTTGGTTTCGGGATTCTCGGTGGTAAAAAAATGAATGTCACGTTTCTTTAATTCTTTTTGGAAAGCTTGGTTCAGAAATTCGGTACCTTTGTCCGTTTGCCATCGAAGAGGGTGACGACCGCTTTGTTTCAACACTCGTTGCAGGGCTCGCACTAACTCGCTGCTCGATTTGGAAGTCAAGGGTACGACCCAGGCAAATTTGGAAAAGACGTCGATGACACAAAACAAATATTTGTAGCCACGATTGTAGCTGGCCAAATGAGAGACATCGGCTAAATCGGCTTGCCATTGATGATCGATGCCTTCCACTCGGGTGCGACTTCTGGCAAACTTGCGTCGAATGGATTTGTGTAAAGTGTAGGTAGCTTGTTCTTGTAACCATCGTTGCACTTGAGGTAAACGGAGACTTTTCAGAAGAGTTTTGGCAGCACGATACAATTTTTGAACTCCTGCGTAACCTGCAGGATGGGAGGGATCGTAGTAAATGCTGGCTAAGACTTTTTCCATTTTTTTGTGTTGGTTGGTGTGTTAATAAGACACCCACTCTTGGAGGATGCTACTCTTTTTCTCTTGGGGTACTTTCTTGGATTGCAATGCTTTGCGTGTGCGGCCGGCAATAGGTGTTGAAGAGGAGGATGTCTGAGCGGGGTATATCGGTTCTTGTTTCACTTCTGTCTTCACTTCTGTCTTCACTTTCTTTTTCTCTTGTGATGAAGAAGGGGTGGCCATCATCTTTTTAATCCATCCAATTCTGGAGGTAGGTGGTGTTGTTAACTTGCGTACTTTTTCTGGTGGAGTTTGAAACCCTTCTTCTTCTTCTTCTTCTCCTTTTTCTGTCTTGGTCACTGGTACTGGTGGTACTGGTACTGGTACTGGTGATGGTGCTGGACTTTTCATCAAGGTCTTAAAATCTTTTAGAGTGGGTAGAGCTGTTTCGTCTAAAGCTTTCTGGTGAAAGAGTTGCAGTCGTTGCAAGAGTTGACCGTACTTTTGCGATTTTTCTGTTTCGGACAAATCTTGGCGATCCATCAAGGACTGCAATTCGTGTTGTAACTGGGACATTTCGCTCAAATTGGGATTGGGAGGTAAATGCGGGGTGCGTTGTTCTTGCCACCGATGGTATTCCATCCATCGTTTGTAAGGCACTAAAGCTAGTTTCGTCCTTCCATGGGGTTGTCAGGGGTCGATTCTGAGATCTTGGGACTTCCGAAGGCCTTTTTATCTTGCTCCCACCAGTCCTTCCAACATGGTTCCCAAGACTCCTTTCAGTATGGGGCCTAACAAGAGAGGCAAAATGCCTCCACGTTGGACCAACATCTTCTTTTTTTGACGAATGGGAATTTTCTTTTGAACCATTTGGCGAAGAACGTGACGATGTTTGCCTAAGCATTGTTTCTGGTGTTTGGACAAAGGGATCGTGCCTTTCAAAACGTTCAAACAACATTCGCACACGGTATCGATGACCTCTTTGGAGGCCGTTTGAATGAGTTTTTTTCGTAGGGGTGGAGAAGCTTTGGACAGGACAGATAACATGTCCCCATGTTTGGCTAAACGTGGTGGCAGTCCTTTCCTTTTCTTTCCTTGGGGTTTTCTGGAGGGTGACATCTTTGAATCTTCAGGAGCACCAAAAAAACACTGATACCCTACTCGGTCACAGGCCTTTTTTATACTGGAACGCGTCGCCACTGATTGTCTTGACGTCGTATCAGTTTGAGGACAGGCATGACACGTCGTGCAGGGGTACGTAACGGACTAAATCGAGCCAGTTCTTGCTTGGACAAATCCAGTAAACTTTGTAACATGCCCGATCTTTCATGGACTTTGATTTTGGGAGAAGGTACTTTGTGAGCAGCAGCCACTGCCACTAAATTGGAGGGTCCTGCCACTGGGGAAGTTCCTTTGGGGGTCATCAACGGAGAAGTTCTTGGTGTGATCAACGTCTCCAAGTACTCTTCAGTTCCTGGTGTCATTAACGGAGAAGTGGACAAACGTGAGGATGCCGGAGACGCAGTCACTGCCGTGGCAGATCGTGGTTTGCGAGTGTAAGGTTGCGTCCTGGCCGAAGTGCCTCTCTTGCGACTAGTTTTCTTCTGTGGACTTTTCTTTTTCTGGGGACTTTTTTTCTGTTTCTTTTTCTGGGGGCTTCTTTTCTTTTTCCGGGGTGGTGGTGGTGTCTGGTAAGAGGAGGGTCCTGCCACTGGAGAAGTTCTCCTCGGGGACCTGGTCATTTTCTTCTTGGGGCTTCGTTGGACTTTTGTCTTGGGTATAACTTTGGGGGCATTAGGATCCCATCTTAAGAGTGAGCGAATGATGACCCCTTCTAGAGTACCGCTCCCTCCAGGTTTCAAAATGATTTGTTTTTTAGTTTGAGTGTTGATGCGGGGATCGGCCAGTTGGACCAAAGCGACTTTGTTTCGATCGAAAAAGCGTTTGGTTTGATGAGGAATCTGAATGATTCCTTGGAGTAATTGTCGTGCCGTCACCGTGAACCATCGTAAGACTTCTTTGAGACTAGCTTCTAAGACACGAGCTCGTGTTTGTGGATTTTTTTTCTCGACTGATGCCATACAAGGCACGAATCAATTTGACGGGAAGATGCGACTGAAGGGACGTCATGTTCACACTGTGTGAGACAGACGAAAAAGGGTTTGAGGTTTTTATAGATTTTTTGATGGGGAGTGAAATGAAGTCGAGGACGGAGACGTGTACAGGACAGGCCCTCCGTCTTGGCACCAGTGGTGAAACAAGTGGGTACGAAATCGCAAATCCTCGGGAGTCGTAGGTTTCAAATCGACGAGTAAATAGGCGTGTGGAGTTTGAGTGGCATCGTCGTACGCCTGAATCAGCCAAGGCGTTCCTAACTGTTTGGCTAAGACTTGCACTTGCGATTTATCTCGAGGGCTTTTAAACAAGACCACGTAATGCGCATTGAGACTGATGGTGCGATGGGCTTTACTTTGTTGAAACAAATATTGGGTGATGTAAACGACACTGGCATTACGGTGATGCCCTTTGCGCGTGAACCACAGTTTAATTTCTTCTTCGTCTTCTCCTAACATGTCGTCGAAAATGACCAAATGGGTTTGACGTGAGTCAGAGACGATGCCATCGTCTTCTTTAGGAATGCCTTCCACAAACACGATGGAATCGCCTTGACTTTCTCGCAAGAGGTTGTACGCCGATTGCCACTCTTTGTAACACCACACGATCCGTTGAGGTGACCGATCGATCAAATGATGTTTATGTTCGATCAAACGTTTGACGAATTCGGTTTTGCCTGAACCGCTAGGTCCAGCAATGAGCATGTTAAAGGGATGGCGAAGATACAAAGCCTCCCAACTGGCACGATCTAAGTGTTCGTCGATGACTTTGACAGTAGAGGAAGAGGGAGCAGAGACAGCAGAGGTAGCCATGGTGTGAGAAATGTCACTTGTGACACGAAAACAAACAAGACAAGAGTTTATATACTTTTTCAGAACACGTTTATTGAATATTTTTTTTCAAACATGAATACGAAAGACAAAAATACATAAAAGCCAAAGGCTTAAGTACAAGGATAAAAGGCACATGATAACCATGAACGTGGAATAAAAACAAGTGTCTGTACAACATGTTTTGGGTAATGTTCTAAGCAGTTCTATAGTAGGGGGTAAGGTCACACAAGTGTCCTCCCGAAAGGGTCTTTCAGGCCTGTCCACGACAATTCCACGCTGACCCAGGTTCCCGTCAAGGCCCGTTCTTCCTGGCTGTGATGGCAAGGTTGGTCCTGGTTGCACGTTTCGGCACAAGTACGGCACAAGGGAAACATCAGTTTGCCTTGACAATGGTGAGGTAAGACGGGATGGTATAGGTTCGTGGGAGGCAAAACTTTACACTTGATCAAGCCTTCGTATTGTCGAATGTTTTTCAGGTCGATGTGTTCCGTTAGCAATTGTGGGTGCCCTACGGGAAAGCGACAATATTTGCACACGTAGGGATACAGCGAACACACGTCCAAGTATTTGATTTCTTCTCCTTTCTCTTCGTCGGCTTGGTACAGCAAACAGGTGGCATTGGTCCTTCCTCCGTACAAACTATCCCTCGGGTTCAACGGGTCCATGAACTGGTAACTTTCCACGAGGCGTTTAAACTCGGGATCGGTTTTCAAGCGGTGATCGTACTCGTGTTCCCACATTTCCACCACTTGGTATCCTTGCTGTTCTAACTTTAGGCGTCGCTGACAAGTGTCCTGGTACAAGTCTTCCATGGTTCGTTGCAAAAACTGATTTTTAGTGTCACGGTCAGGGTAGCAGACGGGACATCCATGAAATAAGCAACCGTTAAACTCGTACACGATCTTGGGGTTTTCTAAGTCCCAGCCATCGACCGAATACGTTCCGATGGTCTTTTCGCCTCCTCCGTTGCGGGTATGCTGAATCCATTTGTCTTCCTTGTCGCACAAGTAATGTAACCAGCGTAGGGCTTTGACCGAGTATTGACGCTTGACATAGTGGGTCGTTTGAGGGCTGATGACAGCCACGGTGTTTTCAGGCATGAATCGTTGTCGGTACACTAAGGAACACGCTTTGGCAATGGTGCAAGCTTCTTTCAAAGGATCGACCCCTCCGTGTTCCATGAACAGTTCTCGAAATTTTCCACAGCAACGCCGTAAAATGTCCACGTCGGAACGACAATACTTTAGCATTTCTTCCTGAAAGTCGAAAGGGTCCGAGGCGTGAGCCTGGTACCAGGCGTAGAAAGCTTCTCGTTGTTCGGTACGCATGTTGTCGGGGTCGTAATAGTGAGCCTCAGGCAAATGGGGTAGAACGGCATGTTGATTGGCTTCCGTATTGAAAAAGTGTGGAAAGTACCCTTTAGCCATTTCTGTCATTCCAAACGTTTTAGGCATTCGACTCAAAGGCATGGCCAAATAGCTCATCGAATCTTTAAACTGTACTTGTCCCACTTGCATGAAAATGATTTTAGCTCCGTTCAAAGTGACTTTAGGACGCTCGGTGCCTTGTTCCGTATAGTACCTCAAAAGAAACTGTCCATCGTATCCGAAGAAATTGTGAGCCATCACCGTGGCATGACGATGACAATCTCCGTAACGTTCGATGTCCTCTTGGCTCCACGTCTTGTCGATGGGGTCTAAGACCCATCGGGCAAAATCGGCTAACGTGTTCGGTCCCCGAAAGATTTTTTCACGCCCTCCAGGAATCTTGCTGCAGTGAGGGCAATGACTGAAGATAGGTTCTTGAATGCACTTCTCGCACGCTCGATGAGCCACGCAGAAATTAGGAATGTGAATGCCGGTCTCTTGCATGCATTCGAAATCGAAAAAGATGAAATTGCCTTTCTTCTTGTGACCGTCCTCTTCCTCTGGTGGGGGTTGGTATTTTTGCACGTAACATTCGTGTTCCAAGTCCACGATGTGGTGACAAATGTGACATTTTTTCTTTCCTCGACATACGTGTGCCTTGGTACTATTGGTACGTATGCCTTGTCCACACGTAGGGCACAATCTCAGCAGTTGACAAGCACATTTCTTCTGTGAACCTTGTGTTTTCAAATGTTGCTGGTAACAGGTAGGACTGACAAACGTACGCAGACAAGTTGAACAAGGCACTGGTTCTTCGCTCAGACAGGGTGGAGAGGCCAAACATCCTGGGCATTTCCATCCACAAGACTTGTGTTGCTCTCGATTGTTATAACCATAATCACATTTCTCACAATAATAACCGTATCCCAGGAATCCAGTGATACTGGTAATGGTATCGAAATGTTCATCGTGATAATAGACATGAATGTATTTTCCGTCCTTAAAATCTTGGCCTCGAAACAACAGAGACCCACGCATTTCTTGAGGGTGCACTTTCAAGGTGTAGCGTGGAGCTAGGGCATCTTGCAAGTTTTGCATCTCAGGAATGCCACAGGGTGTGTCTTTGGACAGGCCAGCTTGTTGCAACAGGAGTTCTGCTTCGTTTCGTTGTTTGGCTCGGTCCGATTGTCGAATAGTTTTCCAGGCTCTTTTCCATTCTGTCGTGTCGTTCTTGTTGGCATAGGTTCGTCCCACCACGATGGCTCGAGCTAAACACATCTGGTCTTGAGGGTTGTTAATTCGGACGAGACTTGTTTTGGTGTTGCGAAGGTCGTCCACCAATAACATCTGTTTAGCTCGGGAAGGTCGTATTCTCTTCGGTCGTGATAAAGAAGTCTGATACATTTGTTTCAGACTTCTTAACTCCGCTAAAATGTCCAACAGTACCGTAGCCGTTTGATTTTCACCCTCTTGTTTCTTTGCTGCTACTTCTTCTTGCTGTTGTTGCTGTTGTTTTTTTCTTACCTCTTCCTGTTGCTGTTGCTGTTGCTGTAGGAGAAAAGCTTGTTCCGCTTCCTTTTGTCGTTGCATAAATTTCTCCAATTCTTCTTTCTGTCTCTGTCTAAAATTCTCCACTTGCGGTAATGACGAAGGTTCCGGAACAAATTCTTGCGAGGTAAGAAAATCCACAAAATCCCAATGTACCTCTTCTGAAAGTAAGTCCGGGTTCCCTTGGGCGGTCTCCCCTGCTGGTGCACCCCAATGGATCGTTTTCTGAATTTCCGTCATGTTGAATCACTGTCGCATAGATTGACTGCACACAAGCGCTAGCGAATCTATATAGACCAACTGACGTCACAGACTAATCTCTTCGGATTGGATGCGGGCTGACTGAATTTTGTAACGCGTGTTTGGATTGGTGAATGAACTCAATCCGTTTCAATCCTACCTCTACCTATAAATAAGCGCAGTTCAGTGCATTGATTCACTTGTTCTCGTCGCTTCAAGATGTGGACCGATGTGCAATCTTCTACGCTTGTGTCTTCCATGATGTTCCGGACGGACATACCCATGTATGTCCGATCCAAGTGGACCGTTGTCCACAGGACAAACACCAGTCTGTGGATACGTCGGATCTACGTAGAAAGACAAGGATGCCTCAAAAGAGTCCTGATTTACGGTCCTACAGTGAAACGCAGCCTAAGGACAAGAAGAAGACCAATGCGGTGCCCTTTATGTTAATGGATACATTAACATAAACCCAAAGGCCCTTTTCGGGGCCAGCCATATTTCTCGAAAAGAGATAGCCTTTCCATTGCCTACCCTTTTTTAAATTTAAATTTAAATTTAAATTTAAAAAAAAACCTTTTAAAAAAAAATCCCATATTCAATTCCCCTTGTCCCTAGACAAACCCAAACTCTATTCCTATTGTCCCTATACAAGCCCCACAATTTATTCCCCATGTTAATTCCCCTTGTCCCTAGACAAGCCCAAACTCTATTCCCCATGTTCAATTCCCCTTGTCCCTAGACAAGCCCAAACTCTATTCCCCATGTTCAATTCCCCTTGTCCCTAGAGTGGCCCAGCAATTTTCTCCATGTTAAATTTCCATTGAGGCTAGAGTGTCCCAGGGGTCTCTGTAATGCTAATTCCCATTGAGGCTAGGGTATCCCCATTTACTATTCATGTTATTGCTTGTAATGGGTGTAGAATGTTCCATTCTAAGACAAGCTTTGCTTTTAATTTGCTACGAGTTTATATATTTTTCTATCAAAGGAGCTGTCATTAATATGTATGACGGCGCAGACGAGGAGCACAAAATCTCCCATGACGCTGCACCTGTTATATTAATGGCGGAATTTGGAGGATTTTTCGCAGTTGTGTCAAATTTCAAAATATTTTTGTAGTTAATTATATTTTTTTCATAACAAACGAACTGCACAACATCGTTCAGTTTTGCAGCAAAAAAAATGGAAAATTCATGAGGCCATATGGGGGGGGGGGTATATGAGTTTCTGGCAGTGACAATTTCCTCATTTGCGGGTTGATCCATGATGTCACATCTCAGTCTTGTTGAAATGTAAAGCTGCTAGAAAACCATTATCAAAGAACTTGTAAATAGGAATTATAGAAGATTCGTTGTTTTGCTCGGTCGTTGTTTGAATCAGAACATGTTAGAATGTTATTGGCACAGGTTGCTCATTTTGCATATACGTCACTGGTTGAAGCTTTACGTCGTCTGAAAGTAGTCCTTATTACTGAAGAATGAATAGATGAATGACGTATAGTGTCAGCTGTTGTCTGTCAGGTCACATCATATATTCAGTACTTGCAAAATGTATGTATTATTTTTAAACTGTATATACCATTTATATCCTGTTTTGCGTTTTGAACGATAAGGTCATTCATCCTTAATAGGCGAACACTTGCAAGCTGATCGTTCTGTGATCCTTCTACTCTGTTGATTTGTATGTCGTCACTGCCAAGAACTAAATTTAGGAAGCATCGTTCTGGAGTATCACTAATTTCTTTAAGTTGATTCGCAGCAATGAACGTCGTGGTGTGAAAGATAAATTAACAGGAAAGAGACGTGAACTTGTACTTGGACCGCTCCAACTAGTACCAAATACTAAATATTCTGAATTTTAAATTCGTTTTTTTTGTGTTTTGCATGTTTTGCTCGAATTTCTGTGTAGACTTTTCTTGTATATGTGCAATGTGGATATAGCACAGACGAATTTCTATTAAACTTTTGAGGTGCAGTTGCTTGAATGACATCCACACATGTAAATTCTCATTTGACATTTTAAAAATCTTGCAAAGATTCATACATTTTGGGAGAATATTTAGTCATTTGAGCAACCACGTCATGACTTGGGAGGCAGGTCTTTAAAATGTATCCTTATTAAACGTCATACGTATGAATTATGTCACACTTTGTTATATATTTCTTTATTGAAGACAACGGGAATTGTCTTGATTCAGAGGATGGAAGAAAATGTATGTTCTTCAGATCATGATGATGATCAAGTGCTTTTTTCAATAGCTCAATACGCTTGACAATTTTTATTAGAACGCATCGTGATCTTTCGTACTTTTGTATTTTTATATTATTTGTTAGGAATGGAGACATTTTATGATGTTTTGATGTTTAACATACGTTTGTCGTACTGAATTATATTGTTCATGGCGGAGGAGGTTTTGTTTCAGTGTGATAGCCGAAACATTTGGAACATTAGGGCATTTAAAAAGGAAAAATACTTGACATAGATTATCATAGATCTGGTTTACATGCATTATGCACAATCAGCATTAATATTAAACTTCAGACATCAGGGCAGTGAGTCATCACGGTTGGCTAAATCTTGCATGACAGGTTGTATAATGCAAGCTATGTTGCAATTAGCATACGAGCCTTTCCAAATACTTTCTGATACATAGGAAGAAATACTCCCTATTTGGAAGGTTAGACCGCTTATGATAATATAAGGGACACAACTCCAAGAAGATAGGAACAAAAATGGAAACTGTTGTCTCGCTGGATTTCGGATATGTTGATACAATGGGGACGTTGTTGTTGTTGTTGTAGGGTTTAACGCCATTTTTCAGCACAAGATAGGCTATACATGGCGGCCAGTATTAATGGTGGAGGAAGAACCCAGGAAATCCCCGGAAAGAACCACCGACCCTCGAGAAGCTACTGGCAAGCTTTCTCACATACCCACATTGGCCGAATCCGAGACTCGAACCTACGCAGACAGAGGTGAGATGGCAGTGATCCGTAACGGAGAGCGCTTTAGACCACTCGGCCACTCGGGGCCCCCCAGTGGGGACGTAAGAGAGGGGAAATTCCAGGAAATTTCATGTCCGTTTGATTTTGATATTCAAACAAGATTCCCAGTAGTTGGCTAACTAATACGATGAAAAAAATCAACAGGGATAAATTTAACATATGCGTACGAAGGTGAAAGGTTGAAAGTTAGCTTTAATAATATATTCTTTTGGAAAACAATTTATATTTCTACTTTTCAAACTTTAAATTTTGTATTTTTATGATACCAGTGCTAAAAGAAACACAAATTTTCCCCTCCATTTTGATATTTTTGTTGTAATATTTGTTTTTATAGATAAATACAAAGATAATCTCACTGAATATATAGATTTATGCCAGGCTTAAATTAACCTTGATTTTCAATTATAAAGTATCAACTGGGTCATTATAGAGTATGGATCAAATCAGAGAATCAAATGGGATATTTTTGAGTATCGAATGGGTCTATGACATAAATTTGTGAGATAAACTATTGACAGTTTTGGTTTTTTTAAGATACAGAGAGTTAATTAATAGAATTTTATTCGTGCATATTGCATTGAAATTTTGCAAAGTGGTTTACAAAAATCCATGGTGCGGAGTTTGTATGCAAAATTTAAAAATGAATCTTTCACTTTATCTTTTACTTAACGTTTTCTTAAATATCCAAACAATTACAACAACGCGCTCTTATATCTTTGTCAGTGGACTGGTAAATTTAGTTCCTATGCTTTTGATTACATAGAAACATTGTGGTTTATGTACCATTAATGAGTTTCCCTGGTCCCTTTAACAAATCCACCTTATACGGGGCACTGGGAACGTTATTTGCATAGTAGTAAGAGACAGGTCATATTTTGTGGGGTGGGTAGGCAATTTCTAATGCCCTATATTAGTTTCAGGTACAAATGTATAGTCTTTTCTCTCTTGCTTGATGTTGTCATTGTCCATCATTACCATCGTCTTCGTCGTCGTCGTCGTCGCCGTGGTAATCTTCTTATTTTTCATGCATGCGTTCAATAACCCACACTACGCCACGTGCATTGGATGTATTGTTTGGTCAGAAATATGCATTTGCAAATGACTAACTAAAGAGAGTTGCACACCGTGGCGAACATAAATTCAAATACTGATCAACAGGCACCAAAGGGAGATCTTAAACCGGGCTACCGTCTTTACTCACTTATAAATACAAAGATAATCTGCGCGGCAGATCTGGGTCTGTGCAGTTTGTTAGGAGTATTATCATGATTTTGGTGACTGTAGTTTGACTCGACTTATCAGCGTGTAAATACGGTCCCTGTTAGATCAGTCATTTAAATGTACTTATATTTATAGGTTTTTTTGTGAGCAAAGCTTATATTATTCTCTTGTAGTATGCAAATTACCGGTTTCATTCTAAACGTTACTGCCTTCGACGAAACTAAAACAGAGCATATTACCAAACTGACCTGAATCCCGCAGCAGTAAGCGAGAAAGGTGCGAACAAAAATAATTTTCATGAAAAGCTTATCGAGTTTATTTTCACATAATTCTAAACCCAAAACGAAAGTTGTATTCCTTGTATTTTAATTTCTGCTTGCATTATTACGAAAGGTTGTAAGGCTGTTTTACACACGACTAGCACATGACTGTTTTACGTTATCTTACGTTTCTGACCAAACAATGTTAGGAACCCTGTGGAGATGCCTAACCCAAATTACCGGCATGACCAGAGTGCAAAACCAGAGGTAGGTCTATGCAGGAACTGTTACAGCCAAACTATGGCTATTATGGACACCTTTTTCTATATCAAAGGCCTGGTAAACAAACTTTTTACTGGTTAAGTGAACCATTACATTAAAATTAATTATATGTAAAACTATATATGCATAATGCCCAGTTTATGTAAGCACAATTCTTACATTTTGTGGACAGTTTTGAATTTATTTTCTCTACTAAGGTACGTATATTGATAATTTCCATGTAAATAATGCATTTTTATGTGAGACAGCTTAAAAACGAACTGCTTCAAATGCATGATAAGGTGCAGGTGTAGGTACTGAGACACCTTTTCCTCTTTGTGCAATGAATAGGTCTCGATATAAAAAGGGATCTGCATCCAACAAGGGCTGACCAAGTTTATTAGAAGGTGTTCTTTCCTAGGAATGGTTTTGTAACAATATTCTATTTTGAAATACAGATATTCAAAGAATGGCGTGTTTCTATAGATAACAATTGATTGTCATTCATCTATCTATCTATCTATCTATCTATCTATCTATCTATCTATCTACATAGTCACACGTGACTATTAAGCAGCGGTTGGTGCGTGATAAAAAAAATACAGGAAGGCATATGGCGATAGGACAGACAAAAGTGTAATGATAGGAAAGGCAGAAGTGTGTCAGTCGACGGTTTCGTCCAATACACCGACCAATCTGGCAATCGTGGCGGCAATGAAATAGATGAACCTCAACCGGCATAGCCCTGAGAATCATTAGATCTTACTAGCAGCTGACTAGTTCATTAGAATGTGATTTTGGAAAGCTCCTGTTTGTGAGATAGCAAGTCATGAGCTTCTGCAATTATTAATGTTAAGTTGTTCCCTATTGTACTTGGAAAGAAGCTGAACATGAAACAATCTGTTGATGCTGACTTTAATTAAAATTTCTTCCTGTAGTTCGCCGTAGTTCGGCTATACACTAGGGCCAAGTATGTCTCCGCGGGTATGTCCAGTATATTGTACAACATGGTCAGTTGGGCCTTGATTCCCCTGGATTCGAGTGATTTCCACTGGAGATGATTCCACATTGCACTGACGCTGCTATTATTACGGTATCTGTTTGCAGTGAATCTAGCAGCTTTCCTCTAAACCATCTCTATCTCATTTATCAGGTATTTATTGTGTGGGTTCCACAAGGTTGAGCAGAACTCAAAGCCAGGTCGTACAAGCGAGAAATATGCTGCACTTTTTACTTCATCTTTGTTGATTTGGAGGTTAATGCACAGAAAACCAAGGTTACTGTCCCCTTTTTTCACTCCCTTGTTTATATGCCTTTATTTTGATATGTGAAGTTTTTGCATATCTGGCACTGTCCGTTTGAATATAAGATGTGGTTCTACACGTGAGAAATGCGAGCATATAATGGTGTTATATTTAGTGAAACCTCCTTGTGATTTTGTTCGCTGGAAACTGCGTCACCCTTCCGGTTCTGTCAGACTGGAGATAACTATAATCGTTCATCTTGGTGGATGTACGGAATTTCTGTACTTTCTTTCTATGAAGTTCCGCTAACGCTCCGATGTGAAGCTACCAATCAACCACTGCAGTTCAAGGGACGTTTCCGAACCAAAGGAATGGCATCACTGTTGTGCGAATGTCGTCACTAACTAACCAGTTGGGAGATACATTTATTTACTGTTTACCGGTCTAAGATATTGGCTTCCCAGTTTATGTCCGGTGCCAACGATGTGTTTTTGTTCGCCTTTGTTTTAATCTTTGGGCAGTTACATATTCTTGAGCTTCCTTTATCCTATATTTACTTACTGTATTTTGTCAAATGCTAGACAAAAATGCATTACTTCACCCAAGCTGTTGATACTGTGCTTCACAACTCCTGATTCATCTCTAATAATCAGTATGCACTGAATATGCTAAACCTAGGGGGAAAAAACATGTATAGAACATATATAGAATATAAAACGAGTCAATAAAAAGAGGAATTAATTTTTTTCTTCCAGTTCTTTCTTCCTGATAAAGTTGCTTTGGTCCAGTTTCTATGTATGTCAGTTGTATACAGTTATGCCCATAATATCATGTGGAAACAGTCGCATGCCTGATAAAAACCATACACACTTCCACATCGTGGATAGAGTCTAGAGTGAGTCATCCACCCAAAATACACCATCATCCCTTATTGCTTCATTCAACACATGAATGTTTAATGCGTTTGCACTTTTTACCAGTAACTTAATTGTCAAGACTAATTTTATCCTTATTTTGCGTTCGGATTTAATCCGATTTGGGGTTATTCAGATTTAATAGCGTATGAAAGCCCTATCATCTGCACAAGAAGTACGAGATATTTGACTGGTTTCCTGTGTTAAACATATTGATCAAGAACAATTTTTCATCAGGTGCTTATTAGGCGGCTCAGCCCTGTAATGAAAAAGTAATTAATTAGTATTAAATCACTAATAAAACACTAAGCTTTCAAGACCATATTTACCCAGTTAAAGGAGAAACAACAATGACCAACATCTCAAGCAGCTTATTCAACCAAATGTCTTACTTTGTAAATAGCAATATAATAAATTTAAGTTTTGTCTGAAGTTATCGTTTTTAATTTATTGATTTTCATTATTGATTGATTTCAAGAGTAAAAATGTTGAAGCTTTTAACACTACTTTCAACTGTATAGTATTTCAGAAACTTACATCGGATTCTAATTGACCATTGGTATCCGTGCTTCATGGTAAGAATTTGTCTAGAAAGTTAGTCTTATAAAAATTCAGCTCGTCGACGCTTCTCCTCACATACTGCTTTGAGGACTATTTCCAATTATGCAGATTAGAATTGTGGTTGATATAAATACGCAATAAGAATTTACTATTTTTCTCATGCGCTGTTATGATAACATTTCTTGAAAAGGTTCGAAAACGCAGAATTATAGAATTTAGAATATTTTTATCTAGTATTTATTTAACCCAAAAAAAAATATTAAAAATATAATCATTTTTAAAGAAATGTAAGAAATACTGTGATCTTACATTGCTACATAGTTCTTAAGGAATTTTTATTTGCCACAAAATTTAATAAAAGCAAAGATACATGGTTCAGTTTTAAATGCTTGAAGGGCAGGGTTTGAATGACTCTATTATTATTATTATTATTAATAAACCACATATTTAACAATATATGATGACTGTTGTGATTCTCCCATGATAAGTTCAATGCATCTCTTACTTGAGTAAATAACAGTGGCAAATTTTCATAGAAGAAAAGCTTTTTAATTCATCCTGGACTTTTCAAAAGAATTGCAACGCAGGCCACTGGATTTAATATTGGAGAATTAAATATGATTAGTGAATTTTAATCTTCAAGTTAAACATCTAAATGAAACACAAATAATTTAGCTTTTCAAGGCAATGAAAGCGTTTCGGGATGTCTTAGTGAAAACTGATGTGGCCGTTCTATTGAATTTTTTTATACTAAGTTGTGTTGGTGAATATTGGACAATGTTGCTCGTCGCAGGTACAAGTACGGATAAGACAGATACTGTGAATCATATTTTTACTCCAAATTCGGGTTAGTAACAATTGGCATCAGGTAAATCTTTTCCGGTTTGCCCTATTTATGCCATCATTCCAATGATGGCGATGATAATGATGACGATGATGATGATTTGCTTTTTGCGACTGAGGATTACTTTTTATGTTAACTAGTATCAACAAAATTCGATGGAAAGTGAAATCGCAATGAAAACACTGGGTCATTGATCTGCACGTGTCTGAATGTAGCTGGCTAGCACCTTGTCACAGTACTGGAGTGAATATTTTAGTTATTATAATGTCTAGACATCTTGTAAACCAACTAGTCGTGCAGCGTTTTGGGGCACGATATAGATATATCTTTGACTTCCTTTCTGTTATTGAGAAGTTTGTCAGATAATTGACTACTACTGTCATAATATTCAATGAGAAAATATACTTTTCTTAATGTTAGTTGGCAACTGCTATAATTACTTACATATTTCCCTTGAACGTCCGGTCTATTCATATCCAAGGAAGAGTTTCTGATTTGACCCGCTAAGGACATGAAGTCCAAATTAGATTACATAGTGAAAACGATGGATAAGTGAATTTAAATTTTTTATGTTTAAATTTCTGGCTAGATATTTATTTTGCCATTCTAATATTTACCTTGCAGACTTTTGTAAGCACATTACTAACTAACATCTCTTTCAAGTTTACAACATTAAGCTTAACAAATTTTGCTTTAAATAAAGTAATTTTGTCTATTATCCATTAAAAAAAACCTGTTTGTAAGGTAAATTAGTTTCTTATAAATGTTGTGCATTGTTATGTATATATAATTTGCATTGTTTGTTAGTTGTTGTTTTTTTCTTCAAAAAATATTTTATTATCTGCTATTGTAATGTAACATTGCATGTTGGACTTAACCTTGTCCCAAATCAAGTTTATTTTCTACTTGACCTGAATTATTGATATTTTTTATTCCGTAAACAACTAATACTTAACTAAAATATTCTCTATGTGAATGGGTTTAATATTTGGATCATTATTAATGGAAGTAAACATGTTTATTTAGGTCTGGGTCTAGGTGATTGGAATTCTGTTACAATTTACCTGGCCTACCTGACAATGCCCAGGTTATATATTTTAATTTTAGTGACAGACTTTCTAATTATAGCTAATATTTTGTTTTGTAAACATTAAGAAGTTTTCTAGAAGGTTATTTTTCATTGGGGGATAGTTTTGTTTAGAAAATGTTAATTGTTCCCTGAGGCCAAGTAGTATTATTGTTGTGTCCAGAAGTTCATTTAGACTGGAATGTATTTCTTCAAATTATTTATTTCAATCATTTTCTTCTCAGAGTGCTCATAAAAATAATATTGTAATATTCTTGGACAGATACATTCACTGGGATTTATGGTGAATTCAAACCTGGAATTGCATTACTGTGTTTCAGTTAAAGACTGTTATTACAACAACACGATACAGGCCGCCACAACAACATCAACACCTTCAGCGTTAGATATAATTTAGATTTCTACTAAAGTTTATTTAAAACTTTAAATTATTAGGACTTATGTCTGCAATTCTAGGATTATTTGTGATCTAATTTGCAATACCGAAAGTTTGCCTTTATTGACCGTTTCACTTTGTATTCTAGGGAAATAAACTATTTGTTGGATTTTAAAAGGCTTTTGATGCTTTTCACTCTTTCTTGTTACTTATTTTAAGAGCATGAACTCGTAACATGCACATAAATGTTGTATATCTGAGCATGGATGGAGGTGAATGAGATGGTGTGTGTGTGTGTGTGTGTGTGTGTGTGTGTGTGTGTGTGTGTTTATTTATAGGTATGTGTACTGGCTTTTCCAAAAATCCTTCAAAGACATTTCCAAACTGTCAAACTGACTGTTCCAAATGTTACAGATGGAATTCCGACTTAAAAGTGGATTCATTTTGTTTACAAATGATGCTGATTTAAATACGGTGTTTGCTAATAAAACAGAACAATCTTCAAACGTTGATCCAAAATCTTTCAGCAGAATTTGACTAAATTTGACAGATAGCATTCTGGGATTAAATCCTTTGAAAATCGTACAAACGGTGATGATATGCAATCAAATATGGTGCTGTTACTAAAATCGTAAATCTTGAAACATCTTTTTCTCAAACAATGCAATCAGAGTGTAATCCAATTCGATAGAATGCATCGTACCATGAAAATCACGATGGAGTTTAAATTTTATACCAATGACGTTGATCTGACATCACATATGACTGATGTTACTAAAAGTGTGTGAGTGTGATTTGGATTTTTAACGTAGCTTTAACAATTTTTCAGTCATATCGCTACGATGTCTGCAGTGTGGCAGTTTATAGTGATGTCTAGCACTGGGGCATCATGCCGCAGACATGTAGCATGATGTCCACCCAGTCACATTATCCTGACACCAGGCCGACCAGTCCTACCACTAACCTCTTAATGCTGAGCGCCAAGCGAGGCAGCTGTTAGTACCATTTTTGTAAGTCTTTGGTATGACTCGGCCGGGGATCGAACCCACGACCTCCCGCAACCGAGGCGGACGCTCTAACCACTGGGCCACCGGAGCGATTTGTTACTAAAAGAGATAATGCAAATGCCCAGTAAAATTGTATGGAACTGCAGGAGGGCCTTTCTACCAAATGAGGCTGTTCTTCAGATAATTGCTATATCTTCTTCGATTAAAAATATAAAATAATATAAAAAGGAACAACGTTTTAATTACCTCTTCTCAAACGCTACTCAACAGATTTTAACTAAATTTGACATAATAATTCTTGGATTAATGCCCTTCAATTGGTTTAAATTAAATATTGCAACTTTTGCTAATGATAAAACATAAGAATGGTAAATATAAATCAACTGAATTTAACAAAAGATTATAATGACGTGCAAGTTTTGCAGATAGGTGACATAAGTCCTTTAAATACGGCTGCTAAAATTGCAAAAGCTTAAAAACAATTTTTGTCAACCCCTCCCCCTCCAAAACACCCCGAAAACATAACTGTCAGAATTTGACCATACAGAATGCATCCTTCTATCCAATATCACCTGGTCAACTGCTTATGCATTAGGATGATATCAGCAAGGTTATCAACTTCATCACGATTTTTGAGCTACATCTGTTTGGGAGATCTCCTGAGAATGTCTTCCTGAAGGCTGTTCCAACAATATCACAAGATTTTCTTTGGCAATCTCATTTTGACGCTATACAAAGATGTCAGTCTTTTTATTTCATCTCTAGATTTAGTCAGAAAGGCAGATAATCAGATTTCGTGATAAAGTAGAGTTTTAAAAACTTCTGTATCATATGGTATGCTGTAACTTACAGAAAAAGCCTTCGTATTATGATCTAATAATCCAATCAATTTATTTTTCCTGGATGAAATAATGAAGCGAAGAAAAGATATTGGCCACTTGCAGAGTGCATATCCACTGGCGACAACATTTCCTTTGTTTGTATAGGACGCTTTGTTCTTTTCGTATATTGCAGTCGATCAGATTCTGTTTTTCAATATTATGTAGAAATGCAAAGAGATAATATTGCTCAGATTCTATTATCGTAAATAACCCATTCTAATAAGATTAAGAAATAAAACGCATAGTCACGGACGAGCCTTGTTTCCTTTTTATTCACCAGACTTGTTCTTGTCCTTTTAACAAAAGCCCTTTGATAGCAAAATTGATAAGTAAGGTTCTCTATTCATCTTTTTACATTTAGCCCAATGGCTCATTCAAATACAGATATCCGGAATGTCAAAATGAATATCGAAAAGTAGAAATGGTTCCTAGCCACGTTCAATATTCTATTCCAATCATGCACAGAATCATGTGGAGGACAAAAATGAAGCATCAAATTTGTTGTACTTTTCATACAACATGAAAAAGTACAAACGTCGACAAAAGGGATCTCGGCACATTCTCCCACTGGACAATTCATTAAAGCTGTCATCTCCCTTGTTTTGCTTCATTCAGTTGGAAGTCAACATATAATATGCATTATCTATTCAATTTATCAATATTCACCGCTACTCCAGTCACTGATGATATCTGTAATACGAACAGGCATTCATGCTCACTGTATGTATGTATGTATGTATGTATGTATGTATGTATGTCTGTAGGTATGTATGTATGCGTGTGTGCGTGTGTGTGCGTGCGTGCGTATGTAGGTAGGTATGTATGTATACGGACAGACAGACACGCACGTACGCACGCACACATACACACGCACGCACGCACACACACACAAACACACACACAAACACACACACACACATACATACATACATACATACATACATACATACATACATACATACATACATACATACATACGTACATACATACATACGTATAAAATGCTTACGAAAGCTTGAAATTTGCAAGCTTAATTATCCTGAACAAAGAGGTAATAATTTATGTTGAGAGTCTACACTATTAATTAGGTTACTTATTTATAGTTATCTGAAGATTTTCAATTTGCATTTAGCACGAATGTTATAATGAGACTGAAAAATGTATTACTAACATCATGAAGTAGACAACTAGTCTCTAGGTTTTAGCACGATACGATTCTATTGATCCACATGAATAAAATGCTGTAATCTAAAATGTCTCGAACAAGACTGACTAATAAAATAGATCTTTATTTCCTTGCACATATTATAGCAAGTTTCTATTTTTGTGATGTTTCCTGCTGATGGTAAGTGACAGAACACAAAACTTAAAGTAGCACAGTAAAATAATCAACATAGAAGACTCTCTCTTGGAAAATGTGGACACAAGTATGTGAAATTTCGTACAATGGGGCTTCATTTACACTGTAAAATAATGCAGCAGGGGAAGGAAAATACTGCATATTTTTCATTATAAAACCACGGTTTGAAAATAAGCAATGAGAACATAAAAGGGCGAAGAAAAATCTCAGGAGAAACAATGTTCGACACGAAGAACCCAATCTATTTAGACAGCGCGGAGAGATAATAACACGTTCGTCCTTTGATTTCATCATTATCACAAATTTATTGAACACATACCATTAAATAAATAATGGATATAGGATTGTTTTTCATGTGAAAGTGAGACAGACAAAGATATTATTTCCGTTCGGGTAATTGAATTTACATACCAATGCGCTTGTTTGCACATTATTGGATATATTTCCTTAATTATTATTATTATCATATTTTGCAATTGTAACTCTCGTCCATATTTTTGCAAAAACAATTCCAAATGCAATAGAACTCGCACAAAGCTAACTTTATCATTTACAAAGTTTCCACAAGAAAGTGATTCGAGTTCCCTACCCTCTAGATGTCCATCAGATTCAGGTACCCAATTGAATACTTGTATTTGAATACACCACTTAATCATTTCCTTGACAATGTAGTTGGCTTCCCGTACTTGAAAATATCAATGTCTCAGTTCAATAGATTGATTTTGGATGGTTTGTTATCACATGGACACCAGCTGTTAGGCGTAAATGCGGAGAGCCAAACATAACATGGCGAAGGACAGTGATGACCGAGCTGCAAGAAATGGGTCTTTTCAAGGGCGATGCACAAGCCATTGCTGACGACCGACCTAGATGGCGATAGATAGTTACAGCCTTATGTCCGAGACGGGACAAAGAGGACTAACTGTTATCACAGTTCTAAATTAAGTATTCATTTCAACTCCTAAATGCAACAATATTCAAACAACGTAGCAAATATTATAATCATAATGGTGTTGCAACCAGAGTATTTGGCTTAACACATACCCTTGTTAAAGGAGAATATAAATCAATGGAAATATACAATGATAATGTAAGCAGTGTAGGATAAAACCTTATTCTGAAGCATCATCACCATTTGTAACGCAATATTTAATTACTAACACTTTCTGCGGTACTGGTTAAGCCTACTCTATCTACCACTTCTAGGTTCGTCACTCTGTCTTGACCTCTGACGCCCATAATCCATCGCAGGGCTCTCGTGTGGAAGCCCCTAAGTTGTTTGATGTGCTTCTTGTATGGTGTCCAGGTCTTACATCCATACAGGAAGCTTGTTAGCGCAACTACTTTACATATTTATATACCTTTATCTTGGTGGACAGTTTGATATTCCTGTGATTCAGCACGCGAGAGCGGAGACGTCCTAGTGATTGACTGGCGCTGCTGATGTGTGCCGTTATCTCTTTGTCTAGCGATCCATCGGAAGGTATGATGCTTCCAAGGTACTTGAAGTGATCGACGGCTTTCAGCTGGGTGTCTTCGATAGACACAATCGGAGGGTGGGGGACAAGCTTTGGTGCTTGGGACAGGTTGGTGAAGTACCTCTGTCTTGTTCACACTGATGGTGAGTCCGAAGAGTCTCGAGGCTTCCGCGAGGCGAGTAACGATCATCTGGAGATCTGCTTCAGTGTGTGCCATGAGAGCACAGTCATTCACGAAAAGTGCTTCAAGAATAAGTTGCTCCATTGTTTTGGACCGGACATTCAGTCAGCGAAGGTCGAAGAAAGAGCCATCATGTCTGTATTTTATGTACACTCCTTTCTGGAGATCACGTGTAGCATGGTTCAGGACACATGTGAAAAATAGGTTGAATAATAGTGGGGCGAGAAAGCAACCCTGCTTCAAGCCGCTAGAAACGTTGAATGGTTCAGAGACACCCCCGTCGTAGAGAACGAGTCCCGTCATGCCGTCGTGGGAAAATCGGATCATCTTAATGAACTTCATCGGGCAACCTAGTCGTGCAAAGATGACCTATAGTGCATCTATGTTGACCGTATCGAAGGCATTTGTGAGGTTTATGAAGACACCGTAGAAGTTCATGTTTTGTTCAATGCACTTCTCCTGTATCTGTCTCACCGTGAAGATGATGTCGATCGTGCTCTGATCTGGTCTGAAGCCACAATGGGCCTCCGGCAGTATGGTTTCCGAGACATTACCAACCAGACGGTTGAGAAGGACGCGCGCCATAATCTTGCCTGCAATCATTTTGAGACTGAGTCAACGTTGTTCGGCCATTCTATGTAGGCCTATCGGTTTTGTTGAAGCAGGATGCTTATCACTTCGTTAGTTTCGTCAAACCAGTCTTGATGTTTATTAAATTAATAAACTTGAAAGCAAAATAAAAATAATTTTTCTCCAAAACCTAAATATTATTCGTAAAAAGGGAAAGAACAGCTACCTGTAACGATATGTATTGAAAATTGCAATTTAACATCATCCAATTTTTTAAAGAAATGAAAATCGAAATATAATCACATCCAATTGTTAAAGAATTCAAAACCACAATTTAACCCCGTCAATTTTTTTATAGAATTAAAATTCACAGTTCAATCAAGCAATCTTGATTATTGTTTACTTTTGACTGGTTAATTCAAAAACGACTCGTCCTATAACCAATGTCTGATCATATAGTACGCGTAATTATTAAAAAGTAATTAGCAAATTACGATTACTAGTACATTTGACCTATGGTTGATTCTGTTTGGTACTACATCGAAACATAATCAGGTTTTTATAATTCATCCTGCTTGCAATAAAAGTAAATGTTCATGACGTTATGTTATGATGAACGTGTTTTGATGTTGCATACGTCTGAGAGGCGATGGTTTATTCATGATTCTTACCAAATAAGATGCGTGCGGTAGCTTGGAAACGACCTGGACAGATACTACCATTTTTCTATGATGCTTGGAATACAACAATTCCAAAATGTCGATTCCACTCAGCTTGTTTGGCGTCATTTATCTGTTATTATGCACTAAATAAATGGATTATCTTTACTTTCGAGTTATCAAGTAGAATTTGTTATATATCCTGGCTAATCGTATTCGTGGCCAATATTATACAAGTTTTTCTCGTATAAAATGCTGCTTAAATATAGATAAATAATAACATAGACACGAGTACAAATAAATCAAATAAGCAAGAAAATTATACACATTTGATTTTTAAATAGTTGTTCCATTAGCTTTTATACTTTCTGATTAAATGTCCGAAACATTAGTAATTTATGGGTATTGCCATTTCAAAGATTTCCTAATTTATGAAAGTTAGAAATGAAGAGATTTTAGCAATGTGTATTTTAAGCTTAGCTACTAAAATTTAGTTCACAATTTAGGTATGATAAAGTACGGTTGAAATCCGTCTTGTTTGGAGTCAGACATCTTATTGCCATTTACTGTCCCGATTATTATATGGTAAAAGTGAATCAGATAGTAATAATGTTTTATTTGTAAAAGCCGTTTTGCGTTGTTTTGGATAATTTAAGAACTTTAGCAAATAGTTTAGAAAACAATGCATAGTTACAAATGTTTGATAAGTTGCATGAAGTTATTAATAATAATGGAAGTCTGGATCTCAGTTACATTCTTTCTGTACTATATTATCCAAAAAACAATAGACGATAGTCGACTATTAAATATTTCTGTATCATATTATCTAAAACCAATAGACGATAGTCGGCTATTAAATATTTCTGTACCATATTATCCAAAACCAATAGACGATAGTCGACTATTAAATATTTCTGTATCATATTATCCAAAAGCAATAGACGATAGTCGACTATTAAATATTTCTGTATCATATTATCCAAAAGCAATAGACGATAGTCGACTATTAAATATTTCTGTACCATATTATCCAAAAGCAATAGACGATAGTCGACTATTAAATATTTCTGTACCATATTATCCAAAAGCAATAGACGATGGTCAACTATTTGGTATTTCTTATTCGCTACCATGAAACAATAAACTGATTTCAAAACATAAGATAGATCTTAGAGAGGTGAAATATACAATTTGCTCCTGTAAAATTGTTCCAATTAATACACAATGAAACAATTCTCCGCTTTATTTTCTAGGCAAGACATCCATCTACCTAGGAGGTTTCTCATCATTCTCCTTATTTTCTTGTTACCCATTCAAGCTAAAAGAAAAGCATAAAGAAAATCATACAGTAAAAAATTATACTTTTGTTTTCAAAATAGCTAATTAACAATTACGTTTTTGTGTTTTTGTAAGATGTTGCTCTTACTTTGACTGGTATCTTTTCAAATGTTTATATTTAGAAATATATTGGTATGTGTGTGACAAAGTTACTGTTCACATAAAACAAAACAAAAAACATATTTTTTATTTTTAAAATTTATTTTAAAATCGGAAATGTTGATTTCAATGTTAAGAAACTGAAGCTGGCTTTGAAAGAAGAACCTAGTTATGACAAGTTTGAAATAGCACAAATGTCAGATATTTAAAATGATGCAGTGCTCTTGGAGGGTTAAGATAGCCCGTGTTTGGCACGGTCGTGGGGAGGTCTATCCTATATCGGTCAGTATGTGTGTGTGTGTTTGTGTGTGTGTGTGTGTGTGTGTGTACATTTTTTACGATTGATAAACTGAAATGTCAACGAACAGATTATTAACTTAACATGTCAGGCAACTGTTATATGGTGCCAAAATCATTTGGTGCTTATGTTTTCCTAATTATTAAACCGTCCTACAATTGAAGAGCATAAGTCAGTACAGGCGTCAAAGCCCATTTTCATATCTCAAAACTTTTAAAAAATTTACAATTTATTGATTGTTCCGTGTTCTTTACTCCAGTAACAATGCCTTAAAACAAAATACATGTAGTCTACGTCCAACAAGACCTTAAAACAACATACGTGTAGTCAAGGTCCAACAAGACTTTAGAACATCATGCATGTAATCCAGGCCCTACAAAACCTTAAAACAACATGCATATAGTCTAAACCTTAAAGTAACATACATGTAGTACTGGTCCAACAAAACCTTAAAACAACAAATATGATTTATGTTGACTAATCTGAACCAAGGAAAAGATAGACTTATCAACAAAAGTAACCTGTCTTATCTCCCACAAACTGGAAAATATAAATCAGTGTCCGGGTATGACTTTTAAACAATTAAACCGGTAATGATGTTATAATATAACTTTATTTTTTTATCTGGACTTTACAGTGTTAACAGATAAACATGCAATAGAAAAGGCTCTAGTTCAAAGGTCAATGTCATTGACATGGTCACTAGACACAGGGAGAAAAGCTTTTAGGCGTACTCTTGTTCAAAACATCCTATTTTAAAATATTTAAGATAAACTTTATTTTAACAATGATTGGCATTTATCAGATTATAAATCAAGATATTCTTCTATATGTGTTTTGTAAAGTCTGTTTTAATTAAGGGAAATATTGGTATGCATAGGCAGAGGTAAAATAAAAAGAAATTCAAAAGATGGACAGTTGACCTCTTTTCCATGAATATATACTTTCTAATTCAAATCCTGCATGTCACTGCTTGACAATAATTTTTTCACAAAATCATGTTAAAAAAATAAAGTTTGTAATTCCTTTCTAAGTTAAGTTCTGCTTATTCCCCGTCTACTCAAATGATTTCAAATAAGAGTTAGCAGAGAGTCTCGCTGGCCATCACAGTTTAATAAAATAACCATAAATTAGGTCTCTTGTAATCAAGCAAGTACAGAAAAAATACTAGAAGTGAAGTATGAAAAACTAATCAATTTGTATCACAGTGGCACTTCTGTGTTAATCACACGTCTGCTGTTGATTTTATTCTACACTGTCACTTCTTAGACGTCAGTTTATATCGTAAATCTCTCCGTGGCTTGCACCTAAGGTATAAAATCCCTGTCTATAGCTGAAACCTTCTTTTAAGTCTCAACTATGTTGAAAAGATGGAGTGTGGAGTGTGTAATCCTAAATAAAATCCATATAATATTATTGTTAATATAGGAGAGATATGCCCAACATTCACCATGGAAACTAATTTTGTGTGGAAGAGGTCCATTCTTATATCGAAATGCATTGTACCTTTTAACTAAGTAGCTGCTGAATTTGTAAAATTTAAATTTCTTTCTGCACAAACTGGCTGGACATAACAAAAGTATTAAACAGTGTAATTAAGACGCTCAATAAGGCATGTTATTCATACCAGTAACTCCTTCGATGACATGTTTCTGTGCACTTAAGCTGACATGTTCCAGCCTGCTTTAACTGATGTATACAGTAATTTATGTTAAGAAACGTTCAGGATAATTGTAATTTGCTTGCTGAAAGGTGTGTTTGCTTGAAGAAGTGAAATTTAAAAAGTAATCTCCGTTGAGACCATGTAATCACTACAAGATGATGTCCGTCTTGCTCGTTCTTATCACAGTTTATGTAATGCAGTGCACATGAATATTCAACAAGTTATGCATGAAACATGAATTACCAATGCTGGTGCTAATGTATTCATATTCATATGCAAAAGTCATGGCTGTAACACAATGTTCTTGCGGGTACCCATGTGATGTGTAGTGAAAGCACCTGAAGTAGAGTTTCAAACAATCGTTCAGAGATGTGATTTCTGGAACATTAAGGTAATTTATAAAGAAGAGCATTGAACTTCATTCATCACTGACAATTATCGTTATTGCCATGCGATTATCAAACACTAAAGCCACCCATCACCACCCACTTCACAATGTTGATGTGCACCCCTTTCCTCATTTTTTCACAGGTTTCTCTGTAACTTGCTACTTGTGTTTATGGACCCCATTGTATATGAGTTATCAAGGGAAAAGTTTACATTGGTGGGATATTGTTTAAATATACCCATTTGGGAATGTTTGGCTTCTTATACTTTTGAACAAATATGTTAAAAAATAAATACTCTGGAAATACCATTTACTATGCACACCAATTTATAAATTAAAAAAGCACTCACATGTAACTGGTCTCTGATATTTCAACAGTGTTAGGGTCTGGAAACTCGGGTGGATGGATTGCACAGGAAAGTAATAACTCTGAGGATGATGATCTTGAGTGACTGTCAGACCTGAAAACCTGTTGAAAGTCTAGATACCTAAGAATGTAAATTTGTTGATTAAAAAAATATTAAAATGTCTCAAATATTACCAGAACCCAACAGATTAAATTTGGTAGATAATTCACCTCTGTACCAAAAACTATTCTGCTTATGGAAAACAACATTACTCACATAAAAAAATATTTTACCTAAATGTTTAAGATACACTGCTTTTATGTTGTTTAATCACTTTCACCCCAACTTGAAATTAATGTTTTTATGGAGGGGGTTACACTGAAGAGTACCTGAGGTTTTTAACAGTTAAGACTAATTTATGTGTATACTTGTGACAGTATTTCCCTTTATGCTAATTTTGCATCAAAGAAATCCAAATTTTTTTTATTAAACTCCCAGTTTTGATATGAAGGTCTATTTTTAACTCATCCTGACCACCAGTTCAAAACACCAAGGGGATTCTTGACTCTCACTCTTGAACTGCTAGTGGGAACACTGTTGTGGGCATCAATTAAAAAAAAAAAAGAATTTGTGCTTGTTATATATATATATATATATATATATATATATATATATATATATATATATATATATATATATATATATATATATGCATGAAACTGAAAACCATTTATGTGGGGTTCCATCTTGCTGCAGAAAAAGGAATATTCCGAACAATTTTGATCAAAATTGTCTCCATGATTCTATAAAAGCTCATGACCATGGTACCTGCACAGCTGTCAACTTGATCACAATTTTGGCAAAAACGTCTAAGAAAGATTTATGTCAATTTTGATCCCCAAATTAGTTAATCAATAATTTGTACCCATAATGCCATTGGAAGCCATATGATGCACAACAGATGATTGGCCACATAAAAATAGCTTACTTGATCTTATGGCCAGCTTGGTTGGCTTACTGTCATTTTTAACACATTATTGGCTATGATGACTAACACACACTTTCCTGTCATAATATATTTTTGTGCAAATTTCATTAAAATGTCCATTAAAATGGTTCCAAAATTACAATGCAGACTTAGACATAAGATAACTATATTCTCCCTTGACATCGATTTTAAGGCATGGTACATTTGTATGGTATTCAACTAGAATCAACTATTCATGATATATAGTTGGACTCAGTTTTATAAAATACTATCTGTGATTCAACCATTATACTCTTGACAATGCTAATAGCCATAGAATTACATATTTTCTTGTTCTGACTATGACCATGAGGTTTGAGGGGCAACTGGGGTAGCTGTGGTATGGGCAAATGGGGTGGCTATGGTATGGGCAACTAGGGTGGGTATGGCATGGGCAACTGGGGTGGCTATGGTATGGGCACACAGTCTACTCATGATATGTACCTGAGCAAGTGTCAGGAAAAACTCGCCCACCATTACAGAGTTATAAGCCAGACAATGAATATATCAATAGATGCTAATATCAATAGAGGGACAACTTAAAGATGGACATAAATGAAAAGGATCAAGATGGAATAGCATACATATCTCACCATAAAAAAGAAGAAAGAAGGAAGAAATATTAAAGTAATTAGGATACTGGAAAAATGAAAATAAATGACAAAATCATAAGATTAACTGCTGTTGGATTTGCCCAAAGGAAAGGATCTTTCACACAAAAAAAAAATTAAAGAAAACATTCCTGAATATTTAAGGACTTTTGGATTGCAGTGATTTCCCATCATGTGCCCCCATGATCATAGCTGATGAAACTACCTACAAAAACTATGACAACAAAGTAACAAAGACTATTACAACAAAGGACCTATTTCCTATTTGCATAAATCATTACTGATGTGAATCTGATACACAATATAACATTTGGAACTGGTTAAGTACTTGTTGTAAATCAATTTATATATATATATATATATATATATATATATATATATATATATATATATATATATATATATATATATATATATATATATATATGCACATAAAAATGCAAGCTGAAGGTACATCCATTCAAGGACGGGAACTAACAAACACCATAATAGATATGGTTTATGTCAGCTGTCTGTCTATAGTAAAAGTCACATGGGTCATGTAAGAGCATTTACGCCTGATGGTGTTACGCACTTCTTCATTTGTGATGTGGTCCATGTAAGAGATGCCAAGGATGGTTCTGTAACATCTCATTTCAAGTGACTGGATTCTTCATTGTAATTCTGCTGTCAGGGTCCATGCCTCACATGAGTACAAAAAGACTGAGATGACTAGAGCTCGCAATAGTCTGATTTTAGTTTTCAGACAGATATTCTTGTCTCTCCAGATGGGTCTTAGGTTTGACATAGCTGCCATTGTTTGTGCTGCTCTTGACAAAATTTCTGCTCTTGATCCCTCTTCAGTGATTATGGAACCAAGATATTTGAACTGGCTCACTGTTTCCAGTTCATGTCCTCTGACTTTAATCTTGGCTGAGATTTGTTTGCCACTATTTGTCATCAGTTTTGTCTTCTCAGCGCTTATCTCCATGTCAAATCTGGAAGATGTTTCATCCAGGTTCTTCACTAAGGTGGCTAGCTCATCTTCACTGCCTGCCAGCCCATCAATGTCGTCTGCAAAGCGGAGGTTGGTGATGTTACGTCCTCCAGTGCTGACTGTCCCACAGTGGTTTTCCAGGGCTTCGCTCATGATGCGCTCTAAGTAGATGTTAAAAAGAGTGGGTGACAGGAGACAGCCTTAACGCACTCCCACTGTTGTCTGGAACCAGTCCCCAACAGCACCTTGGGCAATTACTGCACTGGTAGACTTGGCGTACAGCTGCTTGATGGTATTGGTTAACTTTTGACCCATGTTATACTTCTTCATTGTGGCCCACAATGCCTCATGCCACACTAGGTCAAAGGCCTTTTTGAAATCTATGAACACATGATAGATGTCTTGTTGGTGTTGCGAGTACTTTTCGCACAGAACCCTGAGATTGAATATTTGTTCTGTTATGCTTCTTCCACTCCGGAACCCAGCCTGTTCTTCAGCGATTATTTCTTCTGCTTGTGGTTTCAGTCTGTTCAAGATGATCTTCAGCATTACCTTACTAGCATGGCTGATCAAACTGATAGTTCTGTAATTTTGGCACAGCTGGAGATTGCCTTTTTTGGGAAGTGTTATAATCAGTGACTGGGTCCAATTGTGTTGGCCATTCACCTGTCTGCCAGATCTTGTTGCAGATTTTTGTTAGTAGCTCTTTCACTGATTCTCCCCCATTCTTGATAAGTTCAGCTGGGATGTTGTCTACTCCAGCTGCCTTCCCATTCTTCAGTGCTCTTATTGCTGACTCCACCTCTTCTTTGAGGATGGGGAGGTCATTATCATTTGAGGAGTTTGGAACTTCAAGCACCTCTGGGTCTCCTGTGGACTGATGGTTGTAGAGTTCTTTGCAATACTCAGTCCATCTTTCTGCAATGTCACTCACTTCTATGAGGCATTTTCCATTTTTGTCTTGAATGGTACCGACTCTTGGTTGTTTCTGTCTGGTGAGGTCTTTCACAATTTGGAATGCCTTTTTGCTGTTATTCTTTATCAGACTGTTCTCCATTTCTGTGCACTTTTGTCCAATCCAATTTTCTTTTGCTTTGCTCAAGTTTTTTCTGATATTCTTGTTTATTTCTCGGTACTTCAATGCCCCTGTTGTGTGTCTAGTGTTTTTTAGTTCTCTTCGGGCATCACACAACTTCAGAATCTCTTCTGTAACCCAGGGTTTTTTCTTCGGGCGATAGAGGCCAATGATGTCCTTGGCAGCTGCTGTCATGACTGTGTTGAAGGTGTCTGTCATCTCATTGACATCACCATCCATCACAAGGAGTGGAGCAAATTTTCCTCCAATTGTGGCTTGGAATGGCTTGCAGATGTTAGGGTCCTTCAGTTGTTCAAGGTTGAATTTGAGCCTGATGTTCTTTGGCTTGTTAATTTTCTTCAGCCTCACTCGGAAGTTCATAATCACGAGGTCGTGATCACTCCCAACATCAGCACCTGGGAATGTCCTTGTTTTTGCTCTATTGATGCCAGATCGATAATGGTTTTGAACCAGTATGTAGTCGATCTGGTTGTGATGGGTTCCATTTGGTGAGTGCCATGTCCAGCATCGTGAAGCTTTATGTTGTCCCAGGGTGCTGGCTAGTACCAAGTTGTTGTAGTTTGCGAACTCGAGCAGCCGTCTCCCTCTCTCATTGGTAAGCTCATTGCAAGAAGGTCTTCAATGTACCTCCCAGTCTTTTAGAGCATCTTTGCCAACTTTGGCATTCCAGTCTCCTTGGACGATGAGGATATCTTTCTTACTGACCATGTTTAGAATACCCTGTAGTTTGTTGTAAAACTCCTCTGTTTCTTCATCATCATGATCGGTAGTTGGAGCATAGACTTGGATAATTGTGATGTTAAAGGGAGATGCTTTTAGACGAATGGAAATGATTCTGCTAGATATGGGGCAGCATTCAAGCACAGATCCCTTGATGGCTTTGTTTACAAGGAAACCTACTCCATTTATGGACTTGTCACACTCTCCACTATAGTATAATATATGCCCATCTTCGGTTTGGTGTTCTCCTAGGGATTTCCATCTAACTTCACAGAGTCCCAGAATGTGCCATGTGTAGTGTTCCAGCTCATGTGTCAACTCTTGGAGTCCTCCAATTTGCGCCAGAGTTCTAATGTTCCAGGTGGCGATGGCAATGTTGTCTCTCGCTCTGATTGTATGCATAGTACCAGTAGCACACTTGTCACCTCCGTCCTGGTGGACAACGGCAGGCGCTGTCCTTGTTGACCCGGGCGACGACCGATCTGGTATTGTAAGCTCAGATTTGTCCAGCATTATCAGTGTGTCTTGGGCAAAAGTCGTCTGGCGGAGCCCATCCCTCTCCAGACCAAGGAGTTGCCAGAAGGGGATGTAGTACATCGTCCAGCTGCCTTAGGGTCTCCACTCCGGATTTTCTTTTAGGGTTTACTCCCTTAGCCTTTGGCTAGCCAAAGCCGACCTGCAAGGCAGCAGGTATAACGGTACCAATTGCGCAAGTCCAGGTGGGCGGAGCTTAAGGTGTATGGAACATTGCATTCAGAATTAAAGAACAACACTAGCTGTGATTGGTGCATTATGTAAGAATTGTACTTTCTGTTTGGCTTAAAAGAAAGTTGAGCCTCTTGGCAACATGTGAGTTTGTGTTAATTTCTGTCTAGATCATATGTTGTATTTTTTATGATTTTTTTAAAATATGGTACACATGGCTGAAAATGTGCTTGTTGTGACTAGATAACTCTTACCCCTGTCTAGTTCCAGTAGAGTTATCTCTCTTAAATGCAATGGAGTACCTGGTTATGTCATTGTCAAATTGACAGTCTAGCATTGTTCTATATGACAGTGTGTGACATGCATGCCCAAGTAGGACAGAAAGTATATTTATTTCACAAAACATTAGCATTGAGGTATATGGAAAAACAATTGGTACCGTGATACCTAAAGGAAAGAATAGCCTCACAGTGTATCCATAGAAACGCATACATGTGGGCGGCATTTATGAACTATACTAGTTTGATGTAGGAAAACAAATGTGTGCTGAACACTTCTGGTCAAATATTGAAAGTTCTTTAAGAATAAAATGTATGAAATCTTCAGAAAATAGCACAAGATGGCTTTGGATGGGGACTTCTGATAACTATAGCTATGATAGATATAGGCTTGTGTTACCTGATGCCTTTATGTATGTGCTGTTACCTCCTAGATTGGAATGCATGCAATAAAATAAGTTATGTAAACATAATATAGTTGATTTTGGCCAAATATTGGCTATTTTACCTGCAAAAGATGAAAAATCATGCGTACAAAAACAGCTATCTTGTTCTTGTAAGGCATGCCATAAACCAGGATAGAGAACACTCTAAGTACATAGATCACTTGTACCATGTGGGATATTCTGGCATGAGTAATTTTTAGGTAATTTATTAAGGATATGGAATTCCTTCCCATTTTGATTTGAATTGTCCTGCTCTAATTGTCCTTTTTTTTTTTTTACACTCTCCTGCTTTGAAATTGTTCATGTAGTTAGTTCAGTTCTCTTGCATTCCCTTTTGTTGAAGAAGCAGTGAATACCAACAAACAAGAACAGTTTCCTTAAGTCAGCATTTGTATAAGCCCAATTATAATCTACTATTGACTTTCAATTAATCCTATTTCTTTCTGTCAAGCTGCTCTTGTGGAATTTCCATGTTTGGTCCAACATTACAGAATGATAACCATTTTAGTCACACAGTGCGTATTCATTCCATTCAAATCCACACTGTTCTTGAAACTTTGCATCCCATCGCAAGAATGCAAATTGGCATGAGATGATAACTGCATGGTTATGGAAGGCTGCACTCTACATGCCGGCATTGTAGAAAATATGAACTATGTGATATGAAAGAGCTGCGCCATCTTAGAAATTAAAATGACATTACTCTTGAGGTCTCCACTAAATATAGGAGTCTAAATGTTAGGTTCTCACTTTATCAGTAATGTATTTTGAGATAATTTAATTGCAATGAAGTTAATACAGGTTGTTGATGAACTCATCTATATTACATGGATAATGTATTAGAGGTTACCACAATTACATGGATAATGTATTAGAGGTTACCACACCTCATGTATGTCATTCAGTTATCTCCCTTGCACCATTCATAACATTTCAAGGAAATAAAATCTCACATTTTCAGTGACTGGTTATGAAAATAAAGAGAAGATTTGTGAAGTATTATATTAGCCCTCAATCTTGATGCAAATGTAAGTAGAAGCAATTTAATAATTTCTCACAGTAAAGTTTACAAGCTTAAAAACTGATAATGTATGTTCTGCTTGGATCTGAGATAAGTTTCTCTCTATCTTATGCCAATTATTATTAAATTCTTATGTAGAAGAAATATACTTTATATGTATCTATATTATCTAAATTATTCACCCTTTTATATTAGATGGAAATGAACACAACTTCTCTTGAAATTTGGGTACCTGTAAGGGATGTTAAAGCACAGTTGCCTTTTTGGGCTGTCCTTGGACCTGTTGGGCCCTGCCCCATATATTTGTCCAAGGTAAGGTCATGAAACTTTCACTTCTCATTTTTCGCATTGCTGATTTTGCCTCATTTAATTCCTTTATCATAAGCTACCTCTCCCTTTTAGATAAACACTTTCCTCCTGTTTTTAACTCCATTTGATGTGCTATACTAAGTGTTTATATTTGGCATTTTTCTGTATTTTATTCCCCTAATTTCACCACCCAATCCAACATAACCACTTAGAAGCTGCGATTTACTATATTTGGTGACTGATTGGCTTACTGAAACAATTTTATTCACATTACAAAGGAGGAAAGCTTACTATTTGTGTTACAAAGAGGATGGGTAGGTGGACCTTTGTGTGAGGACTGGTGGTTAGTGACCTCTTGTAGCTGCAGATAGTGTAAAGTGGTCAAAGCTTATACTTTATAATAAGATTGGGTCATGTCCACCTGTCTCTGATGTTAAGTTCTGCACCTACCAAACAAATATAAATTCCTTTCTTTTAGGTGAATTGTACATTTTGAAGTAGGACAGGTACATACTATTTGGTACATTGACCTTTGACCTAGTTATTACATAATATGACATAATGTGATTTATCCCATATCACCTATGTGAAGTTCAATAAGTGCTGATATGAATAAGATACAACTCATAGTTGAAAGAATTCATTTTATTTCAAAAGATGATTTTGATAGTGAAGCAAAAGTATGAAAACAATAGTTCAAACAGCTCAATGAGATTTCTATACACATTCATATAACACATAGCTTAGTACCTCATCAAATTGTTTTTCACAAGTGAGACTAAGTATATTTGTTACTTATACAGTCCCGAACTATTTCACAGATTATTGGAAAAATTAAGATTTGCTATAGGTATAACGGTACCAATTGCGCAAGTCCAGGTGGGCGGAGCTTAAGGTGTATGGAACATTGCATTCAGAATTAAAGAACAACACTAGCTGTGATTGGTGCATTATGTAAGAGTTGTACTTTCTGTTTGGCTTAAAAGAAAGTTGAGCCTCTTGGCAACATGTGAGTTTGTGTTAATTTCTGTCTAGATTATATGTTGTATTTTTTATGATTTTTTTAAAATATGGTACACATGGCTGAAAATGTGCTTGTTGTGACTAGATAACTCTTACCCCTGTCTAGTTCCAGTAGAGTTATCTCTCTTAAATGCAATGGAGTACCTGGTTATGTCATTGTCAAATTGACAGTCTAGCATTGTTCTATATGACAGTGTGTGACATGCATGCCCAAGTAGGACAGAAAGTATATTTATTTCACAAAACATTAGCATTGAGGTATATGGAAAAACAATTGGTACTGTGATACCAGCAGGAGACTAGTGGATGGGCGGGTGCATCCATTTCCCAAGCAGATAAAGCATCTGCCACTGCCTACACTAAAGGATCACATCACTGTAAATCTTGATTTCAATAAAGCAATTAATAAAAATGTACTATTTTCAGGCACACATTATAAGTCACTAAAGGATCGCATCACTGTAAATCTTGATTCCAATAAAGCAATTAAGTAAAATGTACTCTTTTCAGGCACACATTATAAGTCACTAAAGAATCACAACACTGTAAATAATGATTCCAGTAAAGCAATTAAGAAACATGTACTACATTCAGGCACACATTACAAGACACTAAAGGATCACATTACTGTAAATCTTGATTCCAATAAAGCAATTAAGAAAATTGTACTATTTTCAGGAACACATTGTGAGTCACTAAAGGATCACAACACTGTAAATGATGATTCCAATAAAGCAATTAAGAAAAATGTACTATTTTCAAACACACATTATAAGTCACTAAAGGATGACATCAAAGTAAATCTTGATTCCAATAAAGTAATTAAGTAAAATGTACTATTTTCAGGCAAACATTTTAAGTACATGTTTGGGATACTGATAACTCCCATCCTGTATATCCATCCATTAGTACATGTTTGGGATACTGATAACTCCCATGCTGTATATCCATCCATTAGTACCTGTTGGGGATACTGATAACTCCCATCATGTATATCCATCCATTAGTACATGTTTGGGATACTAGTAACTCCCATCCTGTATATCCATCCATTAGTACATGTTTGGGATACTGATAACTCCCATGCTGTATATCCATCCATTAGTACCTGTTGGGGATACTGATAACTCCCATCCTGTATATCCATCCATTAGTACATGTTTGAGATACTGATAACTCCCATCCTGTATATCCATCCATTAGTACATGTTTGGGATACTGGTAACTCCCATCCTGTATATCCATCCATTAGTACATGTTTGGGATACTGATAACTCCCATCCTGTATATCCATCCATTAGTACATGTTTGGAATACTGATAACTCCCATCCTGTATATCCATCCATTAGTACATGTTTGGGATACTGATAACTCCCATCCTGTATATCCATCCATTAGTACATGTTTGGAATACTGATAACTCTCATCCTGTATATCCATCCATTAGAACATGTTTGGGATACTGGTAACTCCCATCCTGTATATCCATCCATTAGTACATGTTTGGAATACTGATAACTCCCATCCTATATATCCATCCATTAGTACATGTTTGGGATACTGATAACTCCCATCCTGTATATCCATCCATTAGTACATGTTTAGAATAGCTGTATGTGATTTAAGCAACTTTGATCATTAGTTTGCCTATGTCATCGACTTTTTAAAAACAAAGGCATCAATTTTTACTTACTTCATCTTTACAACAACCCAACATTGAAAATATTTTTAAGCAAAAGACCAATTAAAAAAAGAAAGCTGTACAGTAACAAGTCCAGCAAAATTTTATGTTAAGCTATTGTTGCAGTAAACAACATTATTGCAATGATGTCTTAGCATGCCAGCACATTATTTGACATTAAAACCTGTCTAAAAAGACCACCTGGCTTGAGACATGATACTCTGTGCACAAACTATTCAAGCTATTATATAGAGAAATTACCTCCAATGATAAAACAAGTGTCTTGACAGACTGTGTTTTATTAGCACAAATGGTTATCTACCAAAATACAAATCATGTATTCATAAAATTCTTCAATGACAAAATCATATTGTTTAGGAAAACATTTCTTTTTTTTATAGTTACCTGCAGGAATCTGTCAATTTATCATGAAAGACATCGCAAATTTTCTGAAGGATATGGTCATAAGACCATTCCTTCAAATAATGGACGCCTTGCTTATAAAAACCATCCTGGATCAGCTTGAGCTTGACCCTGCCTTGGCACCAGCTCTATCCTAAGATCTGGGATCAGCACCAAATCCTTAACAAAGAGTCCACTTCCACATTTTAACTGAATCTGCTGCCTATAAATATAAAGGTTCCAAAAAAATTGTAATTGTAAATTGTATGCCCCCAATGCAGATTTGTAGACCAAAATAAGCAACCAAAAAGAACCTCATTGCTACATGTATGTTATAACAATATGGAATTCCTATTATCTACCTTGATTCTTGTATACCATGGATATCAATGACCAAAGGTGATTTTGTCTTTTTTAGGATCTAGTAAAATAGTGATAAACATATCCAAGCACAAAAATAGTTACTTCTTTTTCTGTATAGATGCTCCAAAGAACATTATTCCACACATGTTTCACTGACCATAATCTGTTATTTATAGTGAACTGACAGTAATCTGAACTAACCATTCTGCATAGTGATCTTACTAAGATGCTGTTAGAACTTGCTGAGGGGAGTATTTACATAATTTACAATCAGAAAATGTGTGATGTTTCCAGACAAAGGTAAAACAACTAAAGTTACATTTCATCTTGTGTACTGATATATGGCTTGACAGACAGATAAATGACAGAACATCACTATTACAACAATCTGTGTACCTTCAGCTGGGAGGATACTATAACTGGAATACTATTTAGAGAATACATAAAAGCTCTGTCTAAATAATACATCCAGACTTGAACAGAATTCTCTGTGCCTGTGAACAGTATCACTGTCTAAATAATATATCCAGACTTGAACAGAATTCTCTGTGCCTGTGAATAGTATCAATCTATGAAATTTTCCCAGTTCAAAATTAGCATAATAGGTATGGAAACCTAGGTAAATATTATCATTATAGGGGGTGTAAATCTGAACTTAGTCTATGATATGCATTGCAATAATAGATTCATCAAATTTAATGGAGACACATGAAGTGCAGCTAAAATTATTATTAGGCAAGGACTTTTCTTTAGAAATAAACTCTAGAGTTTTGACAATATAAGAGAAGTGTGTATTAATATTATTCAGCTTTACCATTGATGTCTGTCATTGTGCCGCCCATAAGTGAAAGTTTGTACTGCAAATGCTGGTGCTTGACCCCTTTGCTGTTGAGGCTGGTTTTGTAGCCTTGAATAAGGTGTTCTTGGTCTGGTTAAATAAACAATGGGTGTAAAATAATTAAGAACAATTCTATATAATGATCTTGTGTATATCCATCCCAATCAACTCATTTCAAATAATTGTTATGAAGTTTTGACACTTTATAGATACAGACACTAACGAATTTTTTCAAAAATTATTCCTCTTTATCTATTTGTTAACAGCATTGATATTTCTCTGATTAACAATTTCTTAGTTCCAGTCGGTCATGAAATAAAATGTCAGCCATGTTTGGATCTTGTGACCACCTCATTACAATTGACAGAAATGATAATAAGAACATGAATCAAATGGGATTTCAAACATTCAGCATATGTTACCATTGTTGCATATCCAGCATAAAATGCCATTGTTGCATATCCAGCATATATTAACATTGTGGCACATAAGATTCCAAGGCCAGATGATACTGTATCTCCCACTGAATACATTTTTTTGGTGGGTGGGTGTGATGAATGGGGAGCACAACCTATTAAAGAAACACAGGAAAATAATTCATTAGTGGTGCTAAATTAATGTGATAATCTTAACTGCTTGGACAGTTTCTGCACTGTACTGTAATATTTTCCTTGGATATTTTTACATTATTGCAATTAGAGTTTTAAGTGTGATGTGATTTGGATTTTTAACGTAGCTTTAACAATTTTTCAGTCATATCGCTACGATGTCTGCAGTGTAACAGTTTATAGATGTCTAGCACTTGGGCATCTTGCCGCAGGCATGAAGCACGATGTCCCACTCAAAGAAAAATCGGTATTGCATAGTCACTTTTGTTCTAGGTTAAGTTCATTGACCAAACGTTTTGAATGGGTTGCATTTATGATAAGAAATAAACCTATCGTTATTGGCTTAAAGGGCAAAAGGTCAAGGTCACGGTAAGTCTATAATTAGAAAATATTGTATTTCTGCACATTAAGTTTAGTTCAAGACTTCATACCTTGAACAAAAGTTCAGGTCATTGAGAACCCCTGGCGAATTATCTCCAGAGTCAACCACATTAGGGCCTACATAGAGAATTATCCAATGCCAGGCATAGTGTAAGTGTATGATACATGAAAATCCTTTCAAGAACCCTTGAAGATGCTATGATACACTTCGTGCATCAATCTGTCCATAACTCTCTCTCTCTCTCTCTCCAACTGCTGGTTGGAAGGTCGCTAAGCTTAGTAAATTACTTGTTTATACAGTACCCACGCTAGAGACCGGTATTATTTTTTATTCCCTCTTCTGGGATGCCTGGAAGGGAGCAAAATACCAAATGCACTAAATTTTCAGTTACTGTGATATTTTCAAATATTTTCTTTAAATGACGAAACTTAAACGTCGTCCAATCGTATTTCATTTGATAGTACTACTAATATTACCACTATTGTCTGATGCACTACTTCCGAGGACGATTAATGCATTGGTAATTTTATTGGCTCATAATTCAATGTACCCTTTTTTTATCTGGATGCACGGGAACTTGATACAGCTTGACCTGTTTACATATTGGTAATATTATACTTTGTCTTGATCGTTTTCTTTCTTCAAGTGTATTTTTAAAATATAGCAAAAGCTGCATTTTAATTTCATTTGTATTCATTTTCTGTGACACGTTTTGGTAAAATAAGGGCGAGCATCAAGCTTTACTCGTATACACTCTTTGCGCTGTAAAGTCTATGAAAAGTGAGGGATAGACTCATCCTCTAAAATGGTTACAGGCTTGAACATTGCGGACTGAGTTTGCCTTGTAACACGTACTTATCATGCTAGAATTATATTAAGTTCCTTCAGTGTTTTCATAGTTCATCGTTTCTTACGTGGAAGTTTGTCTTTTGGTTCTAATAATGAAGGACCTCCATACACCTGGACGTATCCTGTTCATTCCCTGTAGACCCTAATGCCTGCTGACAATAAATGACTAGGCTTGCTGAATGCCATTGTAAATGTACTGGAATAATCATGTTTCTTCTTTCGCAATTTTCTCAGATCATCATACTTTCTTTTAAATCATAATGAATACGCTGGGTCTGCTAAAACTCAAGCCTATACACTGACAAGCAACCACTGTAACTACATATTTTTCCTCAGGGTTCAGATATTAGATTGGTGTCGATGACAGGGACAGTAATAATGAGCGTTCAGACATTGCTGATAAACGCCTTTGGCATGTGTGTGAAGTTACGTTTGCTGCCTTTGATATATCATCACTCAAAGGATGATTGCATGCGAGTCTGACACAGGTGAATTCTTTAAATCCATTATCCAAATGAGTTTCAAGTTTGATTACGGTAGACATGTCAACAGAAGTTCTTACTTTAGGGATTGTGCTAAATTTGTCTCTAAAAAGTAATTGACTGTGGAGATATTTCTTTAAAATATTTACTCGCAGGCTGTAACCACAACTATTCGCATAGCCCATTTCGTAATCACGGTATCTTAAGTAGCCTTTGTGTCTTTTTAGTGAATCTGTGATTTTTTTTCCTATATTCGTACACTGTACAGATGATTTATCTTATTTCCGTCGATTTTGTGAAACCTGTTTCCATCAGATTGTCAGTAACACCAGCTCAAACTTATACCGATCTACTGGAATAAGAAAGTCCGGGTGGCACAGGTTCTGATACTGTGATATTGAACAAACAATATTAAGTTCATCTGTTGTGTGTAGAAACGTTTTGGTTTTGGTGCCTAACGGTACAGCAACAAAAATAGTTTTTTGAGTCCGAGGCAATTGGATTAAAGCGTCTTGCCCAACGTCACATCAGTGTTGCTGCTCTGATGGTGGGATTCGATCCTGGACTCTTTTGATCGTGACTCCAGTACACTAACCACGGAGCCACCATAGCTCCCATGCGTGCAGATGTAATTAAGGCGATTAGAACAATGGATTACAATATTCTCGTTCTTACACTGTGTGGGCCTTATTTGTAATTTCCAAAGCCTTACAACTGATGATGAAATGTATATTAATAATGGTTTATGTTTCTCTCGTCTAGCATAAAGTTTATAAAATTACTGCTTGGATTTAATCTCCTTTTAATGTTTGAACAGAACTTATTGAAGAGAACATCTTCACTTTTGATATACAACAACACAGTGTATGGGGACTGTGTAGAAAGCTGGACGCTTGTTGAAAATTGTTTCCCCTATCACAGAGAAAGTTTAGCAACAATCAATAAGTGTCTACTGACTTAAGGTTGATAGGATGAGGGTAAAGTGCCCTCCTTTACCGACCACTGCCATCTCACCTCTTTCCGCGTGGGTTCGAGTTTCAGCCTCGGCCAATGTAGGTACATGAGAAAGCTTGGCAGTAGCTTCCCGGGGAACTTTGGTTCTAACCGTTGTTTTCCGGGTTCTTCCTCCAACAGTTATATTGGCCACTGCGAATATCGTATCATGCACTGTAAAACTGCCTTAAACACCAAAACAACCTTCCAACCAAACATAAATCTATACATGATCAATTTTAGTACATGTAATTATTTCAGAGATCAATGTAAAAAAAAAGATGGAATACACTTTTGTGACTGTGGCAAATGTATTAATTTTAGAAATGTTTTGATAACTTTTCTAAAGGTTTGCATAGTACACTGGACAGCCGGATATCCGGGATATAATTTGCGCGTACATACCATGGCCACACTTTCAGTGATACAACACTTATAGCAATTGCTCACAACCCCAAATGGAGTTCCGAAACAAGAAGAAAAGGAATCTTACTGGATACGCCGCCTTAGAATATTGAAACCAAGCGGTTTAAACCAAGAAGACTAGAAAAAGACAGCCATTCACAATAAAATTACCTTTCTGCAGCCGGCATATTCTCTTTTCAATAATCCTCTAAATTTGCTTATTAGTCACCCAATAACCAATAATTACTGTTACGTGTTTAAGCTCGAGAAAACAGTAACACAGAAAGAGTGAAAACAACAAGCTTTTTAAAATTTAACAAATAATTTATTTTCCTGGAAAATTCTGAAAAAATGAAAAAAAAAGAACTTTCCACGAATTATTTTGCAAAAGTCCTAGTAACAAATGTTCTAATAATTTCAAGTTCGAATCCTGATGGAAAATCCAAGATGGATGACGATAACGTATGATACAGTCAGTACTGTGCTTATCTACAGTTCCTTGTAGAAATACAAATAATGGCACTCCGGTGTTGGAAATCCAAATTAAATTTGTAAGCAATGTCTTTCCAAAATTTTTGTGTGAGCACTCCTCAAACTATTTCCAGAGAATAAAGAATTAATCCTTTTGAAATCCATCTGATCTGAAAACAATTATAGCTCAGGATCTGGCTACAACAAATTAACTTGACATCAGTGTGAAAAGCCCAAAACTGAGAAATCTCTCTCAAAACAAAGATTATATTGTATCATAAGACGCAGTATCGAAATTCCCCCAAGTTGCGAAATCGGGGGGGGGGGGGCACATGATCATGTTTATATCACATGAACAGAATATGGCCTTGATTAGACCAATGATTTTATTCCCAGAATAATTTTTTTTACAAAACTGTTTAGTTCTTAACCCATGTAATCCCATCATGACCTTGACAACAACCAATCATTTTAAAATAAAATAGAACTTTGTTTACTGATTCTGAATCCAGGTTAGAATTTAGATCAACACCTGTTGTTTATAAACTAACAGTCAAGGTCAAACAATTTTCTGAAGAAGTATCATCTCTAGTGAATAAATTTACATTACAATAGCATGCAAGAAAAATAAAAATTTAAAACTGACAAACAATTAAATTAATATATATATATATATATATATATATATATATATATATATATATATATATATATATATATATATATATATATATATATTAAATCAGATATACGTAATATTACAACTATAACAATGAAATATCCGAGATATAATTTGCGTGTACATAAATTTACATAAAATAGCAGATGACGCTATGGCTCATCGATTTCTAGGTCAATATAAAATATCTTTCAGCATCCGCAACAAGTCATAGTCATGTAAAGTTTTACAAAGACAACGGTTTGTCTGTTTCATTTGTTCGTCTTGTCTGTGTTTCGTATTTGCCTTTGAAAAAGACTCATCAATAGTCTAAAGCGCTTAGGCTAGCTAGATACTAGTTTTGTACTGTTCATAGTCAGTTATATATATATATATATATATATATATATATATATATATATATATATATATATATATATATATATATATATATATATATATATATATATATATATTTACGATATAATTTTATTTTATAATTTATATATATTAAAAATAATAAGGGTTCAAAGATCGATCATTGAGAGACTCGTGCATTAATAGTTTGAAAGTCTTAGAACTGGGAAAAATAACAATTCTTCCGCATGATAAATAATGTTCTAACCACAACAGGAATCTCCTTGAAGACTTGGAAACTTACTGTGTCATTCTCTCATTCTAGGAAAGGTAAATAAAAAAATTGGAGCAAAGAGGAAGTGAAAGAAATTAAAAATTGTCATACACACAGAGAGAGAGAGAGATTGCTTTAAATAAACATATATACAGAGAAATGTATATTGATGTTGTTGGTGAGGGTAAATATGCCCCAGACGGATAGATAGGTAAATAGGAAGATACACTGTAGATAGATTAGTGGACTATTGGGTGGATGTAATATACTTAATGCCTTTAAAGGAATTATCGAATAAGTTGCTCATGTTTTAAGTGTTATGTATATTTATATTGTTTGCTTAATTTTTGTACTTGAGAGTAGATTGTAAGGGTAATTTGTAATAACATATTACAGAGCTAATTTTTGTACAGTATCGTAGATTATACTTTAAAATAGTGATCATTTTGTAAAAATAAAAAATAAAAATATACTGAGAAACATGTTTACTTGCATTTGAGTTCAGGACAATGTTTTTTTTTTTCTTGCAAAAGACAACGAATATCCCTGACTTTTGTCAGCTTCTTTGCTGGCATTTAAATAAACAGACCTGACCTTGTTTACGAATTTGATGGAAATTTCCGTTGGAAATGACCATGTCCCTGGCATTTTATTGTGTCATAAGTCAGGTGAGAGTCTGCATATAAGGAGGAGCAAGTAAACAATTATTCATTTATACTTTAATACCAGTGCTTGTAGAATCAAGTTTAGATGTGTTCAGATATAGTTTGAAATGCATTATTTATATAAATTATTCATTTGAATTACAAAGTATTCATTGACATTTTGGACTAAAATATTACTTTGGTGTTATTTTGAATTCATTCGAGGACATTTTGGATTATATCACTGTGATACATGAAGACTGTTGGCACATCAGCTCATTCAAAACTATTTTACATCAGCACATTCAAGACTTGCAATGAAATTGGAGTACATACGTTGCAACTTGTGATAGAACTTATACATTTATTGGGTATTGAATTCACAATACTCTGAGTTCTTCTTAGACTTTCATTTTATAACTTAGAAAGTTAAATTAATTGTTGATTTTACTAAACTTGTCGGTTTTGCTTCTTTCTGTTACTTAGTTTAAGACCATAAAGTCGTAACATAAGGAACAAATAGAAGACAAAGTAATAAGAACATAAAGTTTATGGTCGGTTTTTGAACAAGCAAGCCAACTAAAAATTAAATGAACAATGTATTCCATCTTATCTTGAAACTACTGGATATTACACATAAAATAAATAAAGCTATTTCATGATTACTACTGATTGTGGATGATTTTAACTTCCTGTGTTTTGGTTGTTTTTTACTTGTTAGGACAAATGCATACCTGCAACTTTTAAATAGCAAAGTCCTAATTTTATGGGATGTTGTGCCATAGCTATAATGGTAACGATAAGTCGTTATCTGCTTCCAGGGTGGAAACAGACATTGCCCAAGTCGTATCATCAAGAGCCAGGACGTCTGTTAATTGTTTGCACTAAATGTAGCTGGAAAAATAAAAGGTATGTAGTTTCTACAAAGCTGATAGTGAATAAAAAAATGAAACACTACGAAAAACAGTAGGTTTGTCATCTCTGTTTTCGCAGCATTTTTTAACAACTGGTTTTTAAGACTTCAGATAGTTTTACTGCCAGCCCTACAAAAGGAGTAGGTATATGGTATGTGTAGTAGATAACTTGATACGGCTCATTTAAAGCAGCTTTGAATGTTTAATGACTTTGTCGATCGAGATAATGACCTGTAACCTTGTTTATCGTCAAAAAACTATAGTACTTGCACTTGTTAACGTTTTTGAAGAACAGTTTCATTGGGTCACCGCTTCAGTAGCAAGAAACATTACTGTATCAAAATTAATTCTCAACATTAACACCATACCATACCATAAAAATTACAACATTGAGTGACCATGATGTATTAGTAGTAGTAGTATCATCATCTTCATTATTATTATTATTGTTATTGATGTTGTTGTTGTTGTTATTATTATTATTATTATTATCATTATTATTAGTGTTCTTGTTGTTGCTGCTGCTTCTGTTATTGTTGTTGATAATGTCAAGAAACTTCCAGAGATTTATTTTGGTAAATTGAGCATAGACTAGCTTGAACACGGCGACTCAATAACAAGCAGCCTTTCTTGATCCAATAATTGTTTGCATGTCAAGCATCATGTCTGAATCAGTAATGTTTGCAGTGGGGGACTACTGTATATTTATGGCCTCTAGCACCAAACTCCATAATAAAACTTAATATTTGTGAGCATCTCACATGAAAAAAATATAATTTTATCTTCATTGCAATAGCATCTATGGAGAGAACTTGAAGATGAAAACCCCCAACTGTTTCATGATTCGAATGTAAATATAGTTATTGAGTGTAATTTTGTTTAGGAGTTTTAAGTAAGGTTGACACTGCTGTAGAGTAGAAGCTTTCGTAACTTTCTGTATTGTACAGAAAGAGGAAATCGTATTGGAGAAAATGAGCCCTTTTTTTAAATTGTCTACTGCATGCTTTGGAGTGGAGGCGGGACGGGATTGAGGATGATGTTCTACACAATGTCACATTTGCCTGACAAATGATCTCCTTTCTGGATTTCATCAGCCTTGAACAAGAAAGGTCTATGAGTGCAGTACATAGGGTCTGGAATTATTTTTCTATGTTCCATTTCCCCTTCTCCGCAAAAAGATGAAGTTTTGAATTTAACTCGTCTCCGTCTAATTTAAAGTTTTTACTTTATCGGTTTGTTTATTTTTTGTACCAAACAACCAACTTTGATTGTGCCTAGACCCATTAATTGCCTATGCGGTTCTAAAGTATTTTCTCACATATATACTTAAGTGTTTTGCCTATATGCACTTTGACTGGCCATAAAGTTAAAAATGTATGAAAATAACAGGATATATATAAAAGATTTTCAGCTAACCCGAGTTTAAATGAAAGTATAAACTCCGGCAGGTGCAATATTTAATTTTCAAACATTAAAGTTTAAACTGTTGTTCTTTGTTATCTTCGTTTTTATATGCATCTAAGACAACTACAATCTGATTAAAATCGGATCTCCCATGTTGTAACTAAGATCTGACAGCAATCGCTTAGGGGTCATATTTTGGTGACCTTTGAATTAGCCAATGGAAATGCAACTTTCAGAAATTTGAAAGTGAATGAAATCGTTCGGCACACATTGATATTCTTTACCGTTACTGCTCAGTCTCCCAAACACGAATGTTTGAGACTTCATCTGATTGTCTGATAAAATTAGATATTATGGTAATAACACAGATCACCAGATAAGGATCCTTAAGCAGTCGTTGTCAGATCTTTACTTAGGACGGGGAGAGCTGATTTTAGTCAGATTGAAAACAATTAGTGATCCATAATTGAGAGAATCCAGTCAGAATCATAGTAACCATGCACTTTCTGGTGCAATTGTTATGGTCATCACTACGGCCCCGTGCATGATATGACAGGTTAACCCAGGGTTTTCCAACGAGGGCTGGAAAGTTATATCCTTAGGCCCTCAACGACACCTGAAATTTGTGCAATACATAATGCAATTTTGTTTTCTCCACAGCCAGTCAGTTTTGATAAAACTTCACTTGTTATGTCATTTGCTTTTTGTTTCCAACATTTCAACCAGCTACCTTTTACATGAACCGCGTTCGCTATATAAAAAGGTTTCAGTGATGCGACAATAGGACCAAAATACAAGTCCTCATGTAGCCGTCGTGTTGATTTGAGTTCGAGACCTCGGTTAACCTCAAACTAATTTCATTTCGCCCATACTTGTTATATCTACTCAGTCATACATGCGTGCTAATTCCTTCGAAGTACTTTTTCTTCTTTGTTGAAATATAGGGCAACTATTTGAACAGCACCTTAAAGAAATATGGCCAATGCGGGTATGTAAGAAAGCTTGACAGTAGCTTCTCGTGGATCGGTGGTTCTTCCCGGGGTTTTTCCGGGTTCTTCCTCCACCATTAATACTGGCCGCCATGCATAGCCTATCGTGTGCTGAAAAATGGCGTTAAACCCCACAACAACAACAACAACAAAGAAATATGGGAAAATTATACAATAGTACGTTCATTGTCCAAGAATAGATTAAAAGGATTCAACGTTTAGACATTCAAAATTAGAAAAAAAATGAACCTGTGTGGCCACTACCAGACATCGATATGTTGACGTTTTGTACTATTTCAACAGTGAAAGTTTTGAAAAGCAAGCTATATAGAATCTTTGTAGAAGACATGTTTATGTAAATCCTAAACAGCAAAACTTCTCTGTATAAACATTATGATGATGGAATTAATGGAAGGCCCTATAGGCATCTTACGTGTAGAAAGATGGCGATGGAGGAGATACATCTTTGGCCAATATGCAAGTTATAGGATTAGTTACTTAATCAATTCTTGATATTTATCTGGACAGTTGAAGTAAACATGTACATCGAACAATGTCTTTCAGCAGAATTAAAGCAACATCACAAGCTAATTGTGTTTTAAATGTTAGGAGTTTTACGGCACAGCGACACAAGTAGGTTCTTTAGTGCCGATGAAAGTGGAGTAAAAATGCCTTACCAAAGGACACATCACGAAAGCTGATCCTTGCTGATCCGATAGTAACATTCGAACCCGGACCCTTTCTGTCCCGAGTCATGAACGCTAATCACAGAGCCAACACTGCTCTTGTCACCATTAGTCACCTGTTGCAACATGCAGGGGGATGCATTCGGCCTACTCTACATGAATTAGTCAGGGGTGGGAGGATGAGGCTCTGGTGGCCTAGTGGTTAGAGCGTCCGCCTCGGATGCGGAAGGTCATGGGTTCGATCCCCGGCCGAGTCATATCAAAGACTTACAAAAATGGTACTAACAGCTGTCTCGCTTGGCGTTCAGCATTAAGAGATTAGTGTTAGGACTGGTCGGCCTGGTGTCAGGATAATGTGACTGGGTGGGACATCATGCTACATGTATGCGGCATGATGCCCCAGTGCTAGACATCACTATAAACTGCCACACTGCAGACATCGTAGCAATATGACTGAAAAATTGTTAAAGCTACGTTAAAAAAATCCAAATCACACACACACCGTCCCGAGTCACGCACGCTAATCACAGAGCCAACACTGCTCTTTGTCTACTTTAGTCACCTGTTGCAACATGCAGGGGGATGCATTCGGCCTCTCTACATGAATTAGACAGGGGTGGGGGATGACGCAACTGGATTAATTTCTCAACTAAAATTTACTAGAAGCTTATATAGGCATTGGTCTTCACGTCTGTTAAGCAGTAGTTTATATATACAAGTTTTGTTCCGATATATAGCACAAACTTATGATATCAGATTAAGTGTTATTGTTTTGCTGAGTAATTATTTTCGTATTAAGAACAAACCCATGTTAAACCTGGAATTTTTCTTCAAGTAAGGATGTAGTGTTTGTTTTGTTGAAAGTTAGTAAATTATAAAAACAGACATATTTTAATCTATCAGGGAAACATTGCATGTCAAAGTGATAATTATAGTAAATATGTAAAATAGATTACAAAATGTATCAACGATTGCCGGTAATTTTAATTACAATTTAATCATCATACTGAAAAGTTTAATTAATCTGCTGAGATTATTTTAATTTAATTTAATTCATTTTGATTATTTTTGATGGGGGAAATAAGATTATATTTGCTGCAATAACTGTTTTCTCAAATAGTGAAACTCGTTTATATATATATATACATATATATATATATATATATATATATATATATATATATATATATAGCTGCGATTCCATACGAAGCAATTTACCCCAGACAATTTATACTGTAGTTCTATGACTGTCATATAAACATTGACAGCTCCAGTTTGATGCCCAATCCTGATGATTAGAAAAGAAAATGAATTCAAGCAAATACGTCCCCATGGACATATGTTTAGACTATCCATTATGGACCGAGTAATCAGAAAGCCAATCTGTTAAACCCTAGGCTGCAAATTACTGGAACTGTTAAAATTAGACGTTTCCCTTTTAAAGTGTCTAATTAATACGGTGTAGTAGTTTCGTTGAAGTAAATGACCACGTTGAAAGACTGCATCTTTGAGAAGCACACTTTGATAATTTCTCACTGTACAGAAAATGAGGTCACAACAACTGGTCATGTCCTACGGGATGTATGTGATAAAAACGTATTAGCAGGCTAATCAGAATAGTCAACATGAAGTGATCAACCATCATCATACATCAGTAGTGCGAAAATTTATTCCAAATTCGTTAATTTGTGTAATTTGCATAGATGCAGTATTTCAAGAATGCCATTTTTGCAACATTTTCTGATAACAATGTTGGTCTGTTTTCAGGAAAAATCAGACAATATTACCAAAGCACTTCCGTTAATGTAATAAATGTATTTCACCAGTCTGAGCCAATGGCAGCAATGTGGAATAAAGAAGTTATAACAGTCTGTTGGAAGGCAGTTTCTTATCAGTTAAAAACCATTACAACAACTGTTTATTTTACGTCAATGGTCAATTCAATGTCCTACAAGTACAGTTATTACATCATCATCTTTACTAGCCAAGGGTCGTCGATCCAATTCGACCCTTGTCATATATAGAAAGCCAAAACAGTGTTTTGAATAAGTCCCCTCTTGCAAACAGACAAGTAAGTGACTGTAGCAAAGGAAATCAATTAGCCAATGAGAGTGCTTGTTACGCCTGATGGGTATTCAATATTACGACTACCGTGAAGTGTATATGGGAAAACGGAGGGTCAACTTTTAGCATCGGTTGAACTTACACCATACGAGTGGGTAAGATTTATCTATGATATAGAAATGAAGTGGCAACATGAAAGAGAAATTCTGGATGATTTCATATCAAAGGCAAACAACTTTCATCCCTCAATAAAATTCACTGCAGAAGTCTCCAAATCAAACGATGTCTTCCTGGACACAACAACCAGACTGGTAGAAAACAAACTCCATACAGACATCTACTCGAAACCAACCGACAAACACCAGTATCTCCTCCCAAGCAGCTGTCATCCAAAACACTGCGTTAGGAACATTCCATATAGCCAGGCACTGAGGATACGCAGAATTTGCTCCGACGATGAAAAATTCCTAAAAAGGTCTGAAGAGCTATCTCAACATTTAATTTACAGAGGCTACGACAAAGACCTGATTACGGAGGCAGCCCAAAGGGCTAAACAAACAAACCGCGATGACCTACTAAAGTATGGGGGAAAAAAAGGAAAAGGCTGATAGGATACCATTTATCCTGACCTACCATCCAAACAACCCCAAAGTAGGTAAAATCATTGGGAAACACTGACCCATCGTGGAATCGTCGGACGCACTAAAGTTAATCCTCCCTAACAAACCTGTAGTAGCCTACCGGAGACCAAAAAACCTCAAGAACATCCTAGTCAGTGCGAAGCTAACGCCAATCACTAATCAAGACCACCCTTGTCAATCTTGCCCCTGTGGCGATAAAAGGTGCGAAACCTGTCAACATATAATAGAGACCAGGACATTTTCTAGCACAATGACTAGGGAAAAACTAAACATACGTGGTCCAAACAAAACGTGCAAAGCAGAGAATGTCATTTATCTCATAACATATGGGATCTGTAGCCTTCAGTATGTCGGAGAAACTGAAAAGCTACACAAACGGATCAACCTTCATAGATCTGATTGGATGACAAAGAAGCTGTACAGAAGCCTGGTCGCCGAACACTTCTCTCCTATGGCCACACTTTCAGTGATATAACACTTATTGCAATTACTCACAACCCCAACTGGAGTTCCCAAACCAGGAAAGAAAAGGAATCTACTGGATATGCAACCTTAGAACATTGAAGTGGCTTAAACCAAGAAGACCAGAGAAAGAAGAAAAAAAAAAAAAAAAAAAAACATGCAAAAATAAAATTATCTTTTGCAGCCGACACATTTTCTTTTAAATAATTCTCTAAATTTGCTTATTAGCCTATGACTACTATAAGAATGAAATATCCATGATATAATTTGCGCTTAAAGTCAAACCGACTAGAGAGATAGAGAGCGAGCTTATGGTCGGTGGTACTGTTACTAAAGCAGAATATTGACTTAAATCAACTGTAAATATATTAAAATATTTAATCACCTCTTGTTCGGTTCGTCATTTCGCTAAGTTTCCATTCCACATTAATTTCCATGCGCCGTTACGAGAATGGCTAAGCGTTCCTGTGAATGGAGTAGCTAACCAAGTGTTTGTAGTGCTCTACTTTTATCATTCAGACCATCTTTCATGTTTAAATCATAAGTGTGTATTATATTGATTTAATCAATGTCAAGAAAAATAGAAACTAAAAGTGCAAACAATCAACTTATCAATATGCAAAGGTGAGTTTGAATAGCCACAAAACTCATAAAACTACATTTTGTAGCGGATACGCTCGTGGATGTGAGTTCATTCATTCATTCGGTCAATACACAACTGCCTGTAGTAAATCTTAACTCCGTTCCAAGGGCAAATATATGTATTTGTATGTTTGTATGTGATATAAATAAAATATATGTACAGCATGTACACTGTATCAATAATATACCCACTCGTTGTATAAATATTTCATTAAAAGGAAACTCGGCAATTTACATTTCGTGGTATATCATTGATACAGCGTACATACTACACAAATTATATATATATATATATATATATATATATATATGTATATATATATATATATATATATATATATATATATATATATATATATATATATATATATATATATATATATAATTTGTGTAGTATGTACGCTGTATCAATGATATATATGTAAAGAGAGAGAATTATAAATATACATCAGACAGAAAGGAAAGTGCTGTCCATGGATTCATATAGAAGAATGCTTGATAATAGGCAGAATTAATATTTTAATACAAATAATGCTATCATACAGGTTAGAGAATTTTTAATTCGTACTCTACAGAAATTCGAACCCAGGTCCGCGAGTGAACGGCACCCATCGCCTTTCCTGCACACACGAGACCGTATTCCCTCACGACTAAGCACACATACCAAAACAATGATGTTACTCAATCGGTGTTATATGCACTCGTATGTAGCAGACACACTTGCATCACGACTTAATAATTAACTCTCATGTATCTACACCTTGATTTCTTTCATAGGAATCCGGAATGATATAAATAAGGAAGACATAATTCGTGTATAACAAAAGCTATTAAACCATAGGTGCCTGAGAGAAATGGCTGACACTGGGATATGCAAATATGATTGTAATGTAATGGAGAAAGCGGGTCTAGTGTTCTAAGCCAAATTTCAAAATTTAATGGAACTTGACCATTTTGCTTAACTCATCGGGTTTATACATTGTATCAATTATCACAACAAGGATTCACATTATAGAATTACAAGGACAATATTGCTGTGTGTAAATCTGAACTGATGCCAACGGAGTATTGCAGTTAGCTTGATTAAAGATGTTCTACATGCGGTGGCATTTTATTAATGATTTGCTAGGATTTAAATATGCTCTACATGCGGTGGTATTGTATTCATGATTTGCTAAGACTGAAATATGCTCTACATGCGGTAATATTTTTTATCATGATTTGCTACAAGTTTGATTTAATTAAAATACACTGTTGATATTAAGTTGTAGTTACTTGAAGCAGTATGATCTGTAATTAAATACGTAATAAATGTAAAAGTTTTACAAATTCATGTTTTAATCGTTTACATTGTAAATGTTACTGACAATATATGTCTATGGCACTATAGACGGAGTCACTTTCTTGTAGAATTTGAGATTTCTGGGCTTTGTGTACTTTAAACAGAAATGAAAACTCATAAAAAAGAAAAGCATGATTGAAAACGGTATCACTGCAACATGCAAGATACACAGTCTGATAGACTTACCTATTCTTAATCGGATAGATTTGCCTGTTCTTAAATTAACATCATCTGACGTTTACTGTTTTGTTGGCTCGACCGTAATTGATTCCTGAATCTGCTTAGTAGCCACTATCTAGAATTATCAACATAAGCAATAGTGGATGTATACGTTATATTGTCTGTCTAAGGTATGCTGTTTCTAGTGACTGTCGTTACCTTCTGGCGAAAATAAGCGTGCTGTACAAGTCTGGGAAACATGAAAGTATTTGCTTGTTTAAATAATTGTTATCTGCAGGTCTTTGAGAGCAAATGAATGTTCTTGTTGTTGCAAATATTTGACCTTTGAATTTAATAAGTCCTATGTTAGAAATATGAAAAACCTCAACATTTCCAACTTTTGGGCTTGAGGGCACAACCGCTATCTTCAAAGCTGTTCTCGACATTAGCCCATCCTAGTAGAGACCCCGAGTGGCCGACTGCCGTCTCACCTCTGTCTGAGTGGGTTCGAGTCTCGGACTCAGCCAGTGTGGGTACTTGAGAAAGCTTGTCAATAGCTTCTCGTGGGTCGGTGGTTCTATCAGGGTTTTTTTCCGGGTTCTTCCTCCACTATTGATAGTGGCCGCCATGTATAGCCTATCCTGTGCTGAAAATAGCGTTGAACCCTACAACAACACGCGTCCTGCAGTGCACTTGATTAGGTCTAATAGTGAAACTCGTATCTACAGCTGACGTGGTTGCGGATAGCATGTGCATTATACACTACATTTGTTTTATCCAGTATGGAAATAGTTGTAACAAATCAGTGAATTCTGATAAGCTTATTTCATTGAAATCTAACATGTGTTAAAGACTACCAACAGGAAATTAGGACCAGCTACAAGAAAATTTGGATTGACTTGAAATAGACTGATCATAAATAAGAATGAATCTTGGGCAGTTTCAAAATGCATTTCACTTTATATTTTTGTTCTACGTAACTACCAAATTGCCGTGTTTCAATTAAATTTGAAGTTTACAGAAGTCATACCATGTAACAAGGATTAACTGAATCGATCTAATCAATGACGAGACCATGATCCGTTATTGAAATATCAGATGACTAAAATTCAGTTACGCACTGAAATTTTATATCGATATAAAATTTGAACTAGCCGATTGCTACTCGAATATTGCTCCTGTTCCATAATGCAAACTAACATGTGCACGTAAGATACACTAATTTTTTAATGTAATATTATTATTTTAATATGACCGATATAAACTTTTCTGTTCACTTGACAGATATGAAACTTTAAGACTATCCTGACCAAATGAAATTATAAAACTATGATATTCCGATAAAAGACATGATTCTATGAAATTGTGCTGTTCACATAATATACATGAAGACATGAAATTATCACATAGTTAAAATAATACATTATATTATTAAACTGTTGTTTGCATAAATATACATGAAACGTGACCCTTCAGATCACCTCATGGTATTTTGGGTTACACATGACTTCCACACAGCCAACACAACTGGTTCCACAATCAGTATGAATGGATCGAGCGCTCGGGAAATCAGTTAAACGGCTGAAAGATAACTTTCGTAAAGAAGACAACATTCTGATAAGACTTCAAGCTATGGGACTACACTGACAAATTCAATCATTCAGGTACGTACAGGGAACCATGATTGGAAAACAAAAGGTGTCACAGTAAGTCGGCCGATCAAGAAAGGGTAAACTAGACATGAAACAATTGTCTGGCGAAACTTAAAAAAAAAAAAACAAACAACAACAACATACGCTACAGATAACACTGCGCGCGACAAAAGGACCCATACTATGTTTAAATTAGAATAATATGCACTGCCAATTTTGTGCACACAATTCCGTGATATAAGCCATTGCCTGATAGTTTGATTATACACCATGTTATCTAGAACTCTGTCGACCGTCATTACATTTATAGCAGATGCTATGTCTTAGTCAACAAATGATAGTAACTTCGAACATTGATATCTATATAGGACAAAATAGTCTCCCGGCTGGATTATTGTGTCTCCACACAATCTGCTCATTCCTTGAAATGAGAATAATGCACACCCTACTATGGTCCGACCATCGTCCTACTTTTATGACTATCAACGCTGATCTACTTCCTTGATTTGATTATTGCCCCCAGCGAACTCTTAAATTTGAAATGCAACATTAATTGGTCAGACCTTACTGCTGACGAAAAGACTGTGTGTGTGGGGGGGGGGGGGGGAGAGAGAGAGAGAGAGAGAGAGATTTGGAAAATTAACATAGCTTTAACAATTTTACAGTCATTTCGCTACGATCTGTGCAGTGTGGCAGTTTATAGTGATGCCTAACACTGTAGCATGATATACCACCCAGCCACATTATCCTGACACCTGGCCGACCAGTCCTAACACTAAACTCGTGAGGAAGCTGTACCATTTTTTTATAAACAAATCTTTGGTGTTAATCGGCCGGAGTTCGAACCCACGACCACCTCCGCATCCGAGGTACACGCTCAAACCACTTAGGCCACCGGAGCGGTCTGACGAAAAACTGAATTATACTCAGACATATACATTCTTATTAAACAAGATTGAGATCCCATATTGTGTTGCGGTCTGTAATGATCATGGCTGATCTAATCAGGTGCATATGAAATAGATTAATGAATTATACACAGATATACTTTAAAAAAATTGTCAAACTACAGTATAAACCTGACTAGTAAATCCATACGCGTTATACCAAGCTCGGATGACTGTGTCAAGGAACTGCACGACTTTGCATGAAATGCTTACCTTATGTGGCGAAAAACTGTAAACCTCGTCATGGCCGTCTCAGTAACCAAATGCGCCAAACAAGAACACAGTTTAAGTATGCTCTTAGATTATGTCAGAAGGAAGAGGCAAAACATCGAGCAGACTCGCTCGCCCAAAAATTGGAATAGTTCGACCAACGTGAATTCAGGAAGCAAGTTAAGCAAAATAATACGACAACTTCCAATAGGCCACCAAATTGCATTAATTGGAACCATGGTCAAAATAACACATGCAACATGTGAAAAATCATTTTGAAGACTTACTTAATAGTGTTAAAAACGAATCGAATAAGAAGTGTGTTCTTTCAACATTGAAAACCCCTATCTGCTTGTATTGGAGTAATTACACTATCTGAGATCCAACGTGCAGTAGCAAGACAAAAAGGAGGAAAACGTCCAGGAACAGATTTCTTTTATATGTGGAGCATTTTAAATTTTCAGATAGTAGACTTCGTGTCCTTTTCATGATTTTATTTAATTTTATGTTTGTACATAAGTTTGTTCCAAATTATTTAAATGTTACAAGTATGCCGCTATTGAAAAGCAAAATTGGTAACCTGACGAAAAAATAAACTATTATTGACCCAGCCGGAACGTCTTGTATTTTTCCATGATGTTTGGAGTAGCACATATTGGTGCTTTTGATGTTGTTGCTACAGGTTGCATAATCTAGTGACCATCATACCCACTCAAGTTATGAAGCACTACAGGAATTTTTGTTTTATTTGGGTAAATTCGTAATTGTATAAGCTATGTGCGGCTCTTTTATATGCGCCAGTGATGTGACAGTGATCACGAACTTCGGAACCGCAACTTCCAGTCGCGGTGGAAGTAAAATCTCCTTCACAGATTCAGAAATAGTCTGCTATAAAACAAAGACTTACAAAAATGGTACTAACAGCTGCCTCGCTTGGCGCTCAGCATTAAGAGGTTAGTGTTCGGACTGGTCGGTGTAAAGGTACGCCCCTCACTTGCAAGGGGTGTGGGTTGATTGGCGGATTATACCTTCTTTCAAGGTGTCCGTTTTATTCGGTTCTCGTTATCTAGGAGATGATCGCCCTCGGTGTTATTGCCCGGATCGAGTAAACTTATAGGTGGAATAAATAGAGATCTGAGCAGATATATAGAACAGAATGACACGAGCCCCCTACGAAAAGAATCAAAATTTAATCAATTACATCAACACTGTAGATAATACAATACATTAGGAAGATACACTTCTTTGGAATAAATCTTTAACCGAATTTCAAAACACAAATATATTTATAAAAATAGCCGATCTGTTTTAATGATACAATTAGTCATCATTCGATCGAGTGAACAATCGAAGTCGTTGCCTTGTACAATTGCATAACCTGCTTAGCTCTGGATCCCTCCAATTTCACTGTAGCTGTTCTCTGTCCTTTCGCCCCTTTCTTTCCTTCCGTTTTCTTTCTCCTCTCCAACCTTTCTACCGCTTCGCCTCCCTTCGGTCCTCTTTCTTTGTGTGGGTAGGTGGTTATGTAAGCATGTAGATACACAGCTAATTAATTGCGTCAGTGCGTAGGTACATCTGAGGATACGTCGGAAGAGCTATTTTCCCCTTTTAAAATAAACAAAAAGCGACCTAAATTTTCCGTCGGCTATCCTACTGGGAATAAATCATTCCTCCCCTTCTTGTTATCAGATCTTACTATCGGCATTCAAACAGATACCAAAAGCTATTTAGTCGGGCCAAGCATGGCAGACCAAAACAATTTTAGTTTCATAATATTAATGTACTTCCAAATGGCGATAACGGTTCCACTCTCGTCTCAATTACACAAATGAATAAATGAAATTCAGCGAATACACACATTCAAGTCTTTATCATACGTGGAATCATTTAAGATCGATGAATTCAAACAGATTCCCGTAACTCATATCAATAACGATTATACATGAATTCTTAGAATACCCAATTCCTATACAAACAAGACGACAAATTCGAACAATTCGACAATCTTACATAAAGAAGATTATTGTACGAATTCCGACATATCTAAACTCAACACAGTTATACTCGTATCAAGAGAATTGATTTACGAATTTAAAAAAAACTAAATTCATGCACATTGTATCAAATAATTCAAGCAAAATATTATATTGGCATAAACGAATTTCAGGAAATTTTGACGCACATATCTGTGCTTTCAACGTTTTCCTCTCTCTTACCCCAAAATTGTGACCGTTGAACCTTCAGACCTCTGATCCCTTGGACAAGTGTTTTACGAGAGAGAATATCTTTCAAATTCCTCTCGGAGTCAACGTCCGTTTACTCTTGGAACAAAGCTTAGACTTATTCGATTTTTTCGATGTGGCGATATTTAAACTAGGAAATTTAGTGTGGGAAACACGCCCCTTATTTAGCGTAACCAATCAGGATTAAATGTCAGTTTGACCTTCTACGTTGCGACTAACGGTTTATGGAAATTTTCAATTTTTGACAGTTCCACTATGAAATTTAACCGTGTCTCTATTAGTCCGTCCGGCTGCTATATAAACAAAGGTGTAGTTAGCCTCACTACCATACCGACCACACATTTAGAAATTCTTGCAGTTTAGCGATTTAACAAGCGCCTGTCTCCATAAATCTAATTAATTGTTCTCAGGTCTCAAACTAATGCGTTCTTCATAGATCGACAGAATTTTGCCCCCTCACAGTCGGCCTGTGTCAGGATAATGTGACTGGGAGGGACATCATACTACATGTCGGCGGCATGATGCCCCAGTGCTAGACATCACTATAAACTGCTACACTGCAGACATCGTAGCGATATGACTGAAAATTTTTTAAAGCTACGTAAAAAATCCAAGTCACACACGCGCGCGCGCGCGCGCGCGCACACACACACACACACACTGCTATGAAACACATATAAGTAGTGTGTAGGAGCGATATAGCGTCAATGGAAAATACATTGCATCCCCTTTGGGCCTGTATAGCGTCAAGACTTTTCAGATCACCCTGGGCACGTTTAGCGATAAGAGGAATTGAACATGGGGAATATTTGGCCTGTATAGCATCAAGTGAAAGAGGTGTTGCTGTATAGCGATAATTGGAATGGGACAGGTGAGATGACGTCACGGTACTGGACATTGGTAGCAACGTAGCAAGGGGCTGACCTCAATTGGGCGGAACACTGGCAACAATGTTGCAAGTGGCTGACCTGAATACGCGCTACTCTAGATAGAGACAAATACAGGAGAGATATAGACATAGACATATGTAACACATACAACACATATACATAGATTAATGAACATCAATCTATCATACCTTAACTATAAAATTGACTATAAAAACATTTGCTTGGGCCTTTTTTTGTTAACATCATTCCGTTAACAAAGAGGGAATCGCATAGGACTCTTCTCTTCCTCAAACTTCCTCTGACTTCTGGACCGAAGATGAGGACACTCCTCAGACAGCCTTGGCTCTCCACATAAATTCTTCTTTTCCAAACGCTTGTATCGGTGATCCGGATGATTGTCCATAATGATCTGACATACATGGGTAAGTCCGTGCGGAACAGCATCGACGACACGAGGGTAGACGATTCAACGTGAGTACACATCTTGTGACGAGAACTAGTGAAGGGAATGAAGTGCATGGGGTTATTTATAGTGGAAGAGCGGATCGAAACGGATTGAGTTTTTCACCAATCCTAACACGCGTTACAAAATTCAGTCACAGTGTGGAATCTGTCTTCCAGTAAGAAGAGAGCTGACTGTAACGTCATACTCCCTATATATGTGCTAGCTTCTGTGCGCAGTCAATTAATGCGACAGAGTTTTCAAACATGACAGAAACTAAGAAGACTATGAATTGGGGTGCACCGACCGTGGAAACGAGAAGCGATGGCATAGCAGCTTCTACCAAAGTCAACACAGTCCTACTTCTAGAAGATACCGATTTTAATTGGGATTTAGTGGATTTTCTCTCTTCTTCGCAAGAATTTGTTCCGGTACCAGCACCTTCGCCACCTTCTCCTTCTTTACAACACGTCGAACATTTTAAACATAGAAAGAAGAATTGGAGACTTTTTTACAGCAGCAGAAATAAGCAGAACAAGCTTTTCTCCTTCAACAGCAACATCAAGAAGATGAGATAAGAAGAAGGAAACGACAGGAAGAAGAAGCATCAGCAGAGAAGAAACAAGTTCCAGGAGAAAAGGAGGACAGTAACAATCAAACGGAGACGGTACTCTTTGACATTTTGGCAGAGTTAAGGTGTCTGAAACAAATGTATCAGACTTCTTTAATACGACCCAAGAGAAAAGACATTCCCGAGTCAAACAGCCCAACCCTGTTGCTACGCCTGAGATACCGGCCCTAGTGATTTCTACCAAATCATCATCGACAGGAACAAGTCCAGAAGTAGGCCTTGGCCGTGGAAAAGGCTTAAGGCAGTGAAAGCTGATTGACTCCCGTTCCTCAGTTGTTCTTTTTTATATTAAAAACAAAAACCCAACAAAAACAATAAACACCCAACGGTCCTTTTCAGGGCCACCCACTTCTCTCAAAAAGAGATAATATTCTTTTTCCCAGAATCAATTAAGACTCAAAATCTGTTACAAATTTTGCAATCCAATTCACAACAACACTTTAAAAAGTTCATAAACTTCTGTGTATATTTTTCACTCTCAACATTATTTTAATTTCTTCACTTTCACAGGTGTTTCCTCCTCTTCTTCCTCACTTTCTCCTCGTCCTCTTTTTTTAATTTTTTTTCTCTTTCTGAACGTGTCTTGGTTCTTCCTTTCGGGAGGGTACCTCTTCTTCCTGTTCTGAACCCCTGTCTTCTTTTTGCTCCTGTTGCTTTTTTGGGCATTCTGAAGACCAGTGTTCTTTCTCTTGACAAGTATCTTGACTTTTGTCTCTTCTGACACCTATCTTGCTTTTTTGACGGTCTAGACATGCCGTATTCCAGTGTTCTTTCTTCTTACAGATATAGCAAGTATCTTGACATTTATCTCGAAAGGACGGGGAGTCGTCTGTCGGCTTGTCTGAAGAAAACTTTCGTTTGACACCTCGCAAAGCTCTGATCAGAAGTTCGATCAGTGTGGGCTCTTCCATCGTTCTGGTTGGTTTGAGAGTGAAACGAATCCTGGGAAGGAAGATACTGACCCTTTACATAGGGAAAACACTGCTCTGACATGGAAATAGGGACCCATGACGTTTAAAATGGAGTCATTTGACTTTTTGCAATCAAGATGAAACGACCGCATCATTTCGTGGAGAAAGGAGAAGAAAGTAAGAGACAGAAACGTGAACTATCGCCTCGCACAGAGGCTGAAGTCTGGGTACAAATTATGCCAGCCATTTTGAAGATGACATGAGTGAGCCAGAATCCAGACTCAGTCTACACCCAACCAAAGGTCACCAGCATCACCCGAAAAGTACTACCACATTCGAGAGACGGAAACATTTAGAACTACGGCTTACATGTACACGGTGAAGTTTAAAGATTTCAAGTCCGAAATACCATTAAAGAAAGCAGAGGGGTTCATCACTGAGGTGTGGGATTCTTTGTTAAACGCACTGAAACGACAATGTGAAGCCAAGAAGACGATCGCTTCAGACTTTCCATTCATCACAACAGTTTGAAGTCGCCGCCAGTTTAATCGAGTTTAGCAGCCCGGCAGAAATGACACCTTCCAAAGTTATCGACAAGATTCAACACGTGCAACAATCCAACGACAAGTTTCCCATCACCGATGGAAAAGCGACCCTGTTTATAACCCACGTGTCTCTACCCCAAGGGACAGGACAACGCAGAAAAGTGTTATTGGTGCACGCGCCAAACAACGAATTGAAGCAGAACTCCTATCCAAAGACACACTCTGTGGCATTCCTGAGATGCAAAAATTGCAAGACGTATTGACTCCACGCTACACATTGAAAGTCGACCCTCAAGAAGTGAGCTCTATTGTTTCGAGACAAAGATTTCAAAGACGGAAAATACATTCACGTCAATCGTCATGATGAACATTTCGATGCCATTACCATTATCGCCGCATTCCTGGGATACATTTATCAGTGTGACTATATCTATAACAATCAAGAGCAACACAAGCATTGTGGATCGAAATGCTCAGGATGTTTGGCCTCCCAACCGGGTCTTGACGAAGGACAAGAATGGGTGCATTGCCCAGCTTGTCAGTGCACTTTTGTCAGTCCAACCTGTTACCAACAACATCTGAAGATGCAAGGTTTACAGAAGAAAAGAGTGTGCTTTACTTCTGGACAAGGCATAAGTACCAATAGTTCCAAGACACACGTTTGTCCAGAAAATAAACGAGGTCACATTGGCGCCAAATCGTGGAGTTGGAGCACGAATGCTACATTCAAAAATACCATTCCAAACATCAAGACCGGAAGAAATGGAATTTTATCTTTTTCGATTTCGAATGCATGCAAGAGACCGGTATTCACATTTCTAATTTCTGCGTGGCTCACCGAGCGTGCGAGTAGTGCATCTAAGAACCTATCTTTAGTCATTGCCCCACTGCAGCAATAATCCTGGAGGACGTGAACAAATCTTTCGGGGACCGAACAAGCTAGCCGATTTTGCGGGATGGATCTTAGACCCCATCGACGAGACATGGAGCCATGAGAACATCGAACATTACGTAGGTTGCCATCGCCATGTCACGCTGATGGCTCACAATTTCACTGGATACGATGGACAGTTTCTTTTGAGATACTATACGTAAAAAAGTACCGAACATCCTAAAGTGACTTTGAACGGAGCCAAAAGCATCTACATGCAAGTGGGACAAGCACGATTTATAGATTCGATGAGTTACTTGACCATGCCTTTGAGTCGAATGCCTAAAACGTTTGGAATGACAGAAATGGCCAACGGCTTTTTTTGCACTTTTCAATACCGAAGCCAATCAACACGCTGTACTACCCTATTTGCCAGAGGTTCACTACTACGACGCCGATAACATGCGCACCGAACAACGAGAAGCTTTCTACGCTTGGTACCAGACTCACCCGTCGGACCTCTTCGACTTTCAGGAACAAATGTTAAAGTATTGTCGTTCCGACGTGGACATTTTACGGCGTAGCTGTGGACAGTTTCAAGAACTGTTCATGAAACACGGAGGGATCTATCCTTTGAAAGAAGCCTGCACCATTGCCAAAGCGTGTTCCTTAGTATACCACCAACGATTCATACCCGAAAACACCCTGGCTGTCATCAGCCTTCAAACGACCAACCTTGTCAAACGTCGATACTCGGTCAATGCCCTACGCTGGCTACATTACTTGTGCGACAACGAAGACAAATGGATTCAGCATGCCCGAAAGAAGGAGGCGAATAGACCATCGGACTGTAATCGGTGGATGGCTGAGACACAGAAAACGCCAAGATCGTGTACGAGTTCAACGAGTGCATATTTCAAGGATATCCCCTCTGCTACCCTCAACGTGACATTAAAAATCAGTTTTTGCAACGGACCATGGAATAATTATACCAGGCCACTTGTCAGCGACGCTCGAAGTTAGAATAGCAAGGATACCAAGTGATGGAAATTTGGGAACACGAGTATGATCTTCGTTTGAAAACCAATCCCGTGTTTAAACGTATCGTCGAAAGTTACAAGCTGGTGAACCCTTTGAACACGCTGGATAGTTTATACGGAGGACGGACGAATGCGACCTGTTTGCTGTACCACGCCGACGAGGAAAAAGGAGAAGAAATCAAATACTTAGACGTGTATTCGCTGTATCCTTACGTGTGCAAATATCGTCACTTTCCCGCATGGCATCCGCAATAGCTGACCGAACACATCGACCTGGACAACATGCGACAATACGAAGGATTGATTAAATACAAAGCCTCCCGCGTACTTGTACCATCCCGTTTTACCTCGCCACTGCCAAGGAAAACTGACGTTTTCCGTGTGTCGTACTTGTGCCGACACGTGCAACCAAGACCGATCTTGTCAGCACACGCAGTAAGAACGCACTTTGTCGGGAACATGGGTCAGCGTGGAATTACTTAAAGCTCTGGACCTGGGATACAAACTGTTAGAAGTGTACGAGCTTTACCACTTTCCCAAGACACAAAAGTACCACAAGAGCGACGAGACTCAGAAAGGCATTTTCGCAGACTACGTGGATGCCCTAAGTAAATTCACAGATAAATATTGGGAGCAGGAAGGCCTCACTTTAGACCACGTGGAGAAAACCAAAGGAAGGCGATCGTTTGCCAAAGTGATGTTAAATTGCTTGTTGGAGCAAAATGCCACAAGGTACGAGAATTCTTTCAAACACCGCGAGAAGCTCCCATTCTGTGTAGGATTGCAGAGTTATTGTTGACCCCATCCCTACGAGAAGAACATGATGATGTCCACTCCTCCTTCGACAGAAGTCAAAAAGAAAGAAGGGAAACCGGAAGTGAAAAAAGAAAAGAAGACAAAAGCCATCATATTTCCACCGCCACCACTTTCACCCCTACCCTCGACTTCTACTCCCGAGGAACATCGGGCACGTAAAGCCGTTTCCAAACCACTATTTCGCCCCATCCAAAGTAGCAGCAGCGACAAGTGGGTGACTTATTAAAAAATGAAGAAGGTGTTAGCCAGCATTTACTACGATCTACCCCATCATGCAGGTTCAAAAATTGTATCGTGCTGTCAAAACCCGTCTGAAAAGTCTCCTTTCACCTCAAGTGAAACGATGGTTACAAGAACAAGCCACGTACACTTTATACGAACCCATTCAACGAAAATTTTCCAGAAGATACACCCGAATGGAGGGCATCGATCATGAATGGCAAGCCGCGTTGACCTTATGTCTCTCATTTGGCAACCTACAATCGTGGCTACAAATATTTATTTTGTGTCTTTTCCGAATTTGCGTGGGTCATACCATTGACTTCCAAATCGAGCAGGGAGTTAGTGCGAGCCCTCAAACTGGTGTCACCCACTTCGATGGCAAACCGACAAAGGCACCGAATTTTTTGAACCAAGCTTTCTGAAAGGAATTAAAGAAACGAGACCTTCTATTTCTCACCACCGAGAATCCCGAAACCAAAGCCAGTATCGTGGAACCTTTTCACTGCACCTTGAACGAACGCATGTGGAAATAGTTTACGCATCAACACATTTTCAAGTACATCGACGTCTTACCGCACCTGGTCCAAGCGTACAACCGATCTTACCATCGAAGCATCATATGTGCTCCACAAGAAGTGACTCCCGACAACGAAGTGACTGTTTTTGAGGGCCTGTCTGGTACGTCCCCGACGGTGGCTGTCCCCAAGAAAAGTGGATTGTTGGTAGCAGGAGATAGGGTGAGCATTGGCAAAACCAAACGCACTTTCTACAAAGGTTACTTACCCAACTGGACCACCGAATACTTTCGTGTCACTGGACGAGTGATAGGCCTTGATCCTGGAAGACATGAACGGGGAAGTGTTAAAAGGAACGTTTTACTTGCCCGAGTTACAACGCGTAACCAAAAAGGAAGACGAAGTGTACGATATCGAAAGGATTCTCGAACGAAGAAACCATAAAGTGGGAAAACGCCTTGTCAAAGAAGTCAAAGTGCGTTGGAAAGGATATCCTCCCAGTTTTGATTATTGGATCGACGGTTCGCAATTCATCGGCAAAAAAAAGAAGTGACCGTCATGCCCTTCAATACATATTCAACCGCTACCACCGCATTGACCACTTCTTCACCGAGTTCTTCTCTGCAAGATCTACAAAAGTAACCCTTGTGGGTGTGCTGTGGAGAACGTGTGCCTAAAACGCAAATCGCCTTTCTCTGCCAAATCTTTGTGGTGTATTGTGTCATTGGTGCGGCCATTGCCAATTTGAGTTTTCAACAAGGAGACAAACAATTGTGGACCATTTTGCTCATGCAGTTGCATTGGTTACCTTCACCACAATCCTTCCCTGAAATACTCCTCAAACGGGAACAACGGGAGTCTTGTTTCCAACGTCAGTCACCACTCCAACGATAACCACAACAGCGATCCCTTTTAGACACTCCTCTCACTTCCAGTGACCCCTCGGATAGCAGCAGAACTCTGGAATTATGAACAACAACTAATTTTACTTAACTTTTCCCAGTGACAGTTCCATGGAGGTGTTTCCCAACAATACTTTGAGATGTTACACGGCCAAATTACCTGAGACCATCCAATTAGATCACGAAGACCATTGGGAAGTGGCTTTAGTGGAAATGATTTACCCTATACAAATCATAAACATCACTGAAACTCAAAACACTTTCGAGGTCGAAATCCTGATCGTCCAATTGCAAGAAGAAATGAATTTAGCAAGCAATTCATCATTCAGCATCTACACGTTGAAATTTCGTGGAGGCTATTATTTTAGCTGTGCACATTTGGTGGACACAATTGCTGACAGGTTCGAGGCAGCGTTTGGCAAAGCCCTGAACAGAGTCTAAAAAGTGTTAAGAGTGAGTGCCATAAAGTGGCTCGTCACCTACTGATAAAATGTCAGGATACCGGAACATTGTCCATCAGGTTTAATGGTAGTTTGTTTGAAAATTTGGGTGAACATCCACAGATGGTAGCATATAATCTGAACCCGAAGATCAACAGTAATATGGATTTTTACAGGCTTTTGGATCCCCTGTAGAACTGAACCAAGGACTCAATTTGATCATTGTGTATTCCGATGTGGTGGAGTACAACTTTGTGGGACACACTCCTGTACCTGTACTACGTGTCATTCCTTTCAAAGTGGATTCTACCGCGACCGATGACCAGGAAGGTGAACACATCTATCACGATCACCGCGAATTTGTACATCCTCACTATTTAACCGTCAGTATGTCGTATTTTGACACTGTCAACATTGCTATAAAAGAAGATCTGGCACAAATAATCCATTCTTCAAAGGAGAGTCACGGAGAAACTCCATTTTCGAAAACGATTCTCTAACGAGTTGTAAGTCATGTATCCAGTGTACCGAAGGGTCGCCCGACAGCGAAGACATGGTTTTGGAGATATGCTGAAATCGGCCTTCCGTTCGGTGGCCCCGGTTTTGAAGCCGATTGTGGCACTAGGATTGCAAGCTTTGAAAGATGCCGCATTGACGCACGGCAACGAATTTCTCCAAATTGTCATAATCGACAATCAAAGCCACAAAGAAGCTTTCTTGAGAGTAGGCAAAAATGTCTTGCTTCAAACGGACAAAGACATTTTGGGACGGCGAGAAACTCCGATAAATGCACTGGACGCTGCCGAGTCAGGCATTCGTGCTTTCCTGACGCCACTGCAATAACAAGACAGAAAGAAACGATAAGGACTTCCCACCCCTATAAAGATCAAGAAAAGAAGAACCGTCCGAGACTTAAACGTTTTTGATTATTAAAAAACATAGAGAAAAAAAAAAGAAATGATGCACCGTGAGTTTTGAGGATGTTCCAAGTCAAAACTGGATCTGTTTGCAATGTTAACCACCATGATGACGATGCAAGAATCACAATGGGTCGAATTTCATCCCGTCTCCTCTGTGAAGGACTCAGGATCAGCTCCCATCGAGTTTGAAATCAAAGGACAGACCGAAGATTACATCTATCTGAATAGCATTTACCTGTACTTGAAAGTAAAAGTGAGCGACACATCGACGGACGGTCCCGATATAAAGGACGAAGATAAAGTATCCCCCGTCAACAATTTCATGCATTCCTTATTCAGTGGAGTGGATTTGTACTTGAATAACAAACCGGTCAGTAGCATTATGGACACTTACCCTTACCGAGCGTACCTCATAAATCTCTTGACGTACTGAAAAGAAGCAAAGAACACTCATCTTTGTTGTTATAGTCTTTATTATAGAACAATTGTGTGTGTAATATTTAGATGTGAGTTCATGAGTTGACATAATGATTTAATTGCTATTATGCTGATGAAAGGTCTTCGAGAGTGTGTTTATTCTCGTATGTTTGGACAAGGAGGCACAATTGTTGTTGTTGTTGTTGTAGGGTTTAACGCTATTTTTCAGCACACGATATGCTCTACATAGTGGTCATTATTAATGGTAGATGAAGAAACCGGGAAATCCCGGAAAGAACCACCGACTCTCGAGAAGCTACTGGCAAGCTTTCTCACATACCCACATTGGCCGAATCCGAGACTCGAACCCACGCAGACAGAGGTGAGATGGCAGTGATCCGTAACGGAGAGCGCTTTAGACCACATGGCCACTCGGGGCCCCGAGGCCCAATTGTACGTCCCTTCTAATCCACAGGAAGCTTTCTGGGTGTGATAGGACGCCACCCGAAGATTAAAGAGGGCAGAAGACGTGGAGGGCCATGAGAATAGGCAATAGTGGGAAGGTGCAGGGCCAGAGACAATGGTACCAGAATTACCGACAAGGAGGGCTGGAAGAACGTAACAAGGGTACCGGAAGTACCGACAAGGAGGGCCGAGAGAACGGAAACAATGGTACTGGAAGTACAGACAAAGGAATACAGGGCGAAAGTTATAGATGAGTAACACAGAAGGGACATAGGAAGAAAACACTCACCTTTAATTTCTCATTATGAAATAACTGGCAGTTTGAATAGGTCTTGTATTGAGTGAAAGCAATTGCATTGCAAAATTGTCCTTTAATTGTTGAATACCGTGATTTAGTTTATTATATTGTTATATCTTTCACCTTATTATTTGTATATTTTATACAGCTACGCCGTCGGCTTTGCTGACGGGGGGGGGGGGGTCGTAGCTATTTCACTTTTTAATTCTCCGTCCTTCTCCGGGGTTAGTAATAATTCAGTAGGGGGGCACATCACACACACACACACACACACACACACACACATACACACACACACACACACACACACACACACATATATATATATATATATATATATATATATATATATATATATATATATATATATATATATATATATATATATATATATATATATATTTGTCTTTTTACGTTATTTTTGGACCCATTGTCCCATCCCTAGTATCCTCTTCCTAGTTTCTGTTAATTGCAGCCAATAAAATGCAGAAATTTACACAAATTGGACTCGTTACTCTTGATTTAAGAACATTTAGTTTAGTGAAAGGGATCAATTCAATTTCATTATCAAGTAAATAACCCGATATGGAAAATTAATTAATAAATCAATAACATAAATTACAAAACGATCACATATATTAGGGTAAAATATTAATTGTTTGTCTTGAAATTTCATGTCAAGATTTATACACTGATTAGCACATAAATTAAGCTATCTCTCTGTTCAGGTGCTTCCTCGAATTGCTGTGTTAAGAGATAAGCTATAATCATTGGCAGCGGGCAAGTGAGCTTTGTGTTGAGATAGGGTGTTACTTCATTCATCAAAACCTTACAGGAAGCACTATATAACATGTTTGCTTCGCCAGTATTGCGCTATAATCCTATACATACATACATACATACATACATACATACATACATACATACATACATACATACATGCATGCATACACACATGCACACATACCCTCATACATACATACATACATACATACATACCCTCATACATACATACATACATACATACATACCCTCATACATACATACATACACACACACACATAAATACATACATACACACAGTCACACATACATACCCTCATACATACATTCATACATACAGACAGACATACAGACAGACATGCATGCATACATACATACATACATACATTCACACATAAATGCACACATACAGCACACATATATCCACACATACCTTCATACATACATACATACATACATACATACATACATACATACATACATACATACATACATACGTACGTACGTACGTACGTACGTACATACATACATACATACATACATACATACATACATACATACATACATGTATCTCTTCTGTAGATGCCTGGTTCAGAGAAAGGGGCTGCTGGGTTTTGTTAACCAAAGGGTTAACTTAGTCGGAATCTCTTTACTGTTCTAATGCATCAGCTGTGTCTCACAGCTGGGCCATAGAGTAAGACACAAAATCATTGTCTCTCCACATAAATCCTCTGTTTCCATAGAACTTCATAATCTTCGTGACAGCCGACACTGCCTCCACATACACTTGGTAGTCTAGGTTGCATACCATATTGCTAACAATGGTTGATGATTCAACAGTGGCATACGTCTTGGTTGGTTTGTTATGAGAATAGGTGACACAATGGGACATATAAAAATATGAATTTACCATTGCGCGACAACACATTCGCTTTTGTATAGAGTCTAGAACCGGATCGAAATGGATTGGAATGATCTTGCAATCAAAGCGCTAGTAACCAATTCAGTCAGAGTGTGTTGAATACCTTCCAACCAGAGGACAGCAGAGGCGTGACCTCACTTTCAGAATATATATATATATATATATATATATATATATATATATATATATATATATATATATATATATATATATATATATATATATATATATATATATATATATATATTGTTGGCGTGATTGAGGGATGGATTCGCGATCTGCGTTTAATACTCTCTTTGCTTCGAGTTCATAAGTTAAATGTTCGCATCCCCACATTTACACCAAGCTGGAGATAGAAATACATACATGCGCACGAGCGTTCCTGCAATTTACGATTGCGCGACAACACATTTGGCCGAAATGAAGACGATATGTTTATGTGCGCCTGCCTCAGATATATTGTATAATCTGAGTGATAGTACAACTACAACAGCAACTAGTAGTACTACTGCTACTACTTCTACTACTACTACTACTACTGTTGCTGCTGCTTCAGGCAGTATTCTTGATAGAGAATAGAATGACCTCAATTTAACTTTGGCTGACTCCTTATCGTTTCCGCAAGACGTTTTGACTGTGGTGGCAGTACACATTCACCTCTTCCATCTTTGCCAGTGTACGATGATTTCGGAAAGATACACAATGAATAGTTGGAGATCATTTTTTCGACGTCAGAAAGAAGAAGAAGAATACTTTTTTCAAGAACAGCAGAAAAATAAGAAGAAAAGAATAGGAAATTTTTTAATAATAAACAGAAGGAACATAATGTAAACAAAACAGTGAGTATTTTACAACATATTTGGGTGGAGGTTTTTTTTACCAGACATTTGGGTGGAGTTAAGGCATCTGAGTGAAATGTATTCGACGTCTTTAGCACAGAAGAAGAGAAAGAGCCCTTAACTATCGAAGACTCCTAAACCTTCTATGCCTACATCGACACTCACCGTCACTTTGGCGCTACCAACTGTTACTACTACTACCACTACCAAAGCAGCATCAGCAACATGAGTAATTTTTGTTCGTGTAAAAAGATTAAGACAGTTACGGCTAATCAGTTACGGCAATGGGTTTCACGTTTATAGATTTTTATGAAGAAACCCCTTCCCCAAATATTTAAAAAGGCCAATGGCCATTTTCAGGGCCATCTATATCTCTTAGAAAAGAGATACCATTTTATGATTGCCAACTAAAATAAAACTTAAATCCCTTCAAGGTGTGAATATTGGAGATAGTATCCATGTTAAAATAATAATAAACGAGACACTTAAATTTTTGTTGTATTTTTTGTGAAATCAGGGTCACATTAAAAATCCATTTTCCTCTTTCTTTCACCTTCTTGCTCTCTTGATTTTCTTCAATGGCATGGGTTCTTCTTCTTCTATTTCAGTTTCTTATACTTGTCTCGCTTCTTCAAATTTCTTTACAGGTATGGGTTCCTATGTTGCTGTTTCGTTTGCTTCTGACTACCGCTCGCTCTCCCTTTTCTCTTTGTTTCTTTGGACACACTGAAGGCCAATGATTTTTCATGACATTGATAGTAGATATATTTAATTTTGTCTTTGGTTTCTCCTGTCTTCAGTGTTCCTTTTATTGGACCTTCCAGACATTCAGGAACCCAATGTTCTTTCTCATGACAGATAAGCAGGTATCTAAGTTTTTCGGTGAATGGAGTAGTCCGTAGTCTAAGTGGAATTATACTTTGGAATGGCTGTCTGTAGATTTCTGACGAGAAGTGCAATTCTGTTATGGCTCTTTCATCTTTACAGACTGAAAGCGGAATGAGTGTATTCTCTTTGGGTGAGACGTTCCCTATATAGGTAGAGAGTATGTACCCTAGTCAAACCAAACTTTGAATCAAAATGAAAAGATCACACACCTTGCTGAGGAGTAACATATGAAGCAGGGTTGATGAAGACTTTCGGCGTCGCCTTATATGCTCATTGTTCGCACAAGTATTGAACAGTGCATGAGTGAACCTGAGGCAACACGATCAAGAGAGAATGTAGTTTAAGATCAAGAGAGAATGTAGTTTAGAAGCTCTTGAAGATCATTTATACCAGAAACGAGTATCGACCTAGCGAGATGAATTCAAGACAGCTAAGTGATAGACTCACCGACTCCAAGTTCAGTATTGAGTAAAAATTTTCATCGATAGCGACAAATTCGTCGCGAAAACTGAGTGAGGGACCCACTGCTGGCTCAAATTTAGTGCAATGCTATGCTCTGCGACCAGAATGATGCTGTACCCTTTGACATCAACAATGCATTACGACCCTGCCGCTCCTCAACTATCGAAAGAGATGCAACATTACCGTCCCGCTTTATTAGCGAAAGTGATGCAACACTAACCTTCTGCTCTGCTAGCAATAGTGTTGCCGTTAGTATGCCTATTTTCGGATGTCATCCATGCACTTGAGAACGACTTTGGATACCACTAACTCATCTAGATTTACAAATCAAAGGAGAATACATGTTTCCATGGTTTTGCTTGGCATTATGTCTTTGAAAGTCGATTGAACAGGTTTAAAAATGACCCTAATATCTGGATGGATTACACACTACCAAAACTTAAGCCAGTGATAGATTTACTTGGGATTAGGTGGCAAGGAATAGTGTCTCGGTTGTGGTGTGAAGATTCACCAGTGGGAGTATAACGATTAAGCTTTCCCGGGACATGTCAGGTGGTCTCTGCGACGTCACTTTCTTCCATTGGTGGGTCATGATTATTATATATATATATGGATACTTTAGAAGAGAGAATTCGTAGTTTACCTTTGCAGCTGCGAGAACGTATTTACAAAGATTTTGTGCAGATCTAAGTGAAATACAAAGAACAATTGCACAATGTAAGATATAGACGTTTTGACCATTGGTATCTGAATGATATAAGCTATAACAAAGCTATTAGTTTGAAGATGTTCAAATGATCAGATATTAATCAACAACTTCCTGCCTCCTGTAAGATTTTGAATGTCACGACTTATGCCTACCATATTGCAGTTATACTCAAAGTTCCGTAGAATGAAGTCCAGTGAAAGACTCCAAACTTACATGAGAAACCTATTAAAGAAGTATCGCCTCAAGACGAAACTCCTTCGAATATGTTGTGTAGTGAGCTAACGAATACATTTCTTTACTACCAGATTTTATTTTTCAAACGTGTCAATATTTCACTTATTTGGAACATTTGGGAAATCATCTTTTGATAACGAGTGACTCCTCGGAGATAAGAACCATCGATTATGAATAACCAGTCTTATGTAACATTACTTCTTAACAGTTATATGTTGTGTTTCCCAACACACCTTTTGTTGTTTCATATTCAAATTATCTCAGTCATTTCAGTCGGATAAGGATGCTCACTAGGAAGTAGCATTGGTAGAAATTATTCATCCCACGCAAGCCATCCATGTCAACGAAGGTCAAAACATTTTCGTCGTTTCTGTCCTAAACGAACAAATTCGAGAACACTTGGACAAAAATGGTGCTCTCATTTGCGAATTCAAACTTGGATCGCCAGCAAAAACTCAATTGAACATCTATGCTATGAGTATTCCTACAGAATGTTTTTTCATGTTCAACATCAAGTCGATATGATCAGTTTCTCAAAGAACTGTGAAAACTCGGCGAAGTGTACCATAAAATTGTTCATCGTCTAAAAAAGTATTTTTCTGAATTCAAACCAATGGATATTACTCTTTGTTTCGGTTTGTTTACTATTCTGGGTGAATACACCTTTCTCGCTCCATGAAAGACTTTCGCAACTACGGTCGATTCTACAAGAGTTTTCGTTACCCTTGTACACGGATGTCGTCGAGTACGGCTCTGTGGGAAACATGGGCTTCACCGTTGCTAAGAGTCATTCCTTTCAAAGTGGATTCTGTCATAACTCTTTACTATGAATGAGGAAAGACGTATCACATTCACCAAGTATTTGTACATCATCATTATTTTCTCGTCAGTAAATCGTATTTTGGCAGTGACAATATTATTTTCAAAGGAGATCTTGGAAAAAATATTCAATACTCCAAAGGAAAAGTCATGGTAAAATTATATTTTCTGAAACGATTCTCCAATGAATTGTAATGAGCATATTTTGTGTGCAAAGAAGTTCCTCGAGGACGAGGACATGATTTAGGAGATATGTTATAATCATCGTTTAGTACGGCAACACCCATCTTAAAACCGACGGTGACTCGAGGATTGTATGCTTTAAAGGATGCAGCTCTGATGAAAAGAATTTATCCTAATCGTAATCACTGACAAATTCAGTCATAAAGAAGCGTTCATAAAACAGAAAAAAAAACCAACAACTGCTTCAAACTGGAAAAAGACTTTTTGTGTCGACGAGCCCCCCTATAAATTCGCTTCACACTTGTGGGCTAGGCTTTACTTCTTCGTCTATGCAACAGCAAAGACAACACAAGAGGTCACGACGAAAACCCTTCAGACTTCATAGGCATGTTTAGAAAGAAGAATTGAAAAAGAACAGCAGCGGTGACATAATTTGACGTTTTATTATATTCCTAACTGAAAACAGGAAATAATCCACTGAGCTTCTTGCTAATGTTCCAAGTCGGAACTCGATCTGTTTGCCATGCCACCGACGATGATAACCAAATCGTTCATGCATTCATGTGGCTGCAAAACAAGTTTCAATTGAATAGAATGGGTTTACGCCTGAGACTGAATAGTGATAACCAGTACAAAAAGAAGACCAAGAAGCCATACTTTACGTGAGCCTTACGGAAGTCTTACCTAAAGTGTGAAACGATATCAGTCAAACTCTGAACAGAACGACAACCAAGTATCCACTGTGACGAGTGGAAGCGAAACTCTAACCATTGCCTCTGGACTCCGATCCAATCGAAGATCATGGTTTCCAAGGACATCTACCGAAACGTCTGCTCACTGCATCGTCACAAATAAAAATCAAATTTTATTTATATTCGGACTAATAATTTATACGTTTACATTGCATGTATCAGTACCATATATTTCAAATGTCTCAAACCAGTAAGAATAAAATCCAAACGAGATTAAATAGGCACTTCATCCAAAGCACATGCAAACTTCTATTAAAAATGGAACAGGTGAACATCACCCAAAACATTAAGAAACAACAACAGCTCATTATTAGAACCTAGCAACAACAGCCAATCCCAATCAAGCGACCTGACACAGCAAAAACTCAACAAAGCCAACGTGCACCAACGGATTCACAACAGCCAAGAACCAGGTCCGTCTAAATCAACCACAGAAAAAGTGTGGGAGGAAATTAATCGATTATTGAAAAGATTAGACAATCCTTATTGGAAATCCAACGAATCATAAAAAAGAACGAAACACCTGAAACAACTGTACAAGAGAAAGGTAAGAAACCAATCAGTGGAAATCAAACAGTCAAATCATCAGCAGGATGTCCAGAAGAAAGCAATCAGACTAAAGTTCAGAAAACTGAAAACAAAAGGACAACTACAACATTCATAACATCAACAAGGAAAGTACATATAAAATTTCGAAATACATGGAGGAAAATGTACAACTATATAGCGTGACTCTAATTGCAAAGGTGGTTCACACTAAATTAGTAATAGGGAATAGTCCTTATTTGCTAACTGGGCAGAACTTAACTTACATTATATCCTAGACGTTGCAGGGACGTTTGGAGTCTCCTGCCAAGCTATATCCCTCCTTTCCATTCTTTGACATGGAAAAACAAATGTGTGGGCCGATTTCCACTATTCCATTCCCACCAGATGTCTTATGCTGCAGTAAAGGCCTAACTGTAGACGAATGCACTTGTGGACCGATTCTCACTCGTCTAGCGTACCTACTATGTCCATTGCCCCTCAACATCTAGTAATTAAGTAGCTTATTTGGTATGTATACACGTGTACAGGAGTGTTGCTCTAATTTCCTTCCGAACCATAAATTAAATACCCCACGTTGTGGACAGCAACGAAACACACATTCCTAAATGGGCGCAAAAATCTTCAATTCATGGCCAGTCATATTGTAGTGCCACTCGCTGCGATTGTGTGCAAGCATAATAGGAAAAATGACAACCCAATATGCCAAATGGGAACGTTGTAACAATCTATCTGTTTGATGGTGTGGGTCGGAATGAGGAGATAGTGTAGTTCGTCAGAGAAGGCGTGGAAAATAATTGGCGAAGATAATGGCAGCCTGGTCAGAGGAGAAAATGGCAGGGAAGCGGAATAGTGGAGAAAAGGACTTTGAACGTCTGAACAAAAATGAAATGATCTAAGAAGGGGTTAGGCAATAGGAGCTAAAATCTATATCCCTGATGAACGACGGACGCTTGAGGAGAAAGGTCAAATAGCCACCTTTTAAATTCCTTGTCTCCACCAAGGCGAGGGGAAAACGATGTCAGGCCTGCGGTCCCCCAAAAGGAACGGACGATCACTAATACAAAGTGGTCTCACAAACCCAACGGCCAACAGATCTCTAGAGATATATTACTCAAAATTATTGTCGATATTGATATCTTTTATGTTTGAGTATTATATTGCTGTATTAAAAAACTGCGAAATAAAAAACAAGAAATCCCTTACCCCTTTATTGTATTTTGGTATAGTATGTTGATTAGGGTATAGTGTATCAATAAACACTCATGAATATGTTTGCATGTGATACTGTGTATCTGCTTCTATAGTATGACTATAAATGCTCCTACTTTTGTGTGATAGTATGTTTGTGTGTCTGTAAGTATAGCGTGTCAATAAACACTCATATTCTTGTGCAATAGTATCTTTGTATTTTTGTAATAATTTTATTGGGGAGGAGTGTAAAGTGTGTCTAAAAACACTTCTACCTCCTAATATTATGTTTGATTGTATGTTAGTATAGCGTGTGTATAAACATGTCTACCCTTTTCATTGGATAATCTGTTGTAGGTTGGATGGTATAACAAAAAGTGGTGTTTTGGATAGTAATATAAGCCTTTAACTTTACATTTCTTATGAATGTCCATATTTTCATAGTCCCATACGTTTGCATGCAGTGCAGCGCCACTATGGCGTCAAACTTACATCGTAACGTTGATTCCCATATTCAGGTCAGCAACTTCAAATAATGTTTACAGTATTTACTCCATAGCCTCTATATCAAATTCCAGTTTGGGACTATAAGCAGCTTATGTGTTTGCTATGGCCCCAAATCCATAGTTTGCATGTAGGGCTACTGCGGCCCGAGACCTTACCCTTATATGCAGTACCTCTATGGTCCCAAACATACGGAGTAATGCTCATTCTGTATGAGGTCAATCACTTCAGACAATGTATACAATTGTAACTTTATATTATTAATGTTAAATTCCCGCTTGGGGCTATGAACAGTTGATAAGTATACATGTAGAGCCACGATGTGCCAGAAATGGGGTTATAATTTTTAGAACTTGTTTAACACAGGTATCCCGTAATGAGACCATGTGTTGCATACTATTAATCTTCATTACTGATAATGATTAAAATTAATGTCATTTATGAAGAAAAATAATGTAATGCTGAAGAAAAGAAAAAACATGAATATTTTGTTTTCTTTAACATAAAACTTGTTGAATTTTTTTTATAAATGAGAAGAAATTACATTTGTTTTATGGCCGACTGGTTTCGCTTTCTTTTATAGGAACGTGATAAGAATGCTTAATGTGTGACTCATTACTCATCATTACACGTAACAAAACTCTCATCAACTACTGTTTCATTTCAAAATGGATCATCAAACTTCATTTTTATGATTGGAAACAATTGACACATGTCACGTCATCTTTGGTCAAAATTGAAAGCTTCCAGATTATAAATTCTTATTTCCACAGTTTCCACGTCACACCAGCTTTGTTCTAAATTGAATGCTTTCAGATTAACAATACCCTCTCCGCGATATGTTAGAGGTCCCTAAAATGATCAGCCACTTGGAAGGTGGGGTCATTAACTTTCCAATTGTTGCTCCACCTAGTGACATTTAGGAATGACACGATATGCTTTTGGTTTTCTCTCCGTTTTCGTGAACGAAAAGGTTTGGATTAGGGTCAATATGTTATACTGGTCGAAATATATCTCTTTAGAACAGGTTAAGCCACATTTTCCCATATAAAGACATTGAAGTAAATACATATACAACATATCAGTACTATTCACAGAATAAATTTAGCTCTTATTGTCGAAGAATTTTGTTATAAAGTAAATGAATTCAACATGCTAAGACTACTAAAGACCTTGAGTCCATACAAAGAAAAGAAAAGTAATTAAACAGTGGATTAGATTCTGACATAATGATGCAAATTTCTGCATTTTAACGTTCATACGGTATTTCTCCTTAATAAGCCCCATGTATGGAGCTGGATTGGCAACTTGCTAATTAGTTAAGACATGTGCGATGGGGTTATCTGTTCATAAGGCTGGAACAAACAATATGTCAGAAAGTGTGTAAATACGTGAAGAGGTGGAGAGGTAGAGGTCGCTGTTGGTTTGGGGTGTGGGGGTTTATAGGTTCTAAACATGGGCTTAATATAAATACTGAGCAAATGTATTATGCCAGCAGTGTGAATTATGATGTACATGATAAAGAGTTGTACTGTGATGTGATGTAATGTTGTACATTCGTTGCACTTCATATTCTTTAGAGAGTGTGTTGCTGACTACATGTGGGGTCCTACCATAAGGTCCATCTGAAGGATCATTTTTTATTATTTCTGCCATTTTGATTCTATATCTTTTGGACAGTGAGTGGATGATAAAATAGGCATTTTTGACCCGCCACCACAGAGTGTTGGTCGATAATATCTCAAGGGACCTTAAATATGTTGTCCTGTACTAGGCAGCCTCTAATGGGATGGTCCAAAACGAGATCCCCCACCTTCCCGGCCTCACCCGCCCTCGCTAGGTTTGGTCTCTAGGGTATTTCTACTAAGGGAGCAGAGATGAAAATTTTGTTACAAAATTCTTGTCTCAAAAATAATAGAAATGGAAGAATTTATCCCCTCTTACAGTAATTAGTTTCCATCCACCCTTCAACATTTAGTGTCAAGAGCAGATTCGCTCAACACAGCTTTACCAGAAATACCGACAAGTACGCCAGTAAAATTCTGTTTCAAAAAGTGCAAAGACCATACACTGCTATATACAGACAGACTGTTCTAGCTTTTACGCGATGGCATCAGCCGAACGTTTGCTCACAATGTGTGAAAGTAATATCTGTTTGCCCACACATGTATTAGTTCATGGTGAAACGAAGCAGTAGTGATGTAAGAATACGGCCTTGCAGACTATGGAAAATAATTAGTTCTTTTCCGCACAGAGGTGACTTCCAAGAGGAAAACTGCATAAAAGGTAGACTCCCTAGAAACGTCAGGTCAAACGCTCTTGGCGGCCTGACTTTACATTGTCTTTTTGTAAATGATCTCCCTATGAGGTCGACTTAAACTGGGGGTTTTATTTAGAAAATTGGTAACATTTCAATCATTCAAAGAAATTTTCATTATGTACTGTCTGATAGATGCCTCTGTGCCTTTGATGAATTTGACTGTCAGATCAAGCCGTAGCATGGTTTAGAGATTTACGCAGCAAAGGAGGCTCGCGATATTAACCCTGTCCCTGATAATACACGAGCTTCTGGTGATGTTCTCCGCGTCATACCGAATAAAGGCGATGACTAGTGAGCTGCCTTGCCGTACTCTCATACGCGTTCAAAAAGCGGGTGCAACCCTACCCCACCCAAAAAGAACGTTCGCTTACACAACATTTGTGTCGGCAGTTCTTTTGCTCATATGACCCGAAATTAAGGCAACGTCAGCAGCACGGATTGAAAATTACCTTGTATGGTGTTGACTGTACACTGACTGCTGTGTTTCTGTACATCAGTGTGGCACCATTGGAATATTGAAAACTTTTATATCCATTTCCCTTTGTAATTCCCCTTGAGATCACAGGGGTAAGCTGAGGTGTGATTTCTGTAGCTAGAAGCTTTATCAGCCGGCTAGTATACATGAAAGTAAAAAAACATGATGATGTCTGCGTCTTCACCGAAACAAAAATTAATCCTATTTCGGACTACTTAACGAAGGTGATACGTGACAATGTCATCTAAGAGGGTGATTTCAACCTTATCCTTGACAGAGTTCACAAATACAGGACCATGAAAAACGAAATGTGTGCTGCATCACAAAAGGAATCCACTTCGGCTGTGAGTGAAGAAGTGGCAAAATTATCAATCAATAGACAGTGGAAGAGACTGCGCTCACAAAGAGATCATGACATGTCTCGATGAAATTCATAATAAGTTGTGTGGTGTCAGTCGAAACGACATTAACTTTGGAAATAACAGAACCGCCCGAACAACAGTTTCTGACTCAAGGCCTGTCCCTGGCTCTATATCGACCCGTCGCCACGAATGACGTGGAGAGGATAAATTAAAATCCGGTGACAGGTATAGTGAAATCAGAGTTTCCGCCGCTGAAAGAACACCCACCAAAATTTGGTGTTTTTCCCAGAGATTTTAAGCTGGTGCATTTGACGCGGTTGTTCCAAAACGAATGTGATAGTGTCAGTCGTTATTACATTACATTTAAGGCGACACAAGCGCCTCCACCGGCCTTGTTAGAACCCGCCCAGCTCGTACTCAGGAGTTTTAGCATCAGGGGCAATATTAACGGGAGCGGTGCAGTGTGCCTCCTGGCTGATTAAGAAGCCAGTGTCAGCAGCATGATGGCGAGACACCGGTTGGATAAGGCGATCGTTCGGCTTCGAGCCCCTCGATTTCGTTGACACAGCAGGTAATTTTCCATCACGTCCCTCTCACTTGCGACGTGAGATATGTTGATAAAACAAAGTATTTTCCTGGCGAATATAATAGAGCAGACCTGTCTGATAGCCACGGTTACACTTATGGTAGGAGGGACGATCATCTGCACCACTGGTTTTACTAACTCTAGCTACAAAAATGATTCGTCGTCGGTGAACTTGCATAGGCGGTTTCTCAGCTTGCAAGTACTTCTAGCAACCCCGCAAATGCTAATTGTTTGCTTTATGGTTGTAGCTGCAACTAAATAGGTATCGGAAGAAACTTCAAGGGATACTAAGCTTGTAGCAATATATTACCGCCCGCACACGAGGTTGCTGAATGGGTGTTGCAGCGGTCCCAAATCTGCCAGAATCTACCAAAATCTAGCAAGATGTTGCTAAGGCCATATTGTGCCTAAATGTAACCAGCTAGAAACCAATGGCATTTTTATCTTTGGTTAAGGTCGAATTGCTCTTTGCGATACTTCGCCGAAGCGTGTTGTTCTTGTGTGTGGTGAGGTAGTTTCTATATGCTTGCATAATAATACCGCCTGGTGCTATTCACTTGCTGGTGTCACGCGGACTGAGGGTTGTCTTGACGATTCGATACACATCCATTTTCTGGTGATGTCATGTTGTTCCGAAATTCATTTAGGTCCTGCAAGCAGACGTTTTTCCAGAGGTCCACGAAGACAACCATCCGCAAGACGCCATGTCCTCTCGTATCTCGTTGTCACCGACCATACTGGAGTACATCTTAAGGTGGAGGCTGACACTCTCAGTTTTGGGCCTGCACAGCATTCGTCCTTAATCTTGCCAACAAATAGTATGATGGTAATTCTGTCGGGCTAATGTTTTATTTTGCAATCGCTTATTTCATATTGTTGTCCGTCTTCGCCTATACCCCACTATAGGTCGGCCGTCTCGATGTTCAGCAGCAGGCTGTCGGAGTCGTGTACAACAGCCACGACTTTTCGCCGTAGTGCGAACTAATTTGATTGTAGTAGACGTCGTACATGAACTGCATTCTCTTTTCAACGGTCGCCTGCCAGGTATAAATGGAGTGGTTGAGCTTAAAGTTGTCATTCGTTTAGTGAACCGCGAAGATGATGCCGCTATATATTTTCTGCATCTTTTACACTGAGTAGGTATTAAGACGGCGCAACTGTTCCGCTCGCCGTCATGTTGAACATGGTCCACTCAAATCCGCCTCTTGAGGATTTCCATAATCTTTCCAAAGACAGATCTGTTGATCAGTTTAAAGAAGTTCTTCTCAAAAGGATTTCGCTAAGGTTCCCATATCCGTGTTGATCTGGATGTATGGTGCCTTTTACGAGCTTTAGTCGAACTACAGTTCTCGGTGGACCTTGATAACGCGTATCCCAAGTCTGGTGTAGAGCTGAAAGTTTCGGTAATGGACCTTATAGTGCTATTTTGTTCGTAGGCAGGGAACCATCTTTGTGCTTCCAGTGAACTTCCCCTCCGCTTGCTTCAATAAACAGCTGCATGGAATGTACATTACCTCTTGGGTCAGTCGGTCCTCGGTGTACCCATCATGAAGCTTCTCAGGGTAATCGAGGTTACCTTCGAGAGTGTAACCCTTTAGTGTTTCTGCCACATCGATTTGAGTGAAGAAGACGTGTCAACCCACTTAATAACTCTTTTTAGAAGACTACATCATAGCCCTTTCACGGAAGCTGTTGGTGGGAAGGTAGTTTATCCATGTGTTTAACATTTCGCTGTCGATGCATGAAACTGGGTTGTTTACGTTTGCTTGACAGCAGCTCACCATTGAAATGCCCCCATGGATTACCTTCTCAATAAGTAGGTGCATATCGATGTATTTAAGCAGCTAAAGGCTTAACATCAGTCTTCTTCAGGAGGACATCCAAGTTCATACCCGGCAAACTATAATAGTGATTTGGAGCGAGGTTCTGTGGAAAGCTTCGAACACGTCAAATCTCTCATCCATGATGTATGTGAGTTCTATCTTTCTTGTCAACTAATACACAAGGCAAGCTCCATGGACTGATTGAGGGTCGAATGAGGTATTGCTCCAGCATTTCATCAAATATCGCTTTCACCTCTTTCCGTTGCGCGAAAGGCATTCTATATGGCCGTTGTTTAACTGGTGTCTCCAAAGTTGTCTTTATGCTCTGAGCTAAGATGATTGTTCGACCAGGCCTTGTTGTTAGAACATCCTGATATTCGTTGAAAGGATTTCTAATATCGTCTCGTTACTCATTCGACAAGTTGACCCCTAGCGTAACACCAGCATCACCTTCACCTGCTTTTGGAGAAAAATCAATATCCACACCATCGTTCTCGTCTGCCTGCGTCGCCAGCAGCACAGCATGTTTGTATCCACCCAGTAATATTACATGATAGGTTACCGTACCGCGCATACCGGGTACAGATACCTGGTAGTTAACATCGTTTACCTGTCGGACCACACGATAAGGTCCCTGCTATTGTGCCTTCATCTTGGACGAATTTGATGGCAAAATAATAATGACTTCATCCCCATGACTAAATTTTCTTGTTTTCGCGCGAAGTTCGTACAATGCCCTGATTTTCCTTTGGCGATTCAATTGTTTATCTTTGAGAAGAATTCCGATGTCGACCACTTTCTCATGCATAATCACAATATACTCCACAGCTGACTTCTTCCCGACATCCTTTCCTTCCATAAACAAGCCTCGAACATTTGGCATTGGCCCTCTACTCGGCCAATCTGGGTCTTTCTCAAATGGTGAGGATCCGGTTTGCTTATATGGGACTTCGCGGTATGCAAACAACAAATATGGTAACATCTCATCCCATTAATTCTTGCTGTCCGTACAGAACTTCTGCAAAGTTGCCGTTAAAACATTCTACCTTTCCATTCGCTTATTGGTGATAAGGCGTTGTGGTAACTCCACGGATACCCACTAGCTCATACAACTGTTTCAGTAAGGTGCTAGTGAAGTTGGTCCCTTTGTCTGTTAATAGGACCATTGGAAGACCAACACGGCTAAACAGCTCAAACAGTGCCCTAGATACACTCGTTGTCTCCATATCCTTCAAAGGAAACACTTCGGGATACCTCGTTGAATCATCAACAACCGTCAGAATGTATTTGTGTCCAGGCTTCGTACTAGATAACGGTCCTACAATATCCATTGCAATTTTTGAGAACTGTTCTGTTATCACCGGTAGGCAAACCATTGGTGCTTTATCACCTGTAGTCCGTTTTGCTGTCATCTGACATTCATGACGCGATGTACAATATATTTTTACATTGGAAAATATTCCAGGCCAACATAACGATTGGAGAATCCTCTCTTTTTTTTCTCCAATTCCATGTGACCTACAAGGGGTCTATCGTGTGCCATTTCCAGTAATATTTTTCGCAATCGTGCTGGTACAATAAGTTGCTCCCCTCCACGCGAACTATCACCAGATTGCAATTTCCGTCGCAAAATATCATACTCCCAGAAGAATGCTATTGACTCCTCCTCAGCCTCTTCACGAGTAGCAAAGGACTTCTCTCTAATACTTTGCAGTGAAATATCTGCAATCTGTAGTTTCTACAACATGTCCTTATTGATTGCTGAAAGTTTGTCAAATTCAATGTCATCACGCTGATGAGTATCTTCTGTCTCGGTGCTGTTGTGAACCAATTTCATTCTTATCCTCATCCTCACATTAGTCAGTATTTTCCACAGTCCTCTCATCGTCGAGTCCTTTTACCATCGACCTCGTAAAAACAAATGACCCTTTCTTGTTAAGTATATCCATCCCCAATAGTGCTTAAGCGGCTAAATTTGAAACAAGACCCACTTGCGCTGGTCCTTTATAACTATGTAGTGTCGATATTTACCACAGCCAACTGTGCGGTAAATGGCTGACCCACTGCTGTGTATAATGTAACTTCGTGTCCCTTCAGCTTGCAACTCTCGTCGACGAGATCTTCTCTCATCAAGGTCATGTCGGAGCCAGTGATTTCACGCCCATTTACATATCCTGTTTCCGAAATCAGCCTTTCACTAATTGTTGGCTTAACAAAACAAACTGCTAGGTTGCCACGATGTTTCGTGTCATCTGTTGGACAATACCTTGCAATATGTCCCCATTGCTTGCATCGATAACAGTCTTATGTTTAGACTGGTCATTCGTCGATGTTAGTTTTGCTTGCGGCTGTAAGTTTTGAATATTCGTCTTGTTACTATTCACAGTTGTGTTCGGACGAAACTTATTCTTCTGCCACTGCTGTTTTACATTGGTGGGAATATAATCTTCCGCAGCCTCTACAACGGGACTAGAGCCCTTGTTCCTCCTAATCCACTGTGCTTGATCTTATGGCAAGGCTTTCAAGAAAAATTCCTCACGAAGACAAATAATTCGGTCACCATCCTCCAAGAAACTCTTTACGTGCTGATCAGTCCTAGTCATCAGACCACGATACGTCTCGGTGCTTTCCTTCTTCATGCTCAACAACCCAGTGAAATGCTCATGCGGTCTCTTTCCAAAGCGATCAATCAGTCCTTTCCTGAGTTCCAGGTAATCGCCACAAGCTTGAGTTGCATCATATCTCGCCTCACTTGTCAAAAGAGTTCTTAGCTGTAATACTTACAACTCGTCAGACCACTTAGCATGTTTTGCAATTGATTCAAACTCTGCAAGGAAAGTCACAATATATATGGTCATTTTCCTGTAGCATTACTTTAAATGGCAGTGAAGATGTTTTTCCGTCGCGTTTCTTGACGTTTTACTCTTTCTAACTCAATTTCCAAACGCTGCATTTCTAATCTTAATTTCTCTCTTTCCCTTTCCCATTCAAACTCCTTCTGTCTTAACTCCAATTCTCCTTTATACTTCCTTGCGCGAGGTTTTCGTTTTGTTTCCTTGTGTGGTTGCATGTGCTGAAGGTTAAGTTCCTCTTCATACTCCGGAATCTCAGTATCTGTAAATTCCATCGAATTCTGTGTTGCCGTTTTTCTTCGTGGTTGTCCTGAAGCAACCGTTGCTCCCTTATCTTCTACATCATCAGCAACCGACATAATGACAAACTGTATGTACGCACTGTACGTTCTATCGCTGTTTTCACAGCCATTGGACTAGCTTTTCTTTTCTATGAATTTCTAGGCTTATACGTGTACAATCGTTTCAGTGATACACACTTTGCACTTAGCAATTAACAACTGTACGTTATAAACACATTACAACCAGTCACTGCTAATATCACATACAGATTCGCTGAATTCACAGCTTTCAGAATTGTCAAACACAATTCCAACGTACTGAACAATTCCAAATAATTCACACAGAATTATTGGAATCCGTACCGCTGCCATACAAATGTTACATTCGGATTCAAAGGACACACAAACACCAAGTAAGGGTCCTACAACCTTATGTAAACAAAAGATAACATCTTCACAAAAACTAAAAACACAATGTTGCTTACAGTACCAAGCCCAACTAAAAACTGCCTGCTCTGCCACTCTGCTTTTGTTTCAGAAAGGGTTAGAGATAAGGGATCTTAATTAAGTTAACATTTGTGCCTTATCCAAGGGCATGAAGTAGTCCAGGCTCAGTTAGCCATGGGAGGATAACAGAACGGAACCTGTTGACAGTCTCTGGAGTCAAATATCCATAATGCTGCGATTACTGTTCTGGCAACTGTCACTACTAACAATTTGAATCTGCTAGAATCTGATAAAGGCACTGAGCGTGAAATCATACTTATAACAGTATGGAATACATTTGTGGCTGTGGTGGTTCTGGATTGATATAATGCTGTGATGTTCTTACCTGTCTCTTGTTAAACGCACGCGCTTTGGCTTTTAGCTTATAACCAGGCAGTCTTGAGTGTGGGCTTCCAATATTTCGTCCTGTCTGAGAACATGGCAGCACCTACAAAAGACGTTCTTTTTGCCGTAGTACTTGCTCTGCTTGCATACAAGACGGCTTAAGTTCTTTATCCAGAAACATATTTAATCTCTTCATTATCACCTTCGGAGCAAGTGTACTGCAACAAGTCCACTGGGGGGGGTCTTACTTTCTCGCCGATACATAACGGATATAGACCATTTTCCAAACAAATACACTAACTGCGATAGTTTCTTTTTGACGCTCAAACTTATCACATTGTCAGTATCACTAACCTTAACAGGAAGTTATGGGAATAGAGCCGACACAATGACCCACTCGAAACAGCGATTGACGGTATTTCTCTAATGTTGATGTTCTGTTGCGACTGAATGCTGGTTGGCGAAGTTTTGGGCTCGAAACTTGCTGAAGTCGAGCACCTAGCAGCAGAAATACACACATCCAGACCCTTCGCTTATGTAATTTTCAATGTGCCTCGATACGATGGAATTAACTTGGGAAACCAGTATCCCGAACTCGTCAATGCTCAGTACAATAGCACTACGAAAGTATGCCGTAATTTCTAATCTGTCATTGAAAGCTTATTCGTTATAGAGGTATTTTCTAAACCAATCTATGCTTTCTCTAGCTGTGCTGTCAATAAGAGGAAAGTTCCCGCCAAACTTCCTGAACTCCTCAACGATAACGTTCTGCGCTCCAGGCGCCATGGTACTGAGATATACCAAGGCGTCAGCTTCGAGCTTCTGATCTTCAGACACGTTGGAACGATAATATTTCACAACCGCGTCGAATATGCCCTGACGAGCTACAAAGCCTGGCGGTCTCTGAATTGCAACTGCCGGCTTCTTTACCTACATCACATGTGCTGTGAGTGCCGTGGGATTAGGTCCTCTACTCAAGGGACGTGAAGCAGGCGGAGACTCTTCTCTCTTATCCATAGCGTTTTGCATTTAACCAATCTAACTTCTTTCTCTAATTTAAAATGTTAATGGCCACTTCAACAAAATCTTGCCAAACTGTCGCAATGCATTGTTTGCCATTGGTTTCAGTTTTATTGACATTGTATTGCCACCATAGCTTGGGCATTTCGATGTTTTCCTGCTAGAAACCGACTCTCCGAGGATGCCAGTTAAGTATCTTTCACAGTCTGCAGCGAGCTCGAGGAGTCCCGACCGAATTTTTACTTTTCTACTATTTCGTTTCATCCGGAACTAATACATAAATAGGAGAACAGACATTCTTTACATGCATTGTTAGTAAATATCCCGCTGACGCAATGGTTTCAAAAACTTCAACTTTCCGTTTGTATATAGCTATATAATTTCCTAGTACTTTCTGAAGCAGAATTTTGCTGGCGTTGTTTTCAGTACATCTGTAACAGGTGTGATAAAAGCACCGACGTGTGACACTAAATGTGGAAAGAGGATTAAACTAATCACTGCGAGATAAATCGGTTCTCCACTCATTAACGAGGCACTATTTTTTTTTTGTAAAACAAGATTTTCACAACTGCTCCAGGAGTGACCAAAACAAAGCACAACAAAAATCTAGAGACCCGAGGCAAAGGGGTTAATGGATTTCTGGTGAAGAAATATATTTTGAAGGTCCCGTGAGGGATTTTTCACCAGCCCCTTTGTGGGGAGCTAGTCTAATATTGCTATAAAATTTTTTTTTACATCTGCTTAGAGGGACAACACTTATTACATTTATTTATTCTTGTTAGATGAATTAGATTTAAGTTTGAGTCATTATCTTCCGAGTCAAGTCACAGACCAAAGTTCTTACGCCATGGGGTTGTGTACTTGCTGTGCGGGGGATATTGACCAAACTAATTTAATTTTCCATAAAGTTGATTACAAAACAAAAAAAGATAACCTGATGCATACAAGTGATTCAAATCCAAAATGTTTCCATTGTATGAAAATCGCGTTTTCAAATGCTGGAAATTCGTGTTTTCGATGAAGGAAATTCGTGTCTCCAATGCAGGAAATTCATGTTTCCAATGCAGGAGAGTGCAGTACGAGACAGAAGATTTTCCCTTGATATATCGTCTTATTCTTACTGCAACGTTTTCTAAATAAATGTAAATCAGTTTATAATCTTTTAAATTATTTGAATGAAAGGAAAGAAAAAGAAAGAAAGAACAAAATTGATGGAGTTTTTTTTAAAAAAGTTATAAAGAAAATGCAGTAGATTGTGAAATAAATAATAAGACATATATATTGGCCCGAAGTTCATTGAAGAAAATTTCTAAGCTGTCGTAATGTGACCTTCTGTGGCATCCATAACAATAATGAAAGTTTGAAATGACCTTTGTTTCGCCATATTATATCTATCAAAACTGTATGCCCTAAATACTAGTGTATTAACTGGGTCATCGGTAGACCATGGTTGGCAATATATTGTGTTTGCACTGACTGACAATAATAGAGTCGACACTAATGAAACAAATGCACTCCTAAAGCCAGATTAATTTGTCATTTATCACTCTGGGAGATAATTTCTTCACCAACCTAACTTCCTACTGAACTAAATGCATACTGAATCCTTATTATGGAAAATACCTTAATAACGTAATGACTGTATGTATGAAAATCTGAATGAATTGGTAACCGGCTAGAAAATTTGTTTTCTTTTTTCCAGGAAGCTCGTAGAAAATTTGGGAAATATAAAATGTATGCAGAAGCAAATGTACCATCTGAAGATCATTCTGATAACATGCAGTATTCATCATGGTCGTCCATTTTCCCCATCAATCTGTCCTTCCTCCTATTTCTTTCTTGTACCCTTCGTTGCTCGCCAGCCTGTTTACATACATGGTGTAAAAGTACCGAATACGTATGCTTTTAATGTTTTTATTGCTACCCATTACTAAAATGATATGTAAATTGTTGTTCTTTTCTGGTCACCTGTCTGTACATCTGGCTAAGTTTTGCATTTAGGTCAATTTTCAGGCACTGTTGTGAGGTGTGAGTTTATTTTATGAACACGTTTCAGGTTTCCTCCAGAGTTATCCATCTTTTCCTATTCCTCTTATCAAATTTCTCATGTGTAAATATACTTACGGACTATCGAGCATATGCTGTTAAACGCAAAAACGTAACACAAACATCAAACGTTTGGTGAATGTTTTGTCTGGCTAAATTTGAAAATATGTATAGATGTTAATAGCAGTAAAGGTATACAAAATGTCCTTTTTCAACTGGCAGATAACACAAATTTGATCTAGCAAATATGTTGAATTCCGTTTTTTCTTTATTTTTTATTGATTTTTTTGTGGACTTTTTAAAAAATGTAATGCAAATAAATTATAATTTATAGCAGCATACTCTTGAACACTGAGACTACATTTTCTTTGTAAATATATGTGTTCTTCGTAGAATTTCTCTTCATAGCTTCCATTTCCAGCATACTTGTGTCTTTTTGTATTATTTTTTAACAATCCTCTCAATAAATACCATGAATGTGACAAATACAATACTGTATTGTCCATACCTTAATCAATTTACTCTTGTCATCTAAAGAATGCACTAAATTAGGTCAGTGCAGCTTTCCTCGTACATGTGTCACATTTGTTGGTTGGTTGTAATTTTTAATTTTAAGAGAAATGACACCCAATTGCCATCGTTTCCACTTTTTTAGTCGTTCTATTGTTCCTGTCTCCTTATAGCTTTTTTTCAGCTATTTACATTTAGTTAACATCCCATCTCATGGGACCCAAATACGCCTAAGTCTTATGCAATCTGGTACCATTATGAAAGCTCGGATTATTTAAATTTTTGTAAGCAAGTTGAGTTTTGTAAAATTTAACTTGCAGTATATTAATGGTTTCATCCACGGCCTCCTTACAAAAAGTCATATATCACCAAAGTTAAAATAATTAGTCTAATCTGTAATACGATGTAGGTGTACTCTTTTGTTGCATGGAAGTCTCCATTGAAAGTAGTCTTTCAGGAAGTATAGAAGGGCAAACATGGAATCTTGAATATAATACGGGCATACAGTTTTAAATCCAGGCTGTTACATTTTTTTAATTGAGAGAGAGATGTGATGTGATCAACGGAAGGACAGACAAGGGTAATAGTGAGGAATAAATAGGATGTGTAGCAACGGAGTAACTTAAACATTAGATCGAAAACGTGACCAATCAAACAGAACCACTATCTGAAGTTGAAAAATTGCTGCAGGAACAAAGGAAACAACACAAAATTATAAAGAAGAGAGAGAGTTAACTGTGATATAAGATCTGTATCAGAGAACTCATTTAAACACTGCATACAACAAAGTTATCTGAGGCTAACGTACCATTACTCTGTCTAACGCATAATTTGCTCTGCCTAACGTATCATTACTCTGTCTAACGTAGTATTACTCCGTATAGTGTAATGTGTGAGGGATTCAAAAGAATATTCAGATGTATCAGCCATAAAAAAAAATCATCTTTTGTTATCCATCGATCTTATGCCCATCAGTATAATTGTATTTTAAAACTGTTGGAATTCTTATCTCCTTAATTAATTTAGATCTACATTTGGAGGGTGGTGTTTGTTGTTGCCCCCACCCCCCTTTTTTTTAAACATAACTCTTCCACTTTACACTGTCGTAGTGACTGGTGATACCTTATAGAGAATGGGCTTTTAACGTGATCTTGAACGTAAGTCCCTTGTGTCTTTTCAATTTGGATGTATGTGTAGGCCTGGATTTTCTTGAGATGATAAAGAATAACCTAGCAAATAGTAAAAAACCGGTGTTTCCGTCCCCGACCCCCGCTAAAAGCGTACAGTCATACAAACGGACGGTCACTTGGCACTTGAAGTTTTATTCTTGAGCACGTTTATTTGGGTATAATTCATACTTTGATTAAATAGACACCAAGACTTTTGCTTTCGTGCCCTTTCGATGAAACAGGGCCCTTTTGTAATTTTGGAACAACCCCAACCGCCCCAAACTCTAGAACTCATCCGACCCTGCAAACCCTGGCGTTATTTAGCACATAAAAGTATGTATACATGTAAATATGCTTGTATGGATGTTATCTCTTTCACCCTATTTTCCTCCTTACAAATATAAAAAAATAAAACTGATTTTAAATAAATAACCTGTAAAGCTTGCAACCACCGAGACTGTATTATGACATTTGGTATCCTTAAAGATATTGTCTTCCTTAAATTATCCTCCATTTGAGCAGAGTTCCAGATCATATACATATGACAGAAAAAAGATATAAACATAATGAAATAATTGACATGATTCTCTGTTTTGATTTAGTCTATATTGAAAACAGTCTTAATTCATGTTTTAGAACATTTTGAAGAGTTAATCTACATGTATCATTTCAAAATGATAAAGTTGTATATTCTTTTAGTAATAATACACTTTTACACACAAGAAGTTTTAAAACTGATGACAATGTAGAAATGTTTATCATTTAGTAAATAACATGCCATCCTGAAATATTCATGAATCATTATACTTTTAGATAGAATGTCAAAATAAAATATATTGGTGATGCAACTTTTGTCTTTTTTTAAAAGGAATTTTCTACCGTTTTGGAATCATTGTTTCCTTTATATTTTGTTGGCAACCACATCACTGCCATATTAGGTAGCTTGTGTCCCAGCATCACAAAACAGGGGTTGCTCTATACATAATGGCCTCTTCTGGTATCTATAAAACGAATCAGAAGAAATAAGTAAATATGTTACATATCACAGTTGAATTTTGAATGTGTGAGATTTATAAGTTAGTTTACTCATGGTTTTATGTTTACACTTAAAAAGAAATATCTGAATAAAGGTTCCTACATATTAAATAAGCTGTCATTTGAACAGTAACATTGTCTTACTATGTAATATATAAACTACAAATTTTGGTAATACATAAATTATGCCTTATGGGTCCCACTACTAGTTTATTTTTATTTCTTTTGTGTATATAAACATCTTTGTACAGTTTTGTATAACAAGGCTGTAGTAATCTACCATATTTAGACACCTGCAAGGATAACATTTGAAAATTTATTGTTAAAATATTTTTTTCTTCTGATATCTGAATCGATGGCGGGACCCTAAGTACCCCTCCCCCTTGTACTGACCAGACCTGTACATAATTCTGAAGTATACCAATGAGTAAGGAGGCAGGACTCCATATAACTGGTCTATTCTAAACTATGCAATAAAGTTACTCAGTTCAATAAATCTTAGGTGCTTTATTATTTCTGTTGTATATTCGTGTGTGTGTGTGTGTGCATATATATATATATATATATATATATATATATATATATATATATATTCTTTAAAGTTTGAGCTCTTGTGTGCTTTTTTTTTAAATTTATTTATTTATCTAGACCCCCTCTATTTCATTCTTGGATCCGTCCGCTTAATATGCAAGAACAGAGCGCTGAATAGAATATTGTCCTCTCATTGGTTAAATGAAAATGACGTCCTGTATTTATTTTATAACTATTTTCAGTTGGCAAATGAGAAGGTAGTATTCCATTCAGGGCGTTGTTTTTGTATATTAAGCGGGCGCGATCAGGTACATGTCAAGCGGTACCGTGGGAAAATGATTTGGCATTCCTTAAAGTTATTATATTAAGTCAAACTTTTGATAGGGATACACAGTCCAATGCCTGAGTTAAATATCGGTCCCATATTTATTACGCTACGCGAAATGTGGCTTGAAATAACAACGTTTATTCTTAAATGGGTCGCGCGAGAAAGGAGAGAAGTGTCCTCCCTTGTAGTTATTGTATAGTACATGTATAACAGGTCAGTTGTAAGTAACGATACGAGCCCCTGTGTATGCAATTTCTTCAGTGTGTTCCGCCATTTATATTGTAGTACAAAAGCCGGTTTATTTGTCCTACCTTCTGCAACTGAGTCTGCGAGCTATGGATAGGCGTGCTATTTTTAGCAACAGTGTCGGTCGATCTCTGCATTTTGCTGTGAGTTTTGTTCAGGTTAAATGTGTGACCTCCCGTTAAAATTTATGTTTCAATGTCTTGTTTACCGTGTGTATTAATGTAATATTTTAAATGCTTCGAGCTGAATCACTCTCATTCGACATTATTTTGAAGTAAATTCGAGTTTGATATGATGCAGGGATGCGCAGAGGCCGTAAGGCTGGTGCGTAATCCTACACTATATGAAATGGGTTCTTTTCCCCCGACATTGAGCTAAATACTCATTCAGTGTTGTATTTTACATAACCCCTCATTTTCATTGTTAAGATATTTTGACCTTTACAGTGTAAATTGAATTCAAAACAAAGTGGGATTTCATCGAGGTTCGGTTTGGTCCATCAGCGAATATCGATTTGTGGATTTCAGGGAAAATACTTAAATACTGCCGGTCTGGGTGTGCGATATGGAAATTCTGATTGAATATCCATACCAAACACCGAACAAAACACGTAATATTAAATGGGTTTCTAATAAAGATAAGTTGTTGTGAACTACAGAGGTCTAAAACAAATGACTGGAGATGAGAACAAGTAGAGATCTTTCGGATTCGCTCCGATTTCACAGTATAATAAGTCTGGTATCTGTCGGGGACAGTTCTACAACACTGCAGAGATGACAATAAAAAGACTGCTTCTTGAAGATAGATACTTAAACAATAGTCTCTCCATAGAGCTTTATACAATGTACGTGGATCAGAACTGCGCCAAAATGAAGACGGGAATGGGATTAATTTGTTTTAAGCATCTTAGGGAGATAGGAATCAATACATATTATTAAACTAGATGAGTAAGTTGATATTACTAATGTCTGCAATATCTTTTGTCTAATCAGGAAGAGTGAATTATTATACTACAAACTGTCTTAGCCGAGTAGATGTGAAGAAATGCTTATAGCTATACAGTAATGGAGTTAAAATAGACCTGTAGCCAAGTTTTAAAAATAAATGACAGTGAAACCTGCTTATAACAGACACTCATTTTACCATATAATCTTGTCCTAAATATTTGTTTAAAAACTTTATTGAAGTGAAATAGGTAGATTAACTTACGAATAGTGATTTATCAACGTCGTCCTTTTGGGGCCTATATACTGAGATGTCGACTAAAGCAGGTTTCACTATACTTTGTTACACAGCCTAAGTACTTCAGTTACAAGTTTTGTAAACTAAAATTATTTTTTGTATTGACAGAAAGGAATAAATTTATTGGTTTCAGCATTTTCATTGTCTCAGAAGCCTAAATGGTTAGAACGTCCGCCTCGGATGCGGGAGGTCGCTGGTTCGAACCCCAGCCGAGTCATACAAAAGACATCAAAATGGTACTAGCAGCTGCCTGTCTTGGAGCTCAGCATAAAGAGATCCGCGTGGTGTCAGGATAATGGGATAATGTTACTGGGGCATGGTGTTACATGTATGCGGCATCATGCCCAAGTGCTAGATATCACTAAAACCTGTCACGCTGCAGACATTGTAGCAGTATAACTCTAACTGTTAAAGCTACGTTAAAAATACAAACACACACTCACGCTATATCGTCTGAGACATGGTGGTAGCTTTCGTCAAATGTGAATATATAAGTTTGATTCCTGCAGATAATGTTATTGTTAATCAGCACTTCTGAAAACAAGTTTTAATCATTTTACACTTTTGCTGCACGATGAAACTTTTCAATTTTGCGATTCTTAATAAAAATTATTAAAAAAATATTAAGACACCTTTTCTATTTAAAATGTTAGTCAAACAAATCATACTCTTAATAAAAAATTTTTAAATAATTAAGAAAACCCACCTTTTTATGTATTGTCATGATCAAATAAATCATACAGTTTATAAATTAGGATTGTTTGGTTTTTTTTACAAATCGGTATAAAAAGGTACATAGACATTACATAGGAACTTTGTATTAACGTACATCATGGTTTTACCAAATATGTAGAAGCTGCACGCGGTTTTGACGGTACTAATTTTTTTAAGTCTTTTTTGGAGATGTGGACAAACATAATATAGATAAAACAAACGTTGTTTGTTTTGTTTTCATGAGGACGGCCCTGTGTGTGATAGGCACCATCGTTGTAAGTCTTTCATGATGCAATGCAATGTGTATATTTGATTAAATTAGTGTCTTGAGATAGAATTTAATTTGTATTGTAGAGCAATCAATATCCAAGACTCACACCTTGCAAGTCAAAATTATATTAAACCTTATTGAATCCATGAATATTTTATTATCTGAGTTTGTGAATGAGAGTCCTTTCTGGATACCGTATTTACTTATGAAAAAAGCAAATCTAAGTTCGGATACTGCATACCCAGATCTGATGCGGCATAATGCGTGAGCTGATAAGATCTATACGGTAATTAATTGTTAGAAGTAGGACGAACTGCATAAATGCTGAATTGTCTGCGTTTTATGCGACTTCTGATCTTTGTTTATGCCGTTTGCATTTGGGTATGCTTTTTATACTGAAAAGTATGGTAGGAAGAAAAACATGATTGGATATGACGTGAATAACGACAAGGGAGATAAGTCCTTTACTTGGGAGACTTCAAGATTATGTACTGTATTTCGGAAATAGCTTGTGCTAAGATTTTGTTATATTACTTATAAATCTGGCTTTTTGCGAAACATTTAGCCTTATACAAAAAAGGCAAAATTACCAGTATTGACTTTGATAAAATTAATTTGATACAATGATTCATCAGTTTTAGAGAAGAAAAAAATATAGTCACTGAAGCCATAGGCCAAATTGAATATAAGTGGGGTTAATAAATTCTTGTGTCAGCGGAATAAAAAAAAAGCAGTCATCGTTTCATTATGTAATTTTGTTTATTTTCTACATTTCTCTTAATAAAAAACAAGAAAACATTCAATAAAATATGAATCATGTATCAAATAAAGTTGCTTAACAAATTCAATAATGTTCGAAATACGGGTGAAATAAAAGTTGTGTAACAAAAGTTTGGAAAGTAAGTTTTAGATTCGTTTTATGAGATGCAAACGAATAAAAATTGAAACTACTGGTTGAAAAATAAATAAGCAAAGACGTTTATTTTGTTTTCCTGCGTTGAACGGTACTTACAACACAATATTGGCCATAGCATACCGATGAAATACGAGGTATGTGCCATTCCCACGGACACATAGGCAGCCGTCGAGGGCTGTCTTTGGCAGAAATCGAACCAACTACTCACCTTTGGAAATCTTTTTTGATTTATAACCTAACGTAATTCGGCCGCGCATGCATTCTGTTGTAGAATACATCTGTGATCTCAATAACTGTGGTATACGAGTACTGACCTTAGAACTTCCATGATTTCACTTTATGCAAACTTTGTGAAGTTTTATATACTCATTCGATTTTTTATGGTCTATTAATGTCAGCGTCAGGATACGTTTTGCATACGTTTCTATTTAATAACCCTTACTTGAGGAGACATTCAGTAAAGAATTGCGGAGTAAATGCACACCATCATGCAATCTTTTAAAGCCAAAGCAGCCGTTTTCGTAAATTTCACCATTCTTACAGTCTAACTAAAGTTTGAAAGGAAAGGAATTTTTGTAAAAATATCTTACATTAACAGTTCTTTAAACTAATTGAAGATATTACATTTAAATGACGTTCAGATATTCGGTTTAGAATCAAGAGGTGCAACCTCTTAGTTCAGTCGTTTACGGGGGTACTCTGAAAGCAGTGATGTGGAGCATTCGCCGAAATTCCGTTACTGTCTAATCTAATACCAGCAACATTCGCACGTGGTGGACAACGTTATTCGGGAGACGATGAAAAGAGGCAGGGCTGCTTCCTTTAATTTGATCTGAGAAGAAAAATAAGACTCGGTTGAATACTGGTGATCAACTCGGGCACTAGAATATTTGAAGGGCGAACTTGGGCTGAACACCAACTTAGCTGTTGCGGATTTCCATATAACTGTTAAGCATAGGATACGGAATTGTACAAAATAATGTAGTGATGCCTTTAAAAAAAAATTGCTCGTAAATACTAGGCCGAGTACTGCAAACGTAAAAAGAGATATCGTACCACATAAGGATTGCCTACCATAGCGTGGTGTTCACTTCTTAGGTTTACAACGGTGACGTTATCAAATCTTATCTTCCAGCTTTTGACTGAAATCGGTTGACCAACAGATATCGCCGATTAACATCGGATTATTTTGTAGGATGTGAAAAAGGGGCATGTTTTCTCAGTTCGAGGTAGATATTGGTCATAATTTGATGAAACCTCGATATTATCTTGTTTTATTGGAACCCAACGACGTTTAGGACCTATACCTATGAAAATTAAATACTTTTCAGACGATTTTGCATATAAGACTTTGCATGTATTGTATGCATGGTTTTGTGCTTGCATGTGATGCACACGATGCATGCCATTTATATATGTTTTGTTTCCTGTGCCTGCATACCACACTGCACACATTTATATATGTTTTCTGCTAGGGCTTTACTGAAATAAAGTTGGAGCACCTTCAGAGGTAAATTTAGTCTTTTAGCAGACAATCATTAAATAGTGATGATATCTGCATACCACTCACGCGATCTTCAATAAAATGTCTATAGGCATCAGTTTTCCAGAAGAATTCCACTTGAACGTGAGAATTTGTTATAACGATTTAGTGTTAGAATGCTGGTGATGGCAAAGGATTTTCTGTGTGATTGCTTATTTTTTTAAAATTTCATGTAGATAAAAAGGAATCATGATTGTTCTTTCATCTCAGACAATAATTCAGAAATGAAATGCCACATGCCACATGGCATCTGCAGACTTCATTAAAAGCATGCAGATGATACGTATATTGATATTTAAAAAGTTAATATGTACCAACCAAACTAACATCTGTGGTCATTTTGATGTAAATGACAAAAATCACAGCTGTAAACCAGTAATCGCAGTCAAGTTGTAAATACAATTTAAGCATGCAAACACAGATGTTATGGGTAAGTTCGTGTATTGCAAATGATAGACAATGTTTAAACAGAAGCCCGTCTTAATGGTACTGTATTATTACTACTGACAGAATATGTTATATAGCTATACATTTTTGCATGCTTACAGTTTAGTGTGTTTTCTTGTGTTCCGATCTTTCACATTTATGCACTGTTAAAAAAACTAGTATTAAGGGAAAACGAAATGGTCTATAAAAAAAACTACATAAAACAATGAATATTATAGCCGCCACCATAAATATATGACCATCTGACCTCAGTAGAAATTGGACATTGGTCCATATGTTTAAATTAGCTTGACAATATGGGTTCAAGTTAAATTGTAATGCCAATAGGAATAACATTATGGGACAATCATGCCGCAAGGGAATTGCAATGTTAAAAATCTTTATATGATTACCATTGTCGAACGGTTAGGAGTCATAGGGAAGATGTTAGGTGAAAAACACTGACATTAACTGATCTACACACAAATATACCGACCAGTACCCTCGCTTATTGACAAGCATCTACACCTACTAACGACAACCCACAACTACGATCCAGCACCGACACCTGCTAATCAGCAATTACTTATTCGTTAGCATCAACACCTACTAACATATATATCAGACTAGGATGCAAAGAAAGATGGTTAGAAATTTGAATCTTACTCCAAACATAAACCTAAAACCCAACAACTCTATTATTCAACTGTAACCTGTCACGTGAAGCATAGTGCCGTTTTTACCAAATCAAGTTAGTTTCGGTTACAGGTTAAATGTCAGAACAATGAAACCTCTTGCAGTCAAAAGAGACAATTTGCCTTTTCACACTGATTGATTCAAAATAAATTCAGTGAATAAATAAATAAAAACAAAAGAACTTGCTGTTTCATATATTTCATGGATCACAGATCATATGGAAACAATAACACAGTACCAATATAAAATGGACTACCCCCTCGCATTATTTGAAATAACAAATATTCAACAATTTGTATATTGATATAGCACTCAAACTTGTTAAGACTTTATGGTCTTAAAATGAAAAAAAAACAAGAAACAAAGAAAGCCAACGAGTTTTGTAAAATTGTAAATATTATTTATTTCCATAAAATACAAAGTAAAGTAGTAAAAATAAACTACAGTATCATGAATGAAGTTCTTAATTTCATAAATGTTTTATCAATTCCGAAAGTATTGTGTAATCAAAATGAGTTCCAAAGGTATTCCGAATGGTGGTCAGTATTGTAATGATGTATCAACAGTACAGAATAATCACTCTGCTATATTCCCAAAATGTCTTTAAATGAATTCATAGTATTTCCGTTATGACTATAAAATATCCAAATGTTTTTTAATGAATTCACTGTATTTCCGTAGCAGCTATTATTCCACTTAAACTGAAATATTTCGTGTACTGTAATTCCAAGGAATGATTAAATCAATAAATTATTGCTCTTACTATAGCTGAATCACTTCCAAGACTGGTGATACTACTAAGAATGCATAATTCTACGTTATAGTTCTCATATATAGATTGCCAAAACGCAATGGAGAGAACGCAGTTCGAGGCTTGAATGAATCATCTTGGCATTTCGAAATTACTCTCAGAAAACTTATCAGTTGCTTTAACACCGCCTAATCAGGAATCGTACCAGCTCCAACTTGGCCTCTCACTAGAACTCATGTGCTGAAATAGGATCACCTGATGTTTACCTGAATTTTAGTACATCTCTGGCTTGGAACTTTATGAATGAATATACGCACTTGATACAAGTATGATACATCTTTGGGGTACTAAGATCACTGTGGAAAATTAATATGTAAAATGTCACTAAGTAAATTGGCCTTACCTAAGCTATTATTATGAATATAATACAAAATATATAGGTATACATAATACATTAATTGACAAATTAGTAAATATTTAACATTGAATCAAAATAATTACTTCACCCTTTGAGTGAAATCCAGGACAATAACTCGATAGTTAAAATGATACGCTTCAATAAAAATGAGAATAAACTCATCATCCTTTATGTACCATTGAGAAAAGATTAAATCGCATAGATTTCTATTATTCAATCAATGATACGGCTGTGATAAAATATATAAATTCTCCGAAAGAATAATCATGCACTTGTATACTTCTTTTCTTAATCTACCTTCTCAAAATAAATTCTTATTTCCAAAGAAATATTGTACAATTCACCTTCCAACCTTTGGACACCGCCACTGGAAAGTGCCTACCTCGTAGAATAGCAGCCCAATCTCTATTTATAAACAAATCAGCCGACCTGAGAGCAAATCAGTACCGCTGACTACCGCGCAGGTGATATTGCGGGGACGAAATTGTCATTTCATTAAACAATAATTGTTATCACGTCATACAAAATAAGGACAAATTATGACTACATTATTACCATTGCATATTTTCTAAACATGGCAACACTTATGTCATCTTACCTTCAAATAAATCATAGTTAAAATATGTTTTGTATCATAAGAAGGGTGGGTATCAGAATAATGTTAGAGCGTGCGATCTTGTCATCAACAACGAATACACAAATTAATCTCATAAAATCAAAGCGACTAATGTGAAGATTAAATGTATCTGAAAGGTAAATACAACGATGAAAGGAGTAGATTTAGATACTATTCTAGTCAACTAAACGTGTGATTCTGATTCCTTTGACTTGTACTAGTCTAGTACAGTCATCAATAGATCTTGACAAACACAACTGACGTAAACATCACCATTCATGCACAATATAATGATTTTCTAGAAATTTAGCAAGACCTAACAGCACACCTACAAACCACATAAACAAAACTAATAAAACTACATCCCGCATATCCTCTATAACCCTTGGAACCAAATAAATATGTAGTACCTATGCTCTGAGAGATTTTGTTGGCCGTGAAACGTGCCGTTGGGGTTGTCCGCGAACATAGATTTTATAGATACCATGGACATCTGTACATCCCGGGTAGGGCTCTGCAGCAAGGATACATATGGTTAAGCTGATCATTACCTCACCTCCCGACAGTGACACAGAGTCTAAATGACGCTTTTCTGCCTCCACCTTCTCTATGAAAGTCGCGTCCAAAATTAGTCAGTTAATGTCCTAATGGGAATTCAACCTTCGCTGGTAAAGAAAATGCACAACATAGTGTCCGTATACCATATAATCCGATTTAGATTAGTATAGTCTCGCGTTAGTTAACTGCGTTTATACGGAATTTCTTCTAATAAAGATTGTGATGTATTCGACAAGAAGTAATCCAAAGGAAGCAAAATCTTCCACGCCATGGGCGTCGTAAACGTAGACTGCCACCGAATGGGTTCCTGGTCGATGACTGACGTCGGTGTTTATGGCATAAGCTGGTACGTCCTTAGGTTATCTGTCAGAAAGTTCATCTTTAGCACATATCAGTGAATTCATAGGAACTGTGTACGAATTGTGGGTAAGAAGTAAAGAAGTTCTCGGATACATATTTTCCTTCTCACAGGTCATGATAAACACTGATTTCACACTTTATTTTTCTTTTCCAAGGTCTGTCAAATAAATCCGTGACCTGCAAGGATCAGTACTCTGTTGCAAAAGAGATTCGATTAATTTTCGTCTGCAAGGGAGTCAGTGGAGATGTTGAATGGCCTATCGGGTCCTACATTACACTTTCTGAGATGAGAGTCCATTCTTCTTACAGACAATCTTCCAACTTTTCTTCTAGGGTTATCATTTCTTAACTATGATGCTCGATTTGACAATCATAACACTGTTCTCTGGTGAAGAGTGGTGAGCAAAACAGAAGTGTAAGCGTTGTTCTTATTCTGACCATCGTGACATTACTTTTCTTTTGTTTCTTCTTCTCCAATATTCCTCGGTGTCAGTGTCTGCTACTGACGGAGTTCCATTATTCAATCATAATATTACATGCTCATGGCCTTGTGTTCCACTTTTCCTAAAGTATTGGATCACTTGTCTGAGACTGTTGATTTGAAGGGTATAATCGAAATTTACATGCAGAACCAAGTTGAATGTGTTCTCATGGGCGATTACAAACCGAATTTCCACACAGAGTTGTCCTAACATTACAGGGTGGAAATATCCCTCGTCACTACCTTGGTCTAGAATGAAATCATCTCTACAAGCTATAGCCTCCTGCATAATCATCGTACGAAGTGCTATGGGTACATTTGGTTCCTAATCGTTCCGTGGCTTCAAAAAGAGTGAACTAATACAAGTCTTGCAACCACAGGTTTAAGTGTAAACAATTCATCATTTCCAAACTATGTCCTTGTTTGATTTTACTTTGTCGGTTGTTAAACGCCACATTGGGAGGATCTTCAGCCTCTATCAACTCTGTGTCGCTGAAGTGACCAAATGAGTCAGGTTTCCACACCATAGACGTATTGAGGTGTGTTCTTTGCCTCATTTCTCTAAGTCAATAGCTGCCCTAGGTAACCGCGGTACGGTCAAGTGTCCATGCTGCTGTTGACGGGTTTCATTTCACTGAACAACGAATGCCTGAAATTGTTGAAGAGAGCTATGCTAGCATCGACGCCGGGATTCATATCGTCAATTTTGAGGACTTACTTTTTTAGGTCCAGGTAACAGTTATTCAAATCGATGTAGTTTTCAGCCTGTCCTTTGATTTTAAATTCTACTGGAGCTGATCTCTCAGAGACGAACGTAATCATCCTAATGGACATGGCATATAAACTGAGTTCCGTCTTGGAATATTAGGAATCTCTTTCTGCCTTGACTTTGATGCGGCGTGGAGGATGACTCATTGGATTTTTTAGGAGTGTATAGTGAATGTATGTGTTTCTCGATATCTCAAGAGCCTCTTTGAACGAGAATGCTTTTGAGGTCGTACACGTCGTCGTCTTTCTTGGCTTATCGTTGGAACAAGGGCAAGTGCAAAGTTCCTTGCAAAATGTCGCCGTTCATATCTTCTTATTTCCAGACAGGTAGGTAACGTATGCACACGTGTCGTGTTATAAGAAACACTTATTTAGTCCATTTTGGTAAATAACCGTTGTAGTATGCGCTTGTTAAAGGTTTGTCCATAATGTACTTTAGTTAAGTCAAATAATATTTGATACTCTTGGTCTATGTAGTAAATTCGACTGCAATGCTTGACGTGTCTCACGAGTAATAAGAGTTGATTAAAAGCTTTCCACAGAGACCAAAAGTGTTTTTCTTGATTTCTTTTTCCTTCACTTCTTTTTACACCTCTTTTCATATCTCTTCTACTAAAGAATGTGTCAACGTCGTCTTTTATTTTACGTAGGATCTCATATTTTGTCGAATCATAGTAGATGAAAGTGTCAAAAGGGCTGCCACGTTTTGGGGAACAGGAGTTAAGCAACGTTGGTTTGTAACTATTTTACTTCTCCTCCATGCTAGAATCAGTGTATGTCGTCTTTGTGGATGCCGTTTTTTCCACGGTTTCCATGACATTCTTGAAATCTATCAGAGTAGGTTTTTCAGTTTCTTTTAAAACTCTCTGGTGGAACAGTTGAAGACATTTCAATAATTGTGCGTACCGTTGCTATTTTTCTGTTTCCAACAAGTCTCCTCGATTTATCAACGATTGTAACTCTTGTTGTGCGTGTGACATTTCTGTGCGATATCTCTTACAGAAATAGGTGGTAAGTGATAAATATGTTGTCCATAGCAGTGGTGGAGTACATCTACCGCTTGTAACGAAAAAAGTTCTTTTTTGTTTTTTAATAAAGTCCTGGTGTACACGTTTGATCTCTCCCCACCAAAACTATAAATAACAGTCTGTTCTTTTTTATATTCACTTTATCACTCATTCCAAAATCGGTCCAAGTATAGATCTTAAGAAAGAGCAAAGACGTTTAAAAGTGTATATATCTCCATAATAAACAAACAAAAAATATCCATGTTGATCTAGAACCTTTTCTTTCGAATGACTGTTAAGTTCCCTATTGGACCATTTATCGCAGAAAATACTGCTTGTTTGTCTTGGTCAAGAGAATCGTTCATCTCACTGCACTCAAAGAATATTCGCCAACCTTATCGATTGTCTTCTTTAACATGTTGTTCTGTTATGGTCAGATCTGTGGACATATACGAGGCTTGTGTGACTGAGATTTCTTACGTGTTAGATTTCTTACGTGTATATATCTTGTTCAGAAGAACTGAAGTGGTTCCTGTCCAATGCTTCTTTTGTACTGGCATTCGTCTCCATTTGTTGTCGGAAGTTTCGACATGAACTCACTGCCTCTATCTTTTTTGGCGTCTTTGTCTTCGTTTTTGTTGTCTTGGGTTTCAGGATCCCATCCCGGTAAGTGCAGCTTCTAGAAATCCACTTCCATCGGTTTCAAAATAAGGTGTTTTCAGTTTGAGCATGGATTCTTGGATCGGGCAATTGTGTCACAAAGCTACCTTATACTTTTCAAACAAATGTTGTTTTTGCTAAGGAATATAAATAATTCCTTGTACTAGCTGACGTACTGTCAAAGTTTAACCATCGCAATACTTTCTTAAGACTGACTTCTAAAAAATACGAATGTACATTTTCATTTTGTTTTCGTGAGAGTTTGCATACAGTAAACGAATCGATTTGACAGGAGGACAAGTTTGAAATTAAGTCATACTGAATACTCTATGGAAGAATGGGAGTGATAAGTGTTTTCATGGAGATGGAAGCCTTATATATATATATATATATATATATATATATATATATATATATATATATATATATATATATATATATATAATAAACACATATACATATATCACGCAGCGTTTCGACTGGTGAGTAGAAAACACGTGATCGCTGCATTATGTGACACCCTTTCTGATTTGAATGTGGAGGCTCAAATTCAGTTTCAGCCTGGACCTAGTCTATATAAAGAGGTGCATTTGCCCATTGTGTGTGCTGTCCATTCTCAAGACAACAAGCAAGGTCAGTTAGAGTGTATAATCTTTCAACATTATTTCCAGCATTGTTTGCTCCAGGCTACCTGGTGTGTGTCCAATCATCACAAGTAACACAGACACTGTCCTGAGAGAATAAAGCATCTACATGGAAAGGCATGCAGTTTGAACAAAAGGCCAGTGTATTGACCTGCAACGCGGAGAAGCTTGCGACAAGGAACACTCGAATGGTGTAACCAGTGTTAACAATCTATTGTTAACAAACTATCAGCCCTTTTAAGGTCTCCCAGATCTGTCAGGAAATAGAGATGCAATCAGGTACTACCAAACATATGTGTTTGTTGCGTATTTGTTTACTTACCTATGTATGTAATTCATAATGTTTCATCTTCTTACGTCTTTTTCACTTTTGTTTTTAAGGGTTGCATGGTATTGTTGAGTTACTGGAGTGAAGGGGTTAAGTTCTGTTTGTAAGAGTCTGGTTTCTATTTAGGTGTTAATTCGTGTTGGTGTTGGTCATTATATATGTGTTGGTCAAAATGTGTTAGTGTTTTTAACATTTCCTTTTTCTATTGAAAAGGTGGTCACGTGATATTATCACTTTGGTCATTTTTAGCATTACGATTTCCCTTGCGGTCAGACGGTCATACTGATTTCAAACCAATGTAGTAATGTAAAATTCCGATTGAGGACAGAGGGTCATATTTTCAAGATGGCGGTTGCAGTTTTAATACTCTTTGAGGGTTGATTGTCATTTTGTATGCCTGGTCATTCCTTGTAACTATTAAGACTAGGAACAATCAATAAACAAAGGTTATGGGAACCATTGTATACAAAAGTGAAAAGATTTTTCTTTAAAATCCTTAGTTCACTCATATGAAAAATTAAAACGTAACATCTTGTATTAATTTTTAAACTGTTGTTATCATATCGCAATAACCATAAATCTATCACATTATTTTTCAGAATGTATGGACGATGGCAGAGTGTCTGTTACATTTTAAATTGAAATATCTCAGCATACAGGCATTATTCTGGCCTCAGATATTGTCCCTGATACACAACGGAAACTCGAAGAATATTGTAGTTTGAACCCTTTAAAGTTCTCAAGGGAAATTACCCAATATGACTGATCTTTGCCATTTATCTTCTACCTTGAAACAGTGGAGTGGTGATATGTGATGTCAATACAATCTTTCCTGAAATCACCGATTGTATCATTACATTTTTTATTTTATTACTCATCAGTCAATGTAATTTCTCTTTTTATGCTTGAAAATCTAGTTTATTTGCAATCTGTTATGTGGAATGCTTTATGCTGAAAGTATATGATGGAATAAAATATGTACTTTTTAACACCAACTTGTGAGAATTTCTTTCTATTTCAAATGTTGATGCACAGCAAGAAAGCAATACATGTCATACGATTTACTCATAAATGCATCTTGCAACTAAAGGCAAGTTGAGCGGTAAAGCCATCTGAGTGAACTAGGCATTCCGAGAACATTTCACATGACAAACACATTCCTTATTGAAGAGGAACCTTAAAGTTTGATAAAATGTATTTTTGAAGTGGAGTAATGCATTAAAGACTTTAGTTGACCTCTCTCTTGGACACGACATATGCTGCACAGCAAGAGTCTTAAGGACTCACAGTACTAATTTAGTTCCCATAGTAAACCTATGCAAACACCATGATATTAAAAATTCAATAGCTTAAACTTTTTGAGTGCTCATGATCAAACCTATATTTATCAGTATAGATGAAACCTGGATGTCAGCTTCTGTGTAGAGGAAAGGATATGAGCCGCGGCATTTTCTGGACCTGCATGTGTTTGAAACATGTGCTTTCAATTCCGCACCAAAGAGTCAGGTGCTAATTTTAGTAATGAGTGTTCCAAACTCAAGACTGTTAAAGGACGGAAATTTTATCAATAAAACAATGTCTCTATTTTTGTTTCCACTTACAACTAGGATAAGCTCTCAAAAGATTTTTTTCCTACAAGATAACGTACACTATTAACCAATCCTGGTCAGCCTAACCCATATATACTCTATTTTATGTTCACCCATTTCCAGGCTGGTTCCCATTTTTCCATACCATTAGTACCGTGTGTCCTTAACAGATGTTCCAGTGAACCGTTACCCAATCTGATCACACAGTAGGTGTAAATGTTTACTTATGTTTATTTTTATGGGTATAGCTTGGTAGTCGGCCAAGGATGTATCCCTCCAAGTGGGTCACATAGACAAGTTTGGTTATAAAACACATACAATTGAAAACCTTTAAAATTCTTGAATTTATTTTCAATTTTAGTGACATTTTCACAATTTACTTAGATATATTCTCTCATTTACCATTATTTTTTCAGGATGATAGAGCCTGTTCTTAATGAAAATAACTATGTGAATCCAAGAAATAATGTCTGGCCTACACTAACAGCAAGACATCCAATAATAATAATAATAATAATAATAATAATTATAATAAAAGAGATTTTATTTCAGAGGGCAACCCAAAGAGTTTACAAATTAATATGCTATTAGTTACTCTGTTATATACTCATATTTACAAGTAGATCTGCAATTATCCATTAATGTCACAGTTATTTACAGTAAAATTTTAAGAAAATGAGAAATTGAAAGAAACGGTATGGAACACATGCCAATAAGACACCGCGAACAAAAAGTAAGGTTAAAAAAATTTGAAGGAATGAAAAAAAAATGTACATACTAATCTTTAAGATTTATCAATCAGCCATTTTCTTATTTTTTAATGATTACCATTTAATGGCGGTGCTTGCTTCACTCCTTTAGGTAAACTTTTCCAAATTAATGGGCCAGAATAAGACGCAAAATGTTAATTAAATAAATCTATTTTTTTTTTTAGTTTTAGAGTTTTGTAATTATTATTTGAAAAAGACCGTAAAAGTTTGAATTTAGATTGGCTTCATTTTGTTTGACCATAGAATATATAGAGAATCATACTGCTGTGTATATAGTTAGAATATGCAGAGAATCATACTGATGTGTCATAGATTATACAGAGAATCATATTGATGTGTACATAGAATATACAGAAAATTATACTGATGTGCACATAGAAAATACAGAGAATCATACTGATGTGTCATAGAATATACAGAAAATCATACTGATGTGTACATAGAAAATACAGAGAATCATACTGATGTGTACATAGAAAATACAGAGAATCATACTGATGTGTCATAGAATATACAGAGAATCATACTACTGATGTGCGCAAAATTCAGATTTTCTCATTAAGATCATTTCTTTGACTAAAGGAATTGCTAGTTGTTCAATTGCATGAACTGAATCCATATAATTTTCAATTCGTATAATGCTCAATGCTCTATCTAAAGCCTGGACAAATTAGAGAGTTTCCTCATTATTCCAATAATCAAAATACTTCAGAACACAGCTTTTGTGCAAACCTAGCTCAGTCAGAAATAGGCAGGAAGTGTTTATTATCGCAGATTATATCCCGGATGATTCGTGTTTCTTAAATTAATTAATTAATTAATTAATTAATTAATTAATTAATTAATTAATTAAAATAATAATTATTATGCTAAAATCAAGAAGCGCACACTACAGTAGCAATTATATGGGTCCGTAAATGAATAATTAACAAATATGGGCTCTAAACAGATAAAGATTTTATTTCAGTGTGGGTGCTCGTTGGAGTCTTCTGTGTTTAAACCGCTTGATTTCAGTGTTCCTAGGCGACAAATCCAGTAAGATTCCTTTTCTTTCCTGGTTTCGGAACTAAATTTGCAGTAATGTAATGCTGAAAGTACAGCTAGGGGAATATAAGAGTTCTTTCACTCACCGTTTGTGTACCTTATATATATATATATATATATATATATATATATATATATATATATATATATATATATATATATATATATATATATATATATAAAATAAACAACACCAACACGTAGAATGTGTGACCGGTTTCGCTTTTAATGCTTCATCAGACTGAATTCAATATCATTGCTTACGTCATTAAATATGTTGTTTCTAAGTGATCAATGAAATAAACAATATGACATAAACAAGATGACGTCATAGCTTACATTTTTAACCTAATTATCTTATACTTTAACGAATAATTTACATGGAGATATGCATATACAGCAAAGATTAATATCTTAATACATAAAAATATATAAAACTGGATCTTAAAGATACATATATCTCTACTGATAACTATATATAAAATTTATGACTAAATAGAGATAAACAGTTTTATCAATATTTGTATTATGTATAATGCACACTTATTAAAGACATAGAAAATAAATAAATAAATAAATTTTTTAAAAATGTATATGTGTGTGTGTGTGTATATATATATATATATATATATATATATATATAAAATTTTAATCACATTTTTGTGTTTTATTTTAATTGCAAAAAGTTACTTTACTTGCTGACTATTACAGTTCTTTGCGTGCTTGTATTGTAAGTCATGTGTTGTGTGTTTTGTTCAATTCTGATTTATATGTTATGTGTTCGGCTGTCTTGCTAGTCATGCTTGTCGTAATGTATTATTTGTTTTGTGTAATGTCGGTAAAACGCTCATTAGAACTTGTGTTGAATTGTCGTTTTAATCATGCCGACGTTAAATAAATTTTGTCTCGTCTTGTCTTGTCTCGTCTTGTCTTGCAAAGTAAATAGGGAAGTTACTTATTACTTGTCCTATACATAGACAAAATCAAATTCCAACGTATCTGATTCTGCTACGCAGAGGTTTGAATATTAATCAGGGTATCCTAATTGCTCAAAGTGGACAAAACATGTAATCCTGGCTCAAGATTGCTTAATTAACTAAATGTTTGCAAATCAAGCATAACAATAAATGCAACTGGTGACTTTATTTCAGCTAGCAATAAATAATAATTATATAAAATGATCAAATATTTAATTCTACCTAATCAAAAGATCATTATTTAAAATTCCAACCTATTTGATTCTGCTACACAGAGGTTTGAGATCATTGCATTACAATGGTATTTGGGATGCAACCAGAATCAACGAAATAATAACCGCAGCTTTTGACAAAACACATTCATTGTTTTTAAAAGCTCAATACCTTTTATATAAGGAGCGCATGTAATAAGAATATAACGTGATGGAGGATCACCTTGTCTGCCACCACGTTCAATACGGAACCAACTGGACACCTTGCTATGTAGTATGAGCTTGATACATATATAAAAAGCGAAAACCTATTTGTACTGATGAAACAAAATGAGGCAAAACAAAAATGTTTGAAATTTATCTTTAAATTTCCATGCAAATGAATGAAAAGCATTCTCAAATTCGATAGGATGCATAAGACCTTGAGAGGCTCTGTCTTCTGCATCATTTTCTCCAATATACCTGGAAAAAAAGAAGCCCTCTTTAAAAAAAAATAACTCCACCATAAATCCATCAGAGCAAGGATTTTATTTCGTTTTTAAATGTCACATTTTACAATAATTTGTTATAACTAAATAATCCCTCAAACAATTTCGTTCCGTATTGTCAAGTTTAGATATCGTGAAAGGACTACTAAAAAATATTGTTTAGATGGACATCAACATCTTTAAATCTGAACAAATTATCATAATAAGATATTTTATTAACAGAAGTAAATGAGTTTCTTGCCAAATCATTATAGCGGAATTTTAGGATTCGTCACTTCAGTATGTTTAGGGATTTATAAATATGCAAGATGTTGAAAATGGTGAAGCGGAAAAGCTTTGTGAATACATTGACAATTAATGTTATCAAAGATATGATTCAACTCTAGGGTGATCGCTCTTTGTACTATTTGTTTTCAAAATAGATTTGGTAGTGATGCGCCCGCTTGAAAGTTGCAATTGTTTTCTTTAAAAACAAAACAAACAAAAAAGACAGCTTCAATCGCAGTGGCACATATCGTTGCTTTCAATTTACATATCAGTCATAGATGTACTATATAAAAAAAAAATACAGTACATGTATTACTGATAAATAAGTTGTAAGTAACGATAAGAGCCCCTGTGGCCGCAATAACACTAATATATCTTAGCATCACTGAAAATGCATTAACAGTGCTATTTATGTAATTCAGAGATTGTGTGAATTTTAGCAAGCAATGTAGGAACAAAAATAATAGACATTTCCACTTTTTAGCTGTTACACAAAAAATAAAATAAATGTGTATCCTGTTGGACTGGTTATATATATATATATATATATATATATATATATATATATATATATATATATATATCCATCAATTTATAATTTCTAACCTGATCGATCTCTGACACTGTCATCTTGTTCGTGTTTCAACTAAGCTGGAGTTTCTTTACCTAGAGCCTCCGCTTCGGAGGCGGGTGCCAAAACCTTATCAAAAAAAGGGTGCTAACAGCTGCCTCGCTAGGCGCTCAGCATTAAGAGGTTAGTGTTAGGACTGGTCAGCGTGGTGTCAGGATAATGTGAATGGGTGGTACATGGTGTTACATATCTGTGGCATGATGCCTCATTGCAAGACATCACTATAAACTGCTGCACTGCATACATTGTAGCGATATGACTAAACAATTGTTAAAGCTACGTTAAAAATCCCAAACACACGCACGCGTGCAAACACACACACATATCTATCATAGTTATACCGTTTTAATTTTTTTTAATTTTTAATACAAATATTAAAGCTATACATTGCAAATATTGGATGAAAGCGACATTTTTTTCTTAATGAAAATGGACTGTTATAGGAACAGTTAAAGGACAGTTATGGCTATTTAGATCGACAGCTTCAGTTTGTTTTGAAGCTAGGGCAAGACAGCAATGTAAGGGGTCCCCTGGCGACAATGACGTTAGAAATTATAAACTGATGAATGAAAGGACTAACTTTTGAGCACATTTATATCATTGTTGGTTTTCATTTTTAAAACCTCTGGTGAGGGGGTACAAATTGCCGAGAGTGTAGGCGAATAGCTCTGTTCTGCTCACCATCCAAGCAATATGTATTTGTTTATTGCACCGCTTGACATGACGTGAATTTTTTTTGCAGGGGATCAGCTAATTAAAGGTGGTCTGCTTTAAAGACGCGTAATTTTGTATATATTAGAATATATTGTATTTAGAAAAAATACAATAACAATATTTTCCTTAAAGTTAAAGCCTGCTCTTGTCTAAGTATTGCATTACATTTATTTACTGCGACTATTGAAATTTTGACTCTCTGACTCTGTAAAGATCATACAGTTGAGAAATCTGCAGGATTTTTCTCGGCGGCAGAGAAATCAAGGAGTAAGACAAAAAAAGTTAACTGATGTTTTTCAAAACGTGAAGTTAACACCATGTCGGCTAATTCTGCGCGTCGGGTAATTCTGCGCAACGATACGTTATTTCTGTAAACATGGAATCGCGTGTTATTTTTGTTAAATTTTGTATCAAGAAAGAACGATCGTACTTTAATTATTAAGGAAAGTAATATTCATAAAGTGTACAAAAATATCCCGCATTTCGACTAGATTCTGACACTCATTACTGAGAAACACACACATTACTGAGAAGCAAAGTAGTGCGATTTAAATACTTGATTTTACTCAAACTCTTGCCATGGCACAAACAAAACGGCAGCCAGAAAGTCAACAGGAGGAAAGGCTCCTAGAAAACAGTTAGCAACCAAGGCTGCTCGTAAGACCGCACCCTGAAAAGGTTTTGTATATAGTTGGTATTACATGCATCCTGTGTAATCAAATTTTGATTACATTTTGATTACATTTTGCTTTTCATTTGGCTTTTTGCTAATATCTGAATGTTTACCTTTTTGCTAATGTTTTTGCTTATAATTGTATGATATCTAGATTTTTACAATCTCCCAATACCACCTTAAATCTTGGTGGTATATTTTTGTATGATCAAATATTGATTACATCTTGCTTCATTTTGTGATTTTGTATTACTTCTGAGCAGTTTAAAACTACTCTTGATATTTGATTTGAGAATAGTTAAATAGCTTCAATAGACTGTCTTTTGCAGTCTTTTGTTTTTCTACTTTCCAGTGTAAACTGACTTTGTGACATTTTTCACATACTTGATTTGGACGCAGTAGTGTAAGACCCACTGAGTGAATCTCACTTTCGCTCAGGTGAGCTCTACTAGTACAAACCCAATTAAATTGGAGATTAGCAATAAGTACATACAGAATAAAAACAACAAGAAAATCATGTATAGAGGAGCAAAGTTGGAAATTTATTTCCAAGTTAATGTAGAAAAGGGGAATGGAAGGGAAATTCTGATAGCTTCGCACCCAACAGAATGCCAGATGTTGGACGTCGGGGCAGTCAATGATTGCCCGAGACAGTCCGACATAATTACGGCAATCAAATTGAATGGAATTGACATTAACAGGATTGAGGGAATCCAAAATGAGGGACATAATAAATACATAATCTATCCCAAAGATTTTGAAACCCCCATAATAGAAGAAGGGGAAATTGAAGTCAAAGGCCTCAAGGCAATGGTGTCAAGGCACCACCTATAACGAGAGAGGTAGAGCCCAAAACCAGAGAGATTTTCATATCAGGGCTCCCTCTAGAGATAGACAACGAAGTTCTCATAGAGAAAATGTTGCACAAATTCAAAGTGAACATCAAAGGGCAAAAGATGGTTACAGTATGGGGATACCAACCTATAAAAACAGGGGTAAGGATTGTAAACATCCTAAAAGAAGACACCACAAAGGTCCCAACCTTTTTTATGTTTTGAGATTCTTGGTAAGATCATGGTACAATGACTGTGAAAAAGAAAGGCCTTGCACTTGATGCAGGAAAGTAGGTCACATGCCTAGAAACTGCCAAAACCCCTACGCCCCAAAAACGTATGCTAGCATGGCAGCAGAGACACATAAAGTCACTGAGGTGGAAATGACAAACTATCTGGAAGAACCAAACCAGATTATGGAGCCAACCCTGGATAGAAATATCAAAATTACCATCTCTAATTGACACAGTCAATAATACTAATGTGAATCCAAATGATATCACGGGGACAAAGGAGTTCGAGTGGGAGGACTTCGAAACCCCCAAAAAGACTTGCAAACCAGAGATTAGTGAGGATGGGGGGCGCGAAATCGCAAAAAAATCATACTTCCTACTCCAAATAGAGGATGAGATCTCAAATGAAAATGAGGAAGAAGAAACCTCTCACGTCAACACCGGCGCACAATACGAGACATAATACTTCTTCACTAAGCTCCTCCCAGCAAGGAGAGTTGAGCTTAGACGAGTTCGGTCTAAACAGAACACAGCAGACAATAATACCGCAGGTATGAACGACAATAGAAATCAGGAAAAGAAAGAAAAACAAACGACATGGACGAGACAAAAAATGACAATGCAAACGGAAAGGACAATGAAATAGACGAGACAAACAACGAAAATGACATGGACATAAATCTAGAAACGGACAATGAAGAAACTGACAAAACAAAAAACGAAACAAATCTTGAAGAGAAACCAAATAATGAAAATGAGGCTCTGGAGTTGCTCCAGAGCCCGACTAATATAAATTAAATAAATCATAATCCAAAACCTAAAACAATATTAAATAAATATAAATATTAAAGATAAAAGTGATGCGGCACCTGGTCAACCCAATGTAGACCCAAAAATGGAAGAAATAAACTTCCAAATTGCGACAATCAATATCAGTGGGATAGACAAAGAAAAAGTAGAAAAATTGTCCAAAGAAACAAACTTTGATGTAATTCTTATACAAGAAACGCATAATGGTTTTGTACCAGAATTAAAATCTTTTTAGAAAACAATCTAGATTATATAGTAGTCTGTAATGACTATATAAATAAAGATATCAGCAACAATTATAAAAAATAAACAGGGCTTAAGTTGGGAACGCTAAGAGGAGGGGAATATTTTTAAAGGGCAATTACTACACATTAAAATTTACAAGTGGCATATAATAAACGTATATATACCAGCAAATAGGAACCAAAAACAAATATCTATCGAAAATCTTTTCAAATAACTACAGGACTACTCTATGGACAACTTGATATTAGGGGGTGATTTTAACTGGGTATGGGATGAAATTGATAGAACAACTGATTTGACAATAAATGATAAACTTTTTAACGAGGAAATGCTAAACTTAATAAATAAACATAAACTAAGTGATATATATAGGAAACTAAACTTAATAAGACGGGATTATACTTTCGAATACAAACAGGGAGAAGCCAGTAGGATTTATAAGTTTTATGCAACAAATTTTAAAACAACGATATACAAAAAGGTAGAAATTAAAAAATTGAACTTTCTGATCATAAAATGGTTGTAGCTGAATTACAGATCCAAAGTAGATGTAAATGGGGACCAGGACAGTGGAAAATAAATAACAAAATTTTAAATGATGTGGATTTTATAAATATAGTTAAAAATGAGATAGAAATTTTTAGAAATGAAGAAAATGCTGACATAATTAAGGAGTGGGATATTTTAAAACAGACAATAAAAAAGAGAGCTATACAATTTTCAAACATAAGATCAGAGAAATGAAAAAAGGATAAAAATCAACTAAAAATAAGATTAAATATAACAATAAAGGAAGACGAAAAGAAACAGCTGATAAGTAAGATAAAAGAAATAGAAGATGAGGAACATCAAGGGATAACAATTAGAGCGGGTAAATTTACTAGAATATACAAAAAAGCGAAAGGTCTATACAAACGGGAAGAATTGAGGAAAGGGGGAGAGAAAAGTTTGGAAAAAATTAAAGTAAATAATGTTATTTACACAGATAAATCGGAAATTTTAAATAGTATTTATTTATATTATAGAGATCTATATACCTCACAATTTATCGAATATGATACAATAAACAACTACTTAAACAATATAGATTGTGAGATGATATCAACAGAACACAGAGACTTGTGTGATGATGTCATTTCAGACGAAGAAATAACGAACAACATTGGCACACTTACAAAAGGAAAATCACCAGGGAAAGACGGACTTACCGTTTAGTCCTTCCAGAAATTCCACGGCGAGCTAACGCCGATCCTAACTGCTTTGTATAATGATATATTTTTTAAGTAAAAAATCATATGTCAAAATCAACGAGGGAGGGAATAATTACAATAATTTATAAAGGAAAAGGGGATAGGGATGACACAAAAAAACTGGTGACCAATATCATTGTTGAATAACGATTATAAAATCTTAAGTAAAATATTAACTAACAGAGTAAAAAAAAAAGAGCTTAGGAAAAATAATCAGTATAAATCAAACTTGCGAGGGGTAAAGGGAGGGATATCCAAAGTAATATTTTAAATATACAAACTGTAATAGACTATACAAATGAAACAGGTACGAAAGGAGCTATGGTACTCTTCGACCAAGAAAAATCTTTTGACAGATTAGACCACAACTATATACAAAAAGTATTAGAAAAAATCGGTTTCGGAGAAAACTTCCGAAAATGGACTGAAATCCTATGCACAGGAATAACTTCATGTGTACAGGTTAATGGGAAATGTACGAAATAATATGATATACATCGATCGGTGAGGCAAGGTTGTCCACTATCCATGTTATTATACGTAATAGCAATTGAAATTATAAGCCATAAAATAAGGAAAAACCCAAAAGGTATACATATTCCAAACCTAAAAGAGGAATTTGAAATGCTCCAACATGCTGATGATTGTACGAACTTTATAAGAGTTGCAAAATCTTTTATACACTTAGAGAAAGAATTTGAAAATTTCGGGAAAGCATCAGGCTCAAAAATAAACCATGATAAGACCGAAATTTTAAAATAGGTAACTGGAGAGGAAACCACCCTGGGTTGCCTCCCCACCTACTGAGATAATGTGAAAGCGCTAGGGGAAAAGGATATCATAGAAAACTACAAACACATAATCGAAAAAAGCAGAGAAAATGCACAAATCTGGGCCCTAACGCCACTATGCATAATGGAGCGGACCCAAGTGGCTAAAACATACTTGTATTGAAATATAAATTATATAATTAGATCCATTGATATGGAAAACAAAATTTTAAATAAGCTAGATAATGAAATAATTAACTACATATGGAATTACAAGACCCATTACATAATAAAAGAGACTCTCTAGAGAGCAAACAGTAGAGGAGGCCTGGGACTGCCAAGCCCCCTACTACTAAAACTTTCAAATATAATAAATAGAATGAAAAAAGTGCATAGGGGTGGTACCGCAAACGGGCTGGAGCCTCGTTCTCATCTCTCATCTCACGGAGTGTCAAAGAAAAAAAAATGACAAATAGAAATAATATTCTCATCCTCAACTTGGCTTTATAAATTTAAGAAGTTAAAACTGGAATATTAATAAATGTTAATTTTCTGTACAAAATAACTCCCCTTTTATTTTGTTTATATTTTTTAAATTTATATTTAATTTGTATTTAATTTTTTATTTTTTTATATATTGTTTTAAGAATCAGCCTTTTAAAATTAGATAAGAAATTAGAGGGAAACAGGGACCTGCTGGAGAAGTAAGAAACACGGACGTCGCAGAGCTACACCACAAGGCGCCACGCGAAGTGGCCAGGCCTGCGAAAGAGCCCCAGAAAATCCAGCATGCAGGAAATGGACAAACAAAACAAACAAATGGGGAATAGTTTTGAATGGGCAAATATAGCTCTGATATATATAGTAATACTTATGCTTTAAAAACTTTCATGTCTTTGATATTTGGAAGATAAAACAATGCCGATTGCGGTAGTAATTACAAGGATATGTCAAAAGATAAGAGAAACATGCAGAAAGAAATTAAAGACCATGTGGCTTCTTACAGGACATACCCGAGTAACTTCTAAATTTCAATCAAAAGGAAAAAGAGAATCGCCACACTATAAGTGCATACATAAAAACAATAGGTTTTATTTACCTCTATATAAGGCACCGATTCTCTTAGAACTTATTGATTCCAAAACTTAATTAAATATCTATGACTCAATAAAAACTGTTTTTCTTTAATAAACAAAAACAACAACCTGAATATAGAAGATGAAAACTTGAGGGGAGATTTGACTCAAATGCTGTCCTAACATATACATCTATAGCACACAAACAAAATAGCAAATACTCACATAGCATACACAGGACTTAGGGGACCCTTGGCAAAGGTCAGCACTACCAAACAAGGGAAGATACTCCGACTAGGATAAAAACTTAGATCGGACGAACAACCTTTTAGATAACACTAAAGGAGGAAGGCGGAACATTTTCACAATAAAAATCAAGGAAATCTACTAGAAAAAAAAATCCTTACTACCTTCTTGAACACGAGACAGGAGAAGAAAGAAGCAAGTCAGAAGATATAGAAATAACTCCAATGGATGAGGGACAAATAGACCTAATGGGTCTGAAACCCCTTACTTCCACACCAATTAATCTGAAACCCCTCACCAGAACACCAATCCCAAAATTGAGGATCAAAAAGAGGAAAAAGGTAGAATCCACCTCTAGTCCTTCCCTTGGGGAGGAAGACTCAGTTTTGGGAGAGGACCAAACATCCACTACTGAAAATACACCAGAGATTAAAGAAACACTGACTGTTAAAAAGAAAATAAAGAAAATCGGACAAACTGGAACGGACAAAACAACGGACATGGAAACGGGAATGGACAGTGAAATGGAACAGGAACAGGAATCAGATTGTGAAATTGAGAATTATGAATTTGAGTCGGGATCTGAACCAGAAATCACAAATGAACTACCTGATAAGTTAAATCAATCAGAGGGCCAGTGCCCCCAGACTTAACATATAACTCTTGAAAATAACATTAAACAAAACGGGAAAGAAAGAAAGAATAAGTATAAAGCGATTTGGCAACCTGGTTTGAAGGAAGAAAAAATGGAGGGTACGAACTTCCGTATAGCTTCCGTAAATACAAATGGGATAAATGATGATAAAGTTAAGAACTTGATACAACTAACTGAATTACGATATAATATCTTTTACAAGAAACTCATAATAAACTAACCAAAGAAATGCAAAGTACGATAGAAAGAGAACTAAATGCGATAGTTATTACTAATGACTTTGTACAAGATGATGTGTGTGGGGGGGTAGCAGTAATAATTAAAAATAAAAGGAACTGGACGTGGGAAAGAAAGGACGAAGGTATAGATTTTAGAGGAAGGATGATACACATATCGACTGAGAAAACTCATCTAATAAATATTCACGTTCCTGTGAAAAGGAACAAAAGAAGAGATTTTATAGAAAACTTAGATAAATATTTAAACAACTTTTCTATGGATAATTCAGTTATAGAAGGTGACTTTAACTGGGTGGGGAAAAGTATAGACAGAACGGGGGAGTTTACTCCAAACGACATAAAAATTAAAAAGGAGATGGAAAATTTAATATCTAAGAATAAATTAGTAGATTTGTATAGAAGACTAAATCTTTTAAGAACGGAATACACATATGAATATGGAGACAAAGCAAGCAGATTAGATAAATTTTTCGTCACAAATTAGGGAGAAAAAAAAACAATATAAAAAGCGGAAATATTAAAATTTAAAATATCGGACCACAATATAGTAATATTAGAAGTATTAATTAAAAATAGGAGTCAGTGGGGGAAAGGTATATGGAAGATTAACAATAAAATACTAGAAGAAAGAGAAGATATATAAATGACAAAGAGGGATATAACAAATTTAAGATTCAAACATGTAAACATAATTGAAGAATGGGATAAATTCAAATATGAAATTAAAGAAAACGCAACTGCCTATTCAAGAAGAAGGAAAGAATTTATCAATATGGAAAAACAGATAATTAAATCACAATTAAAACAAACTAATACAGAGGAAAGAACATGAATAATGAAAAAAGATTCAAAGAAATAGAAGAAGAGGAAAATAAAGAAAGGAGCATTAAAGTAGGAAAATTCACACAATTATATAATAAAAAAAAACTGAAGGATTATACAAAAGGAGGAAATAAGGAGGGGGGGAGAAACTGGAAAAGGTAAACAATAACAATAAAGAACTAACAGAAAAGAATGACATTAAGATAACAATAAAGAACTAACAGAAAAGAATGACATTATGGAGTGTATCCTACAGTATTACAAAGACCTATACACTACGCAACAAACTGATAACAATACTATAGATAGTTACCTAGAGGAAGTACAGTGCGAGATGATATCAACAGAACATAGGGACATATGTGGCGATCTCATCTCGATAGAAGAAATTAATACAACAATTAAACAATTAACTAAAGGAAAAGCGCCAGGTGGAGATGGACTCACTGCGGAATTCTATCAAAGATTCCACGGTGAGTTATCGCCAATCCTAGAAATACTTTACAACAATATTTTCTTAAAAAATGATACAATGACAAAAACTATGAGGAAGGGTATTATAACTATTATGTACAAAGGGAAGGGAGACAAAGAAGATCTTAAAAATTGGAGGCCCATATCCCTCCTAAATATGGATTAAAAATTTTTAAGTAGGATCTTAGCGAATCGAGTAAATAAGGGAATGGGGAAAATCTTAAACATAAATCAAACTTGTGGTGGAAAGGGTCGAGATATTCAAAACAACACTCTAAATATAAGAGCAGTAATTGATTACATAAATGAAACAGGTCAGAAAGGTGCTATGGTACTTTTCGACCAAGAAAAAGCTTTCGATAGATTGGAACACAACTATACACAAAAAGTTTTAGAAAAATTTGGTTTTGGAAAAGAAATTCAAAGGTGGACCGAAATCCTGTACAAAGAGATGACCTCAAAAGTACAGGTAAATGGCGCTATCACGAAAGGATTTGACATACAAAGATCGGTGAGGCAAGGCTGCCCACTGTCTATGCTATTATATGTAATAGCGAAGGAAATCTTAAGCCATAGGATAAGAAACAAGAAAGAAACTGAAGGGATAAAAATCCCCAACTTACGGTACGAGTTCAAAATGCTCCAGCATGCAGATGATTGCACCAACTTTATAAGAGATACCAGATCCTACCAATACATAGTAGAAGAATTTGACAAATTTGGCAAAGCATCTGGATCTAAGATAAACCATGATAAAACAGAAATATTAAAACTAGGCAACTAGTGGGGTAACCACCCGGTACTCCCACCACACCTAGTGAAAAAGAGGGTAAAAGCACTAGGAATTTACTTTGGGAAAAATGATGGTGAAGAAAACTATAAGAGTATGCTGAGGAAAATAAAGAAAAATATAAACATCTGGGCACAAACGCCATTATGCATAATGGAGCGGGTCCAAGTGGCCAAAACATACTTCTACTCAAATATGAACTACATCATGAAATTAGTAGATATAGAAAATAAAGTATTGAATAAAATATATAATGAAATAATAAACTTTATATGGGGCTTTAAAACACTCTATATAATAAAGGAAAATCTGTATAGATCAAACAGAAGAGGGGGGTTAGCACTACCAAGCCCACTACTACTAAAATGCGCAAATATACTGAACAGATTCAAAACGATAAATGTAGAACCAAAGACTCCATGGGAAGCCCTATATATATACGCTGGTTTGGTTTTAGCCTAAAAAGCAGACCAGATATATACAAAAATAATCAAATAATGAAAAAACTGGAGGTACCCAGAACATTTAAAAATATTAAAGATCTCATAATTAAATTTAGAGAAAAAAAGGATTTGTGGAATAAAAAGAAAGAGGAAACATATAACTGGATAAGTGAGGAAATCACTAAAAACATTAGATGTAAAATAGAACAAGAAAACTGGGGGGTTAATTGGCCAAGAGTGTGGGGGCACTGGTCCTAAATCAAATCACTAAAATTACAAAGCCTAATTTTTAAATACCTTCACAATGCATGGCTAAGTGGGGATGTTGCATTAAGGAGACATATGATAAAATCAATACCAAATTACCCTTTGTGCAAAAGAGCTTATTTTACCAAAAACCATGTAATCACACAATGCGAAAAAAAGGAAAGACCAAAGAATACAATTAATCATAGAGATCTGCAAAAGAGAACGGTACCGGAAGAATAACATACTCTTCCTAGATGGAGATTTTGACAAAAGCACAATTTTTAAGGTCAATGAATACATAATTGAGATCATGATAGCATGCGGGCAAATAATACAAATAAACAAGTAGGCTTAATAAATATATGTATAACTTGTATGGAGGGGGTGTGAGACACCATGAGGGGTGGGTGGGGGGAGCTTTGGTTTGCTATCCATTAGGGGTGTACTACTGCCAGTGTGCGGGCCAGAGCCCCCACCTCATACCTCAACTCAGACTTGTGTTCTCACTCTCTTTAAGCATCCAAACGATCAAATTAAGAGCCAATTTAAATCCCGTCGGTAATATCTCAAATTGTAAAATTACTGAAATAAAGAAAAGGAATGGGAGAGGGGATGGGAGGGGAGTTTCGGTTTGCTACCCATTAGGGGTGTGCCACCGCCAGTGTGCGGGCTGGAGCCCTCAACCCATCCCTAAACCCGGACCTAAATTAAAATGTACTTAAGTTTTATTAGGGTTAAGAAAAAGAAACCAATGGATGGGACAGGGAATCTATGTGTGGGAAAGTACGAGGCAAAGACGTCATGGGGCTACGTCACATGGCGCTACGCGAAGTGAACAGGCCCATGAAATAGTCTGGCGAAAAACACCCCACGTAGAAAACTAGCAGACCATACAGAAAAACAGGGGAATAGGCTAGTTGGCAACTAATAATCTTCTGTACCTTTCCTATCTAACTATACAGCTCCCTTACTGTATAGTTCTTTTCCCTCCTATATAAATTTCTTTAAACCCTTTTGGATTTTTTGGTTAATAGGTTAAATAATAAAGAGGCGGCCAAACTCAAGTCGGGTGAAATACAGTTAGATAAAGAAAGTGTGGACCCCGACTCGAGCACAGCCGGCCTAATTCTAGAATTTAACTAATGCGAGGAACGACACATACAAGCACGCATATAAAACAATACGTTTGTTTTTTTAATGGCAAACCTGTAGTAAACCGTTCACTCGCCGGAATTCAAAAATATTAATAAAAATTTTAAATATCTAAGTTTTATCAAAATTATCAAATGGATCTGTGATATCCAAATAAAAATATATATTAAGACAAATGGGATGGATTGAAAAAGTCGTGCTGTCCCTACGCGAAAGTTATATAGCACACACACAATATAACATATATACACACACTCGGGACGTAGGAGACCTTTAGCCAAGGTCAACTAAGAGCTCAGGGGAGGGATTTCGAGTAAGGTGATAGAAACCGAACTCGGATGAACAACCCTCTAGATAACACTAGGACATAAATACCCCATCAAAAATTTCTTTTACCATTAATTTTTGATCAAAATTCTTTTTAAAAAAAATAAACAAACAACATACCTGGTGGAACCAACAACACATAAAACATTCATTTTCTTTTTTTTTGATAAGTAGGCGGGGGGGGGGGGGAGGGGCATTTGTCTGGGACCCCAAAAATTTTTTTTAGATAACACTAAGGGGAAAAAAAATACCCCATAAAAATTTGCATATAAATAAATTTTTGTTATATATTCTTTTATAAAAGAATACAAACACACGAACCTTAGGAGGAAGCACAAACACATAAGAACACTTTTTTTTTTAAATTTAGTGGGGGGGGGGCATCTGTCTGGTCCCCCCCCCCCAAACAAAAAAAGACAAAAAAAGAAATGCATTTGAAAATGTGATTTCTAAATGTCAACATGAAGACCCTTCTTCAACCGGTAACCCAGAAAATCCGATTTACTATGTATCTTTTAGTATCATACAAATCAATACATTATATAAAAGAGGGAAATGTATACCTTAAAACAATACTGCATTTTAATCCAAGTTTCCAATTTTGCAAGAAGTTGTCCCACACGTACAAAATCGTCTGCTAACCAACGTGTCAACTTGCCGCTAGAACATAAATTCTCAAGAATTTCCCCCGGCGTATATTCTGTTTCTAAATTCTTTAGTAATTTTTTCACCATCAATAAAACGTTGTAAACACATTACATCCTATTCATTGTTGTTTCTCTTCCACATAATAGCTTATTTTTTTATAAAACGTTGAACTTTACTAACTTTTCTACAAGATCGGTTTAGTGTGCTTAATATCTCTTGCCATTTATTGGCATTTTTACCTAGAATTTTGTAAAACTAGCTATAAACCTAACCTAATTACTCGACTGAACTGCTGACAGAAACAGTCCAAAGTAATGTATTTCATTTATATAGCCCGATGGATAAACATTACATCCTTTCAGTGTTGTGCGCAGAATAGGCCGACATATCGCGAGTCAGGAAAACACGGGGTTGGTATCCCCTGTGTCCAAAATTAATATTATTTTGAACAGAATATTCTGGTGACAATTGTCTCTTTCCAAATGATAAGCATTTCTGTATTTTATTTTCGTCAATCAGTCAAATTCGGTATGCGTTTTGATTCAATATTGGAGACGGAAACCTTAAGTGCGCAGAAATGCCCGACATCATTGTACGTTTGTCAAGCGTGTCACAAGCGGCAAGTATTATCGTGTTCAAATTTACGTTGTTTTAAATTTCTAGACCCATTAAATTCATGTTGGTAATGATTAACCCTTGTGATTTTTTTTTTTTATTTTACTTCTACCACAATCAAATCTATCTATCTATCTATCTATCTATCTATCTATCTATCGTTCGTTCGTTCGTTCGTTCGTTCGATCGACAATGTTTCTCGAAAAGAGTGTCAATCTTTTGTATTAAAAAAAAAACCATCTAATTTGGATCAAACAATAAAACTAGAATATATCCAATTCAACACACAAATTAGTTACGTAGTACACAATGTGTGAAGTGGTACACGTGTTAAGCGAACGGAAACCATGTGGAATAATGTTTTTGATGATCTCCTCAATACACTGTAATGTATCCTGAAATTAATGTTGCTCTATGAGGAAAAAATAAACACAGTACACCGTTATGAAGAGATATTTATTCACAGTTAATCTCAGCACGATTATAAACTGAGTTTTCAACACTATAACCAACCACTACCCACCCACCCCTTTTTGCCTTTACGTCGATCCCTTTATTGGTTTAGGCTTTTTATAGGTCCCTCGTTAACTCGCGCCTCACTTATAGTGCGGTTGATGTTTTTGAACCCCGATGTACGCGAGTTATCGAGGGAGAGGTGTATATATATATAAGTTTATAATAAGCGATGCCCCGGGGTTGGGGGGTGGGGTGGTGGAAGGATCGCCTGGGCGCATAACACCCTTGCACCGGCCCTACCCTGCGGCTACAGGGTGGTTTCGGTGAATTGCAATTGTTTTCGAGAGGGAATGTGCTCTGATCCCTCAACAAAATATTGTAACGCACGTAACACAGTATTTGATATTGCCGATCTAAATAACTAATTGCGCCACGTACTGGTAGTTAATAGCGGTAGTTTTGAAAGAGGGTGGTAGATTTTTTTTTTTAGCTTACAGGGTATTTTGGGTCAGTTATTTTCCTGAAGTACTGAGTACTTCCTTACTGGACTGTCTTTCTCGCCTACCGTACTGTCAAAGCGGGAGACTAATATGGTGGAAGCAGAACGGTGTGCGTAACAATAATGGTCAGTTTTTCGGCCCTTGATAAAAAGACGAAATTATGTTTTAAGAGCAGAATGGTGTACTCGTCTCGCAAGGGAAAAACATTGAGCAGTGTACTCGACAAGAATCAGTCTTTAACACTTATAAGTTTCGGTGAAAACGTTGAAAGCAGCAGTTGTAAAGCAAATGCACTTCCTAAATGGAAACTAACAATAATAGGCTTCAAACAGATTGATCTTATTTGCTCTATGGGCATAATTTTTAATCACATGAACATCTTATTGTCTGCACGAATACATTGGACACTTTATACAGTCGACTCAACATACTTGGTACAAATTTTCACAGTTATTGTTAGCAGCTAAAATTAGGGGCGACACTTCGAGGAGTGCTGATTAATAAAGATTCGTGAATTTTTACTTTGAATTTGGATTTATGTCAGATTCAAAATGAGAAATCGTGAAATTATTATGTAAATGTTTAAATGGGCGACAATCGCGTTGAAAGAAGGTCAAATATATATGTACATAGAGTATGACGAATAGCACAGTCAATTGATGCATCAAAACTAGTCTGACAGTCATATAATCCATATATCTACTTTCACGTTAATTTCTTTGTTAATAAAAGACCATTTACTGTACTAGCCAACTGGACGAAATCGTTTGATGCACAGTAATGTTTTCTCCAAGGAGTAAAGCAGTTTTGTTTCGTAATTTATTTTTGCAATATATAATATTATTATTATGTCATTGAGAGTTTAGTGCCATTCTTCAGGCTATACTAGACGGTAAGCAAAACTGGTGGAGGAAGAATCCGGAAAAAAACTCCCAGAAGAACCACCGACCCAGTGTAAGTTACTGGCAGACTTTCTCGCGTACTCACATAGGCTCGAGACTCGAACTAGCGCAGATAAAAGTGAGATGGCAGTGACTGGTAAAGGCGAGCGCTTAAGACCACTCGGCCACCCGGGGCCCCAGACCAATAGATAAATGAAGTCTTGTATTCTATAATGGAATCGCAGAGGTAAGCATGCTACCGATTGAAAGTGAACGTTTACACTATAGCGGTTGCTACTGGTGGTGGTGTTGTGAGGTTATACGTTCTTACAAGTTGTCCGCTTTATTTGGCTATCGTTATCTTGAGGGTGATGGCCCTCGGTATTGTTGCCCGGATCGAGTAAATATTAAAATAAAATGTGAACTTATAGGTGGAATAAATAGAGATATGAGCTGATATATAGAACAGAATGACACGAGCCCCCGTACATGGAAAAACAAAAATTTAATCAATTGCATAAACAACTGGGATAATACATTACATTAGGAAGATACACTTCTTTTTGGAATATATCTTTCACCGAATTTCAAACACAAATATATTTATATAAATAGCCGATCTGTTTTAAATGATAGAATTAGCTCATCATATAATCGAGTGAACGATCGAAGTCATTGCCTTGTACAACTTCATAACCTACTTATTCTGGCCCACTCCAACTTCGTTAATGGTGGTTCCTCCAGGTCCTTTTGCTTTTTCCGTTTTCCGACCTCCCGTCTGTCTCGCCTCCTTTCGGCCCTCAAACTTTGTATGGCTAGGTGGATACGTAAGTAGGTAGATACCTGGATAAGTAGGTACGTGGATATTTCAGTGGATGCGTCCGTGGAGCTATTTCCCCTTTCAAAATAAACAGATAAACTTAAATCTTCTGTCAGTTGTCCTACTGGGAACAGATCATTACTCCCCTCTCCTTATGTTAGATATCGTTCTATCGGAATTCAAACAGGCCAAAGGCTATCTGGTCAAGCTACATGTGGCAGACCATAAACAAACCCAGTTTCACAAGATTAATGTACTTCCTAATGGCTATTTCATCAATGATTCCGATTAACATTACACGAGACATAACGGTTCCATTCTCGTCTCAATTACACAAATGAATGAATGAAAGTCACTAGGTGACTTAACTACGTTATTTTCAGCGAATACACACATTCAAGTCTTTATCATACGTGAAATCAACTATGATCGGTGAATTCAAACGGATTCTCGTAACTCATATCAACTAAAGTAATGCATGAAATTCTTAGATTCCTATAACAAACAAGACGACAACTTCAAACAATTCGTCAAACTTATATAAAGAAGATTATTGAACGAATTCAGATAGGTGAACTCAATTATACTCATATTGAGAATATTGGTATACGGATTTAAACAAATAAATTCATGCAAATATAAACAATTAAATTCAAGCAAATCAGTATATTGGTATCAACGAATTACATAAAATTGACGCAAATACCATGTGCTTTCAAGCTCTGTTCGCTTCTGCCGCCAAAGTTGTGTCCATTGACTTTCCAAACATCCGGTCCCTTTGGCAAATGCTGTACGAGAGAATTTCTTCCAAATTTACTCTCGGAGTCCTTTCTATTTTCACTCGTGCAGGTAAATTGCAGACTAACTAGATTGTTTCGATGAGGGCAATTTAACCCCGAGGATTTTCGAGTGGGAAACCCGCCCCTTATTTAGCGTAACCAATCAGGATTAAATATATTTACCGCCTTTTATAACCAGACGCCAAAATTGCGGTCAGCATGACTTATAGAATTCTAAATGACAGAGCTGGAAAAACTCAACTTCTGAGAATTCGGACATAAAATCGAAGTAAACCTTCCCTTTTCTAGTCGTCTAACGGTTAAGTAAACGAAGGCTTAATTAAGAATCACTTCCTATCCCGACACAGACATTAGAAATCATTGCAGTATAGCGATTTAACAAGCAACTGTCCCAATAAATCTAATTAATTGTTCTCTGGCCCCAAGTTAACGTGTTCTTCATAGATCGACAGAAATTTGCATCCTTACATACACGATAACATCCCTCTCTCTCTCTCTCTCTCTCTCTCTCTCTCTCTCTCTCCAGTGGCCTAGTGGTTAGAGCGAGCGCCTCGGATGCGGCAGGTCGCGGGTTCGAACTCCGGCCGAGTCATACCAAAGACATAAAAATGGTATTATCAGGTGCCTCGCTAGGTGCTCAGCATTAAGTTGTTAGTGTTAGGACTGGTCGGCCTAGTGTCAGGATAATGTGACTAGGTGGGAAATCATGCTACATGCTTGCGGTATTATGCCCCAGTGCTAGACATCGCTATAAACTGCCACACTGCAGACATCGTAGCGATATGACTGAAAAATTGTTGAAGCTATGATAAAAATCCAAATCTCTCTCTCTCTCTCTCTCTCTCTCTCTCTCTATATATATATATATATATATATATATATATATATATATATATATATATATATATATATATATATATATATATATATATATATATATATATATCATTGCATTGGGAAAGTACGCCAGACAGTCTTTACAGCTTGTAATTCTGTTTCCTAGACACTGTTTGTAACTGTACAATTGGTCATGCAATTTCATGGGTGCATTCACATTTATCACTCAACACCCAAAAGAAGTACACTGCGGTTGACATGACCTCGATTTCTTGCTAAACTGGCTACACCATATGTTTGGATACTGTACTAAATGGTCGAAGAATTTCCTGTTGGTTAATTCTTCGTGTAGACATTCAAATTCGTGCCAAGTTTTAAGCATGATAGAAAAGAAAAGTGTTTCATTTGGTTTGCTTTTGTTTCATGCAATATTTCACTCGAATCCTCCTTACACTTACAAGTACCATTTCTATTATGAAGTGTTTGATTTTAACTTGTAAGAAAATCTTTTAATAATGTTTCCTATTTTAGAAATTAAGAACAAAAGAGTGTCTCATCTAGATTTCATGCAGGGCCGGCCTTAGGGAGATTGGACCGATTTGAGGGCCCCGCGCTCAGAAGGGCTCCGCTCGTTTGTAATTTTTCAAAAATATATCTATACAGAGAAAGTACTTTTAAAGCGATGGAAGAAAATTTTAAGTTCAATATCATATAAAACTCGTGTAAATATTTACTTCCAAATGCCGTGCTCACAGGGCACCCTGCGCGTTGGGAACAAGGGGGTAAAGATGGAAAACGGGAAAGGGGGGGGGGGGGTAAGAAAATGTGTCCAGAAAACTTTATGGTTTCATTTCGATAGTACCGAATCTATCGGTTCAACAGCGTATATTGAACAGATGCGCAAGTAGTACAATCAGCTGTACACGGAAGTAAAGAGGACGAAATTTTGCAAATTATTTTTGTCTAATTAAGCAGCGTGAAGGGCGAACAGACCACTTGGTTGAAATATAATTTGCTTAAAACAAAACATCATGCAAAAAAAAAAAGGTCACGGTTTATTTTTCGTATGTACTTTGTTTACATATATGAGGTCGCGCCCTTCCTGCTGCTATTAATTTATCCAAATATTTTATCAAGTCCGATTCGATATCGTGTTCGAGGGTCATGTAAATTTATTGTTATAAATCCATGCGGAGTAGCTTGCGCTCGTGAAAAAAAGTTTGTAAATTTATTTATATCCATGTCACCGCCACACCAAGTTTGATGAATATTTCGCAACGTATGTGTATCAACTCCATTAAACACAACTAAAATATTACAGTTGTCTCTGATTACTTTTGGTATTTGTACATATCACTGAGTAACATAAATCAAATCTGTGTTTTTATGCCTACCTCGAGAAAAAATTCTAGCTGGATTTGATTGTTTATCCAGCATCACATCATCATATACAACCAAATTATTAATAAATCCATCAATAGAATCAACAGATGGTGCTTCATCAATATCGGTTATAAACTCGATAACATCGTTATCTTTCTCCAATAATCTTGCGTTTTCATTAAAATCTTTAAGCACATCATAAAATCGTTGATCATCTACAGACGGGGCTACTAAATACAACTGATCCCATTTTAGCCATCTCATTATAAGATTAAGCAACAACTGTGTCTTTCCACTTCCAGATGGTCCTATTATTATCATCCTAATCGAGTTCGGAAAAGCAGGATGATGTTTGACAGGTTCTCGTTTTCGAGTTGCTGAGAAATCAATTATATCCATATTATATAAACGTAAGAATCTGTATTGTTTCCGCTGTAGAACTAAAACCCCAACTAATGATCTATCCACGGTAACAACAAAAAATGCGAGAATAGCATATGGTGGAAAATGTGCAGTATGTAACAGAAAAAAGTTTTCTTTTTTACCTAAAAAAGATGGTGGTGATATTGCTAAATTAATGTCAAAGTTCCCAGGTACTCCCTGGGCTAAATACTCTGGAGAAAAAACATCTACCAGGATATAATTATTGCGGTCCTGGTGCTTGACTTGATATCAGGCTTGATAATCGAGATCAACCAAAACCAGGCGAGGAACCAATAAACGCTGTTGATAAAGCGTGTCATGTTCATGATGTAGCTTATAAAAGCAAAAACCTACAAGACAGACATATTGCAGATGTGAAATTGATTGATTCATTAAATTCTATAAAAAATAAAAATATAAGAGAATCATTGGCTAATTGGTTAGTAAGATCTGCGATGAAAGGTAAATTAGCGCTAGGTGCTGGTAATATATAAAATGGAATCGATTTATTATTCCCCAATTGGATACTCGAGGGGTAAAGCAGCAATTAGTAAACTCGCTAATGCAGCAGCGGTTAAACATTCTACTGCTAAAGCGTGGTTATCCAAACAAGCAATATGGCAAATTTATTTACCGCCACCTAAGCAAATTCACTTTGCACATTTTGATGTTAGTGTTCCTAATGAAGTTCATCAGGCTAATATATTATTTCTACCACATGATACAGTTAAAATTCGTCGACGTCAAATAACATACAAATACGCGCTAACTGTTGTTGATGTTGCAAGTAGATACAAAGATGCAGAACCGCTATCAACTAAAACAGCATCTGACGTAGCCGATGCGTTTAAACGAATTTATCAACGAGGACCTCTACGATGGCCACAATTATTACAAGTTGATCCTGGCAAAGAATTTCATGGTCCAGTATCATCGTTGATGAAGCAACATAATGTCAAAATACGACGAGGACACACTGCAATTCATCGTGATCAGGCAATTGTTGAACGATTTAACACTCGATGAGCGGTTATTTGGATATCAATACGCGAAGGAATTTATTCAAGACAAGAGATCTCGCGAATGGGCTGCAAGATTACCAAATGTGAAAATTGCATTAAATAAAGAGATTACTCGAACAACCAACATGAAACCTATTTATGCAATTACAAAAAAACATATACCAATACAACAACGTGATTTTTGAACACAGCCAGTATTAGGTAATATCACTGTAAGATGTTTATATGAACCCGGTGAACTTGAAGGTGTTAAAAAAAAGAGCGACTGATCCTATTTGGAGTATTACGACGCACAAGATATCCACTGTAACAAGATCCACTGGTAGACCCGCAATCTACAGACTGGATTCAACTGCTCCTCAACGTGGATTTGTACGTGAACAATTACAAATAATTCCCGAGGACACACAATTACCACCCAAATCACTTAACTAGAGCTGGTGCCAGCACCCTGACGTCGATTACATTCTAGACAGGTCAACATAGTATTTTCTCGTGTATGACCAAGATTGTTATTTTTTCTGTCTACGGTAAATTGTCTTGGATCATTTTTCAGATACCGCCATAACATTATACAATTACAACTTGCACAATGATTATTCTGTTCTTGTTTCAGTGTGTTAATAAATTCAACATCAAGATCAAAATTGCGTTTAATTTTTTTTTTGTCACTTTGTTTATAACCAGCCAATTTTTTTTCTTATTATATCATTATCGAGGTCATCATTGATCACTGACGAATCCATGACGATTCTCCGCAGTTGAGATATTTTTCTAACTCGAGACACTGCAAGATAAACTAAGTTCGACCATTCGATACGATCATCAACGATCCAAACAACTGTATCAGTAATAGTTAATCCCTGAGATGAACGAATCGTCATCGCGTATCCAAGCGTCCACGGGGATTTATCAGCACGTAGAGCATCTTCAACAACATCAACATCAACTGCGACAATATCATTAACACAAGATTCTGTTTCCACTGTCCTGATATATCAACGTCAATATTTTGCCGTCGCGTATCTGCTGGTCGATAACACAACGGAACTGGCAACGTTGGAAACTTTTCTCGTTGTAATTGAAACAACTCCCGTTGAAGTGTATCACGAACTATCTTTCTCTTGCAACATTCAAATCGTTTGGTCTCCACGTTTGTAAAAAGTCGTTCATGGTTGTTTCTGAGATCACTTCACGCATTACTTCACACTGAATTTTATTCGGTTGTAATCTGATTAATTTTTTTAATTCCTTTAATTCTGCATCAAGTGCTCTATGATCATCAGTTATTTCTTCATAGTAATCAACGAAATTGTTCAGCCAATCATGTGGAGATGGTCCATCTATAGGTGGTGGTTGACCGTGATCGCCGCACAGTATCACAGCAGTATTTCTTGTTAATAACCAATCAAGAAATGTTTTTAACGTTTCTGATGATACTGTGCATATTTCATCCCAAACGATAATCCTCGGAAGATATTTTTCTCCCATTCGATCAGGAGTCCATGCATCACCTTTGTACCTAAAAAAGCTGTGATAAGTACATGATTGTACTCCTCACTGTTTCATTTCTCGCGCGAGTCTGTGTGTAGGTGTTAGCACGATCATATCTGAATTCTGAAATAGTTCGATCGCTCGAGTGGTTTTACCAGAACATCCAGGTCCGTTTAGATAAACCGTTTTATTTCTGGTTATTGGATCGTATACCGATGGTGCAGAAGATATCTGATTATTTCTGCCTGATTTTATCAGGTAAATATCTTTAACCGCAACATCAGCTGATTCGGAATAATTAAGTATATTTTCCTTTTTTATTCTCCACGAACCCCACGATGTACAAGTGTCCATATTTAATTTTTCTAACAGTCCTGAATATTTTTTATTGATATAAAACGAATCTGTAGCGACTCTGACAGCAAACTCACAAACCTTATTTATCATCGATAATAAATTTATCGAAACGTACGCTAACATTGATGATCTTAAATGAGTATATTGAGGTGACTCACCGTCCATATAGCTCACAATTGTACCTAGTTTATTTCCATTTGGCAAGAAAGCTATTTCTCGACCTATAAACGTGTTTTTATTCGTTGGATCAGCGATTATAAAATCTGACTCAGCATCGTCCATGATCAATCTTGTACAATGTCGTTTATGATCTTGGGTGAACTTGCCAATTATTTTTCTGCCAAGATCTTTCGCGATTTTATTCTCGTAATCTGTTTTATCGGGGTTTTCATCATCGGAATATTCCTTTTGCTGTGGTAATCAAACTTCGGTTTGTTTTCGATATGATATAATTGCTTCGCTGATCGTCAGCGATATTAATATCGCACAATCAAGCATATATCGTAACAATACTATTGGTGCCCACATTTTTTCTGAAAAATGCCTACCGAACCAAACATAAGAAATCATATGAAGATCTTTAGCAAACTCGAATGATTCGACACAAGCAAATCCAGTCAGGTCAAAATCAGGTAATGGTCCATTTATCGATGCTCGCGTCAAAAAGTGTGTCGGATGACAGAATCGTTTAAAATATACAGAACAATCTCCGTATCCGAGAAAACTTCCTGGATAACATGAAACCATATCAACTGAAATAACATCTTTATGATCGTATTTAGTATTCCATAATCCACCGTGTCCGTATTCGACACAACTCGATATTATATCATTGAGAAAATCAAATCTAGTTGGCTTCCACGAATTTTTCTTTCTAGCAAAATGAGCCGCAACTGACGGAACAGTAAAACAGTTACTTAATAGTTCGTCAGTATCATTAGTATATTGCAGCGCAAGATTTTTCATTTTCTCGTGGAGAAGATCTGTTCGATAAATAACACGATTCGGTCTTACAAACTGATCAAATTTATTTTTTTCTTCCATATCTGATTCGTCGTTTTCAGAACTTTGAAACAACCATACTGACACGGGATCGTTTTTACTTATTTCGTCAATAAAATCAAACATATCTCCGCGATAGTATTTAACAGTTCGATCTCGTGGAAATATTGTTACTGCGTTAGTCCACACATGCGCGTTATGATCAATGATTTTAATCGAAGCTCCTTTTGATTTATATTTTGATTCATGTAAAATCTCTCCTGTTATCGTCGCTACGGTTATTGGGAATTTTAATTTTTTTCCTAACTCAGCGACATCTTTGATAGACGTTCCGGTATCTTTAACCATTTCTCCCCACTCGTTTATTATTTTAGGTCTTTTATCCGTTAAAGCGTTTCCACGAGTCGAAACGGTAAAATGTTCTGTTACTCGTTCAGCTACACAGTTTATTTTTGAAAATTTCATCGGCTTCAGATTATCAACGTTGCGTTTTTCATTCATCGGATAGATTCCATAAATAACTGCTGTTACAGTGTATGCTCGTTCATAATACGGTTTGTTAATACCAGTTAATAGACTTGGTTTGGAATCATTATTTAGTACGACAGTTTTTTTATTATGTGGACAGGATCATATTTGTCACGGATAATCCAATCATCTGTTTCTGTTCGCACGACAAATTTTATTCTGGAAAGATATTTGCGATTATCAAGATAGTTAATGATAATTGCTGCTCGTTTGTCGTTCATCGTAGCGTCGATGATATCTTTGTTGCGTATAATCTTGAACGTTGACCAGACATGAGATGCGCCATTTGCGTGAAATTCTTTCTTGGCGCCATGAATTTTATTAATCAAATCTTTATTTTTCGGATCAACCAGATCTCGCATCGGTAGGTCAGGAGACATTCTGTCGAGATTAAATTTGTCTGCTTTCCAAGGCTTGATTCTGGATAATTCATCGAATTCATTCATATTACATTTCAAACAAATATTTAAATTAAAATAGTATGTATACAATGTTTCGATGCAAATGGTTGATGATCGGTTCATTGACTCCTTGTAATAAATCCTGTAAAAGGAATTCTGCGGACAACACTTGCAGAGCGTTCGTTGAGGTTGCTTAGGACCAATACCATGTCTGCGATGTGGTGTTGGAGTACGAAAAAAAACACAGTTGTGTGCAAATTGTGGTGGAAAAAACATCGCGAGCTTAAAAGACATTATGATAAAAAATAATAACAGTAACAACGCTATAAAATCCGTGGAGGGTTATCTAACTAAGTTTTCAGACAAATTATGATTTAAACAAATAATATTACGTATATGGAGCAAAATATTGCTTACCAAACAAACCAAGAATTTGTAAAGCATCCTATAATAACGAAATACGAAGTAAATCGTGATGGTATGATTAGACACTGTCGATTGAAAAAACCAGTTGGTTTTGTTAATAAACGCGGTTATCTCATGTTCGGCATCAGGGAAAATAAAATAAAAATATATCTTTGTCAACGATTTGTATACGAGTGTTTCTTTGGAGTGATCAAAAATTGTCTTGTGATCGATCATATTGACGCAGACCATCAAAAGAATTCTTTATCTAATCTGAGAATTGTCACGCACAGTCAGAATTGTAGATTTGGAAACACCGGCTGTAACGATAAGAGCGCTTAAGCAGTTGTATCTATAAATTTAGAGACTGGCGAAGAAATAATATTTCAATCAATGTACCCAGCTGGCAAATATTTTGATGCTAAAATGTTTTCAATACATTCTGTCGCAGAAAACATAACCAAATCCGCTTTCTCAAAAAATGTAAACAGAAAATCACCTTCCAATATCAATAATGGAGATAAACTATCATCTTTAGCAAGTAATTACCCAATTATATTTATTAACCATTTATTTAATTTTATTTTTGGGGGGCCAGCATTCTCCACTCGTATATTACTTATTTTTCGACTTGAGCGAAAGGGAGATAATTTGTTAATATATATTTCTCCGTAGATTTCTGATTTTTATGGTCGTAATTAGTCAATTAACCATCTACGTCGTAATTAATATCAATGATATAACAGGTAAAAGGATATTCATGGTTTCTAACTTACAAAATAAAAAAATAAACGTATTTTACGTCGTACAATATAGCGAGTTATTTTTAAATCTGTTACGAGAAATCGAGGCAGAACACGCTGTTTTACTTCAGATATTTACAATCTGTTCAGAAACCGCTGTTATAATGCAGAAATATTTAAACTGATAAACGGCGCCGTGGTAGGAGATGTAGATATATTTTTTCAGTTTCGATTTTATCAAGGCACAACACGCTGTTTGAGTGCAGATATTTACAGTCTGTTACGAGAAATCGAGGCAGAACACGCTGTTACATTTATATATTTACAGTGTGTTCAGAAACCGATCTGTAGGTAACTATAAAATATTTTATGGTGCAGTGATTAGAGTTCTGGTGAAAACGTCTCAATTTTAGGATACTTTCGCTATTATGATAAAAGACTATTTTTTCAAGGCAGAAACCGCTGTTTTAGTCCAGACATATTTACAATCTATTCAGAAACCGCTATTTTAATGCAGATATTTTACAATCTATTCAGAAACCGCTGTTTTAATGCAGAAATATATACAGATTACAATTTATTCAGAAACTGGAACTATAGGCAACTATAAAATAATTTCTGAAACGTATATATATCAGATGATTCGATAGCTCAGTTGATAACGTATCGGACCGTGATACTCGAGGTTCCAGGATCGAATCCCACGACTGACAACCGATTAGCGATTTTTATAATTAATTGGGGCCCCGCCAGCCCTCGAAACTCAACAGAAAAAAAACACCCTCCCACCATGTCACCAGTGCTGAATATATGTTTTGTATCACCCAAGTGGTTTTACACTGTCCTCTGAATACAAGTTTATAAAACGAATTCAGGCGGCGATGTTCCAGTTACTATCTGCAGTAAAAGATGAGCAGGTCAAGGAATTCTTCCCTCTCTCTGCCGCAGTAGAAAAAATTAGATTGAGTTTATCTCGTGAAAACGAGGCAAAGAAAACAATTAATGCTCGTGTAAGACAATTAAGAAAAATTATGTTAGCGAGTAACTTCGTTACTGATGAAACGATCCAAAGCGACTTCGTTACCGAACATGAGTACGTGTAATATTTTATTTATTCTGAAATATTTTATTATTCTGAAATATTTTTTTATTCTGAAATATTTTATATTTTATTTTTCTGAAATATTTTATATTTTATTTTTCTGAAATATTTTTAATTCTGAAATATTTTATATTTTATTATTCTGAAATATTTTATATTTTATTATTCTAAAATATTTTTTCCATAAAATCTGATCGATTTGTATAATTTTGAGTACCAACCACCCCATTAGAATTAACAAACTAATCGATTTGTATAATTTTGAGTACCAACCACCTCATCAATTTAAGATATTTCTGATAAAACAAAATATTTCTGATAAAATAAAAAATATTTCAGAATAATAATAAGTTATTTTTTGTAGTATTTTTTGCAAAATTGATTGATTTTGTTAATTTTAAGTACCAACCACCCCATCAGAATTATAAAATTGATTGATTTTGTTAATTTTGAGTGACAACCACCCCATCAGAATTACAAAATTGATTGATTTTGTTAATTTTGAGTACCAACCACCCCATCAATTTCAGAATTTAAAAAAATATTTCAGAATAAATAAAATATTTCAGAATAATAATAAGATATTTTTTGTAGTATTTTTTGCAAAATTGATTGATTTTGTTAATTTTGACTACCTAACTACATATCAGAATTAACAAACTGATCGATTTACATGATTTTGAGTACCAACCACCCCATCAATTTCAGAATAAATAAAAATATTTCTGATAAAATAAAATATTTCTGATAAAATAATAAAATATTTCAGAATAAATAAATATTTCTGATCAAAGATCATTACGATAAAAATGTATGATAAAAGTCTTACGACAAAATCTATGATTTTACATACAGATTCACAATTAATTCGTCTCCCCGTAGGTCAATTAAGCGTCCGAGGTGGTCAGTGAACTGAAAATGTATTCGTGTTAACATATTAGTATGACACCGCAGATAAACGGGATTAGTTGGTTCTTGCACGATTAAACTTCCAGGGGAAACTTGTGGTGTGAACGCGTATAAGATATATCCTTGTTGAGCCTGATTTGATTTTCCAAGATCTATTTGATAACTGCCATTGATCACATCACAAACTAGATTAACCGCGATTGTCGATGTTATATTAACTATTCGGGGGGATACATGTCTACCGCCTCCGTGTAGATCATTATTATATCTAAGAACAACCTGAGGTGGTATTGTTTATCTCCACGCAGCTAGTATTTCAGGAAAGTTTTCATTGATGATATCATTGAATGATTTTCTTAATTATGGTGCGTTATACCAGGGAAATTTATAATTTGGCAGTGACGCTTCTGTTATTTTTTATTCAGTTAAAAACTTGTGTTTGTTGTCTGACTTTTCATCAATTATTATCTGAATTAATCGCTGGTTAATATATTCCATGTCGTATATGAGCTGATTTAGTATTTCTACGTGTTTGATGATTTCACCACGTGAACTTGCTATATCAAAAAGATGTTCTTGGAAAAAATACTGTAGTCGCTGTAGTTGTGTTTTATGTTCTTGATTATTGATTTTAAAATAATCAATAATTTGATTTAGGTAAATAGTCACATTTCCTGTCATTTCTCCTCCTATTATGGGAACTATCTCAGTAATAAAAGTCCATAGAAAATTATTCTTGCCGTAAAAGGAAAATCTACTGCCCAACGTTGCGTCTTTTATCCTAAGTAAATTTTGTTTGCACGATCGATTAACATCATGATATGTTTGCTTGTCAGTGACATAATCAGACTTGTTTGGCTCTGGTAACGGTGGTGGTGTCAGTGGTGGAATTTCAGGCCATCCTAACACCGTTCTGATCGAACTCTGATAAATATCTACGGCATAATCAGGACAGTTTATTTCGATTGCAGAAGACAGTGTTGGTTCATGGACGTTAATTGATATTTTTGATTCTTTTCCGGTGATATTTTTTATTCTTCGCTGAAATTCATCGTTGATTTGTTCAATCTCATAACTGCCAGTGGGTATCCCAACAACGTTCCAGTCAGGTGTTCCATCCGGTTTATTTTTATTAGCAAATACAAGTGAATTATTTGCTGGTGTACCATTAAATGATTTCGATCTGATATTTGGCCAACTATAATATACTCGTAATTGCGCTAGTGCAATTTCTTTTACTGGAATTGCAGTTGGAAAATTGATGTTAAATTCAGAATTAGTCGAGCTTACTGAGATCATCGTGGTCTTGTGCGGGGTTGTGTTTGTCACGATCTGCTGGAGTAGCTCTACTGATGTCATTATTAATACTCGTACCTTTAATACCAGCGCAGTTGTATATTTTAATCATCTCTGAAAACTCGAAATCAGATATAATTCCATCACTGAGACTCGCCGTATGTAATTTTATCATGTAATCAGATAATTTTTCATTCGTGCAAGTACGTATTTTTTTTTGCGATGATATTAAGAACACCTGCAATTGTTGTTGTAGCTGAAATACAGATTGTCACGGCTACTGGTGCCATCATTGTCATTGTTGATAAAATCACACCGGTTCCAGCAACAACAGTGGATACTGAATAAACAATCGATATTTTTTTATTTTTACTGTATATTGTTCGACGATATCTTTCAATGATGCTTGCCATTCACGCGCTTGATTGTACCTGTAATGTTGCGATGCATCGTCGATTGGGGTATTCATTATTATTTTATGCAGTATATAATTGAGGTGTTTCAGCTACAAATTCTAAACACCACCAGTAAGATGTTGAGGTTAATATCTTATCAGCTGCTTCCAGTGTAAATATTTCTTCGGTGCCTTTATTTAATACAACAGTCACAACCCCGGAAAACTTATCAGTTGAATGACGACATGGATACGTTGTAAATATTTCAAATTTTGTAGCACTGAACACAGACAACCTGTACACGCCATTGATTGTTGCGGTATATTTGAAAGTATTGTTCTGCATTGACCATGTTGCGAATCCAGATGATACCGTGCACACGATGTTGGTAATATGCCCGGGAGTTATTCCCGCTGAAAGTTTAATCAGACTAATTTTATTAACGATTTCAGGAATCCCCGCTAAGATATCTTGTTGTGTTTGTTTGATCGTGTTGATGTTCGTCTTGATATGAGATAGTTTTGCGTCAACGGTCAACGGATTAACAAAAATTCATCTGCGGTTTCGTTAAGTTTTCTAAAATTTCCACGGAGATTTGTAAACGCGTTAACGTGAACGTCATACTCGGCCCGCAACGTGGATAATTTACCATCTACGGTGTTGTAGTTAACGTCAACATATTTTTTCGTTGCTGCGTCTTCGTCGGATGTTGGATCTCTTAAAACTACTATCTTATTCCCGTTCATACTGAGTTCTCCCGTCATTGTGTCACCGGTATTTTTCACGCGATTAGCAACGCTTCTTGCAATTTCATCTCTGATAGTTGCAAAAGATATACTTGAATCTCTGATTTTTCCGCTGTCAGTAAACACAGGGATATTATCCGTGACCGCACCGAGTACTCGTCGAACTATATCATTCCATTTGATATTGCTGGTTTTTAGTTTTACCATATCGATCCTGAAAAATAACAACCTCATCTGGGTCAACTCCAGCAAGATTCATAATATCAGCGAGTTCATCTTTAGTCGCGTACTTTGACAGATCAATGTCATCTTTCTTTTTTTAACGCCGGTAAAAGAAGATCTTCTTCCGTAAATATCAACCATTATATAAAATCTAAGATCTGTTTAAAACGAATCGGTTGCTTGTATAATGATGCACGACCTTATGTGGCGGTTTGGATGATTTTGATATAGCGTTAAGTACATTAATTACTTCACGGCCGCATATTGGCGGATCTGTCATTGTTTGTGTGGGTAGCGTTGAGTACCAAACTTGCGCGTGAAGTGGTGCAACATACTTGATAAACCCACGCGGTGGAGCTAACCCGTATGAATCAAAATAAACGATTCCACGTGGATCAACCGCGTATGATACCCAATGAGTACCGGGTCCCGAATTCGAGCCGAGATTAATAATACCTGTTTCGAATTCATTCGGTTGTTTCGGTAATTGATCTCGCATAAAAACACCTCTGAAGTGTTTTACTTTTAATCGTTTAGCAGCATCGAGTAAATGAAAATTTGATGCTGGAGCGTCTAACGAAGTGATCTTGGAAGCCTCAGACCTCTTCCCCAACGAGATCCTGGCAATCTTAGACCCCTTCCCTTTTTTATATCCTTTTCCTGTTGCTTTCTTTAGAGCCATTTCAGCAGCGGTTCCAACAGCACCTAACGCGGCTGCTTTTGCTACAGCTGGAGCGCCAGCAGCTATTAACACTGGTATTGCTGCAAGAAGTGGAAAAATACCACCGGTTTTAATCATGTCCTTGATGGTTTTTGGAGCGAAATCAAGTTGAACTCCGGTTTTTGATTTCAGTGCTTTATTGAAGTGTTTAATTTGATTCTTGGTTAGTGACAGTTTATTTGGACCACCACTAGAAATCTGATCTTGTTTTAATGTTATTTTTGTTCTGCAGTTTTTTGTTGAATTTGATTGAAGTTTTTTCACCTGACCGGGAGTCAGAGTTACGTTAACATGACTGTATGACATTTTTATGATAAATACTTACCACGCTCCAAATAATGATTATAGATTTTCCACTGGTGCATCAATGATTCTCATTCGACCACTACCACCTTCAAGTAACATTGCTTTATCGCTGAGTATGACCGCGATTGCTCTGTAATCAACACCACCACCTGTATTCACGCTGGTTTTAAAGTGTATATCAACAACAGATTGTTTGGATAAATCAAGATGGTCCAGTGAAAAATAATAAATCAGATAAAAAGTTTTAAAATCATGTTGTGATATTTGCAAACCGGTATCCACATTTTGATCACGTCCCATGAATGTCATCAAACGATGATATACACGTGCTATATGATTTTGTTCATAATTTAGTAGTATATTTTCCGTTGGTTCTTGTTGTCCGTTTATCCGTAAAGAAGCCTCTCTAACATCTAGTTGGTCAAATATCATATGAGAGTGAGTTTGTGAGTTTAATCAATTAGAATTTTGCAGCGCAACAAAAATATGTCGCGGTGCAGAAACACTTTGCTGTGATGCTATATGCCATGTAAACTGGTTAGTATTACTTTGTATACTATATGTGGTTGTTGTTAACCATGACAACAGAAATTTACCACCTGCATCCATGAAAGAAAGCAACTTTTGTTCTTCTGCGACCGTTGGAGTCATTACCGGCATCCACAATGATAGTTTTTTTTAGTATTACTTTACCAGCATCACCAACAGGTCTCCAGAGAGCATCGTCGTCGGTAACCTTTCTCACGAGAGCAACCGTGTGTCTAGCTCCAAAGATAACTTTTCTAACATTTCTACAAAATCCGAAGATGTGTGATAATGGAATAGCACATGAAAAATTTCTCCTCCCTGTATTGAACATTGATCGGCGTGTTGTAAATCCCAAGTTGAAATTTGTGTTAGCACCATGAACCACTGGCCACACATCAGCATCAGCGTTATTGGCATTGTTTCTTGGTCGTCTTATATTATACTGATCGCTTTCATGGTGATCATAATTATCTTTTACAAACATCATCGTGGGACCTGCTGATCTTGTATAATCATCAGAGTATCTTGCCAACCCTATTATTGTTGTAGCAACGTCGACATCTTTCTGAATCGATTCGATATTTTTCAATCAATCATATATGTGGCGCTATCAAATAATGCCATAATACCATTGTTGACAAAACCAACTTTTACTGCATCTGCTTATACAGTATCATCCGTCTTTATAATTTCACCTTCTACCTCAATAAAAACCTCAGCGGGTAAGAAATATCTACTTTGTCATGAACTTGTAGTTAAATTCTTCCTCGTTCATCTGGTAATCGTGCGTCATAAGAATAAAACTGATAATCACGTACAGACTCATCTTTAAGGACAGGTGCTTCCATGTCAAATGCTGTGTCGGACATGCGCTTGAACATTTTATTATAAATGTTTTCGTTTAACACGTGGATTACCGCGTTCGGAAAATTCCGCTTCTTGATATTAAACTTGAAATATTAGTCCTTGGTTCACCGAGTCCTTGATCTGCCAGTTCTGTTAGTCTCTGATTTGCAGCTTGATTTATTATTTTACTGACGTCTGCGGGCATAATTTCAGTACTTGGTAATTTTACTGGTTGTGATTTTCGTCGCATTAATCGTGCTAGTCTATCTTTGATCGCCAAGAACGCCTTACCAGCAACATTGATAATTGCACCAGGAGTTTTTTCACGAACAATATCAATAGCTTTCACAGATAATTGTTTTGCAACAGGTACTACTTTTGGAGCTAATCTTCTAAATAACCCTTGAACAACATCACCAAGTCCATCTCCGTAAAATACCTCGTAGACTGGTAATCGTGAGTTTACCACTCTGACCTGTACGGGTCTATAATGTCTATTATACATGATCATTTTTATTTTATTTACCATTTATTTAACAACTAGTCACTGTAATCATCAACGAGTTCATCGATAAGTTCTCGGTAAACACCGATATCCTTGATACCACCTTGAAATAATTGCCGACAAATATCAGCTGCTACATTAATTATTTCTGGTGAGTTATTTCCGGCACGTCTTCCTCCAATAAGAACTTCTAACCGTGACACGTCATTGTTGATATTATCAGGACAAACAGAAATATTTTCTCCTGATGTAGTAGGGAAACCACTTCCTACAGCGCTCGCAGGATCATCATCATCCTTTCCTGCCAACATCTGTTCTCCTTCTTTTTTAAACTCCTCAATTTTTGTCTTCATTTTAGTACATTGTCGGGCATATAATCGCTGCAGAGGTGAAGGTTTTTGCTGCGGTGAAGAAGATTGTTGTTGTTCTATCTGTTGCAGAGGTGGAGGAAGTTGATATGAAGGTTCCAGCTGTTGTTCTATTTGTTCCAGTCTCTCTCTATCAAGTCTTTTTATTTCTTTAACAAGTGTATCGTATCTATAATCATTATCTTTTACTTGTTTTATGTTGTAATATATACGATATACCCATTTAATAAAATTTTCATTGTTTGTTTTCTCATGACCGGGTTTTAAAATATCAGATTTATTAAATATACCAAATAATATTTTTTCGGGTAATTTTTCTTCTTTAGTATTTCTAATATCTTCGATAAACCCTTCGTTAAATTTTGCAATCAATTTAACATTTCCTCTTTTTGTTTTAGGTTTAGGTGCAAGTTCTTTTTTCACGTCGGCGACTTCAGTATGAAGTTCTCCAATACCTTCAAGTATTTCTTCACCGACAGGTGGAGGTTGAGCTGCAGCTATATTAGTTGGAAGATCTTTTAAAATCATTTTTGTTTGTTTGGTTCTTCTTGCTATTTTTTCAGTTTGTTCTGCGGTTTGTTTTAATACTGGAAAAATACTCTTTTTCCTCTTCTCATCTTCCTCCTTAATATCTCCCCATATAGTTTTTTCAGCAGCCGCTGCAGCTTTTTCAGTAGCCGCTGCAACTTTCTCAGTAGCTGCAGTGACGGGTTTAAATAGTTTTTTAGTGTCTTCTTCGTACTCAGCTTGTGCTTCCTGCTGCGCTTGTAGTTTTTTTCTAAATGAGCCTCTAACAGGAATAAATTTTTTGATTGCTTCTAATCGTTCTCTGGCTATCCTTGCAGTATAAGATTCCGGATGTACCATTTTATTATAACAATAATTTTTTAAATTAATAGCAGCAGGAAGGGCGCGACCTCATATATGTAAACAAAGTACATACGAAAAATAAACTGTGACCTTATTTTTTTCCGTATGATGTTTTGTTTTAAGCAAATTATATTTCAACCAAGTGGTCTGTTCGCCCTTCCTGCTGCTAATTAAAAGAAACATCGTCTTTGTAAGATTAGATGGCCTTTGACAAACACACAGCATTGTGTATGAACGTAGTAGCCTGGAAGAGTCCAGAATCGCTAGTCTAGAGGGACTTATTAATTTACCGGAGGCAGTTTATTGTCAAGAAGAGAACTGTGATGTCTGATCCACATGGACTCATTTGATATACAGCTAAGAAATCTGAGTATACCGGAAAGAGTGTGCTTTCATGTGTCTGCTTTAGCGCTTCAAAGAATAATTGCATATAGAACTTTAAAGACTCGTAATGTATGTAAATATCTAAATACTTGTAGAATTTATTGTATGCTATGGACGACTGTCAGTGGTCATTCATGTAATTAACGTTGTGATGCTTCACCAACAAAAGTGTTCACAAAAAGTTGATTTTCTTTCGCGAAAAAGTGATCTTTCACAATATCTTTCTTGCCTAGCCCAATATTATAAAAATTTCCATGAAAAGTTATTACTTTTTCAGGTAAAAAAAAAATGTTTCCTTGCTGAGCATGTAAAATCAATATATTTTTTTCAAAAGAAAAGTGTTCAGAAGACCCATGTTGCTTCATTAATAAATAAACAATCAAAAGTTCCTTTTTCGTGAAAATCCAATTTTACATGAAAATTGCACCGTTTTTTTTAAAATCTAAAACTTCACATTGTCGTTAAAACTTGACAACGACATGCAAGACACTTATCAGTGATTTGTATTGACGTGTTAGAGCACTGTTTCCTGATAAAAAGCTACATTCCTTTTTGCACCTTTTAGAGGGGAAAAAGCATCTCCACTTTACATCATGCATTTTGACCGTATGATTCAAAGGAGCACAGCAAACATTATACGTTGTAATGAATTCTAGGTGCTTTTATTGTTCTGGAAAAATCGGTTTGACGCACTAAAGCGCTTACTGTCTTATTCTTTTTCGTTACATCCAGACGATCCCTTGTATGGGCAAAACCTATAGCATACAGAGAACAAAAGTTTATACGGAAGTCATATGAACACTGGCATTCCAAAAGGTTTTCTTCTTTTTATCACAATTCTGGTTTGGCGAGAGATTTATTTTGTCTTCCCACTCTATGGTCTTAATAGTAACAGAAGAGAAAGCGAAAACCAACAAGTTTTCAAGAAATAATTTATTTCCCTAAATTGCCAAGTGAAATGTTAAAAGGAACGTACTGCATTGTGAATTAAATCACAAATACTCGTAAAAAGTTCTTTCACAAGCCCAGAAGTAAAGAGTGTTCCAGTTGAATTCCAGTACTGAATGTGCTGATGTGCCAGTAGTCTTGGAAAAGTAAAGAGTGTTCCAAATGAATTCCAGTATTGAATTTGCTCTTGTGCCAATAGTCTTGGAAAAGTAAAGAGTGTTCCAAATGAATTCCAGTATTGAATGTGCTGATGTGCCAGAAGTATTGGATGAGTTGATGTGCCAACAGTCTTCATGTATCACAATGATATAATCCAGAATGTCCTTGAATGAATTCACAATAATTCTAAAATATTGTTTTAGTCCAAAATTCAATAAGCAGTTTGTGATTCCATTGAATAATTTAAGTAAATAAATCATCTCAAAGTTTAAAATGAACACAATTAAAAGACTGATTACACTAAACAGATGTCAAAATACGAATGAAGAATTTTGATGTAAACAACTTTATATACAAACTGTGACCTGACTTATGACAAAATGGAATTTCCATCAAGTTCGTAAAAAAAGGTCAGGTCTGTTTACTTAAATTTTTAGCAAACTACCTGGCAAAGATCAGGAAGACCATAGTTTTTCAGAAGAGAAAACCAATATTCTGAACTCAGATCCAAGTACATGTAAACATGTTTACAAATATCATCTTAAAGTATTAATCTGCAGTCATGGACAAAAGTTAAACACAAACTATAGACATACATAACACTTCTCAGAAGCTAAAATAGCTTGGAAAAATCAAGATAGTATTATAAGAAAACACAAACTATTCCATTTAGGGTATGAACTATTTTTAAAAAATATAAAATGTAGGTAAGCAGAGTCAGTCAGTCTAATGAATGTACTGTTTCACAACTTAAAACTTATTGGCATTCTTCATAACTCATTGTCCAGGAATGAAAATAATCATGGAAACAAGACATGAAGTATAGGGAAAAGGTTTTGTTTTTAAGTTCTTATTAATGTTAACACTAGCCAAACTAAGACAATTAAATAAGTAAAACTAGGTTAATTATTATGTAAATTAAGAATGGATATGGAGCAAAAAGTATTAAAGTATAATGTTACAACTGTATGGTCTTAAACTAAGTAAATGAAAATAGCGAGGACCAACAGGTTTTGTCAAATTTAAAAAATAATTTCTTTCTCCTCAATACAAAGTAAAAATTTAAAAAGAACTACAGTATTGTAAATTGACTCACAAACAGTCCTAAACATTCTATCACAAGTGCAAATGTATGAAGTTTTAAATGAATTTCAGTGGTATTCCAAATAAGTTCCAAATACTAGATGTGTTGATGTTCCTGTAGTCTTGAGTGTGTTAATATACTAATGACCTGGACTGTGATCATGTACTAACAATCTTTTGATGTATCACAGTAATGTAATACAATAAGTTCTTGTCTGAATTCACTCAAATTACAAATTAATGTTCACTCCAGGAATATTATTGATGAGCAATTTATATTTCCAGTGAATAATATTTGAATAAATAAATTCACCGAAATAAAAAAATGTACACAACAATAAGAATGGTTCTGCATCAGATATTGAGGCCAAGAATAAGTAATTCTTAGATAGACAAGATTATACACCCCTCTACTTGACCTAGGTAGCAATTACCATTACTGAAAACACTCTGTCACTTAATGGAATTTTCCATTCTTGAAAATTCTAAGGTCAGAATCAAGAATTTATCTTTTAAAACAAATTCAGGTTAATAGTGATCTGAATATTTGATCCATAGAGAACTATTAGCTGTTTATTATGTTATTTACTGGTCAGGTTAACTATGAACTTGATTTTGGTAAAATATATAGTCCTTAAGAAAAGCCAACAAACAATACAAATTAAATATACATATCAATAAGTGTATAGTTCTCGTCAGATAGAAAAGACTAACGCATCCATATAACCAAGAAACAATAAAGAGGATGTTGATTTAGCTAAAAAATATATGGTAAAAGTATGGATTTTTATTTTGTAAGTATGCATACATTATAATAAGATGGATCCACTTCTAAACATCAGTAACAGCAGCTCAATGTGAAACTTTGTAGCTCACTAGATACACAGTTGCAAACAGTGTTACTGTTGCTGTTATCAGATGTGTACAGCATTGACATCACATGTTGAATAGCTGACAAATCATAATTGCATGAATTTTTCTCACAGTGCTTTTCCACTGCCTTTATCAGAATTTACAAGTTTCTTTTGTATTATTTAAGCACAACACTTTGATGAGTCTATCTATGTAAAATTGAACTGCACAAAATAGTTGCTATCAGCTAAAAATTTAACATTACACATTTTATATCAATTCTGAATAACAATGTTTCAGACAAGTTGAATTTTAAACTGTACACCACTTATTAAATTACTGTCATAACTGAAGAGTAAATCTGGCAAAATATAAAAACAAGCAAAGCCAGTACTTGTACTATTTATTGCTCGGCAAGGCCTCTTTAGGGATGGGATTATAAAATGAGTCCAGACTTTATTTCTGTTTTTTAATCTGCATGTCACCTAAGAGGACAATTTCATACAAATTCATCTGTTCCTATCTGGCTGTGGTGATTCCATTCATTGCATTAGGGACTGGTTATGGGAATTTTCTCTTTTAATGCATGTCATGTGGTTTTCAGCAGTATCATTGGTCTGTTTTACTGGGAGACTTACAATGTCCTGTTTATAGCATATATTATTGGTTGTTATTTTTTTATGTTACTACAAAAAACTTTTATCAATAACAACTGAACATGCCATCAATAATTTTGGTTTAGAAATTTGTCCACTGTTCTGCATGTTTTTTAAGATGCTGTGATGCTAAAAAAAAGCAGAGGAAAAACACTCTGACAGTACATAAGCATACATATTACTATTAGATAATATTATATATACTGCCTTGTAGTGAAGTACTTTATGTGATGTAATGTATATTAAATTTGTATTGTTTGTTGGTTTTTCTCAGTAATTATGTTATGCATATCTGTATTTTGTAACTGACCTTTTTCCAAAATCAAGTTAATGGTCTACCTGACTTGTGAGATTTATTTACTAAACAACATAATATATAGTTAATATTTATCTATGATTATAGAACAAATATTCAGATTATTATTATTGGAGGTAAACATGTTTATTTGAATCTGAATCTAGCCCATTAGTTTTTTGCTTGGAAATTCTTAAACTTGTTGACAACTTTGAATGTTTTATAAAGAAAACTGACCTACATCCTGACTATTCTTGTGTCTTGGCTTTTTATAGCAATATTTTTTACTTTAAAAATTATTCATTCCTACCTTAATATTCACTTAACAGCCAAAGGTGAATCAGCGTTATTGTTATGTTGATTTTTAATTTGAGTGGATTTATTTATTTTAATATTGACTGTAATTAAAAATTGCTCACTAATGCTTCTTGAATTGATTATTTTGGAATTATTGTGAGTTTATTCAAGTACCTTTTGGATTATATTACTGTAACAACAAAACTGTTAATACACTTCCACATTCCATGTCACTGGTACATGAGCACATTCCAGGTCAATGAAATATTAGCACATTTGAGTCTACAGACACATCAGCACATTCAGTATTGGAATTTACTGAGACCAGCACTAGAATTCATTTGGAACCCAATACATTTGGACTTGTGATAGAACTTTTAGGACTATCAAGGATTTAATTCACAATACTGTATGTTCTTCTTAAAGTTTCTCTTTGTATTCTTGGGAAATAAATAATTTGTTGAATTTTATCAAACTTGTTGGGTTTTGCTCCTTTGTGTTACTTTGTTTAAGACCATAGACTCATAACAACATATAAATTCACTACTACATAAAAGAATTAGTCATATCTGCTTTATAATGGGAGTGATTTACAATGAAGGCCATTATAGTGAAGGAGCACTGTATTACTTTACACACAGTCTTCTTTTTTTAGGATGCATCATTGTCCAAGATATAAATGACAGCACCAATTAAAGATCATTTATTGCTCTTAACTTTAATATTAAGTTTTTCTTGCCAGTGGTCATTCCAGAAATGGAAAAAGTGGGGCTTTTGAGCACATTACCACATCACAATGTGAAGTCATTTAGAAATTACAGGGCTCGCAAATATCCTTTCATGTTTCTTGTTTATTCCAGAATATTTAAAGGCATATTGCTTCAGCCTCCCAGTTTGTTAGCCTTACATACTGGGATTTTAATTCCTTAAGCTTGAATAATGATTCCATTCTAGGATTCATTTTGGACATTTCAGCCTAAATTTTGTCCCTCTCTGTATGCTACACTGTCCTATGGAAGTAAATGCAGCAGTGTTTTCAATGAAGATTTTATGTTCCCTTCTTTTCATTTTCCATCAGTGGTCATTGACCATGTATTCTTGATTGGTGTCCAAGCTAATCAAAATATGTCAAACATTTCTGTCAGCCAATAAAATTGATCATCTTATGCATCTTTGGCAGTGAGTGCACTCTATACAGTAAGACAGATCAGGATGCATTGAGTTCAATTTGTCTAAAACAAACCATATTTACCAGTTGTTTAAAATATTTCCTGGGGTCATTTTCTGAGCCCTACAAGGACCAATGGCAACATGTTTGGCTAAAAATTAGGGCCAGTGATGCAAATGCACAACCCACAATGAACTCTACTTAGATCTATGTATGGCATGAATCCCATTTCATTATGTGCCTGGTAGTTGTTGATTTATATGTAAGGGTAAAACAATTCATCCATGTAAGAATAATTTTGCTATATAGGTATGTATATTGATACAATAAGTGAAGAATAAATACAGAGTGATACTTACCCAAAGCAAGCTACTTGCAGTCATGAATAATTATTAGTTGTTTGCCTTTTTATTCTTTAAATTGAGCATTCACCAGAATGAGCAATCAAGGACACAGGCACTTGTTCCTGTCAGGAAAAAGAAAAGTATTGCCAACACCCTTCTACAAATTAACACAAGATGACTAAAGACTGTGATTCAAAATCAGTCACCATAATCGATTTTGTGATTTAAAAAAATTATAACATCAGCATGTTGAGCCAGTGATAACATATATTAACATCAAGGAGACATTCCAGATTGGTTCCTGTGTGTGATTTATGTATTTAACTAACCATTTAAAAACCACATGTAAACAAAGTTTCTCTGTAGCTTTGTATCTTGTCCACTTGGATTGAATATTTAGGCCTAAACTTCCAGTGTCATGCAGTAAAACATTCAGTTCTGATTAGTGGTTATTGTTGTTCAAGTATTCTGTTTGGACATATTTTTATATAGCTTGTGATGGATGAGAATGGCACATGAAAAGAGATGACAAGTCTAGATCTGTATGCAATCTGCATACCAAAAATATGACCAATATGTCAACACATCTGAAATGACACCACCCTACCAATGCCAATCCTTCAATAACTTATATTGTCTTCAAGTTGATATGTGTATAGATTATGTATCATATCATAGCATCTACACCTTTTTGATAAGAAGCACAGGTGTTTTCTCCACCCCTAATTATATGTATAATATACGACATTATGAGGTACTCTGGGGCTCCCTTGGACATCATAGTGAAGGGATACTGTATTGTGTACTTCGTTCTTAGGTGGTCTTATTATAAGATGTTATACTCTATGGCTCCCATGGACAACATTATAATGAGTGAGCACTGCATGTATTATGTACTTCTTTATAAAATGGTCTTATTTTAAGGTGGTATACTCTATGTCACTCTTGGACAGCACTTTAATGAGTGAATACTGTATGTATCATGTTCTTCATTATAAAGGGTTCTCATTATAGGGTGGTATACTTTATTGCTCTCATGAAGGACTGCTCTGGTGGCCTAGTGGTTAGAGCATCTGCTTCAGATGCAGGAGGTCGTGGGTTTGAACCCCGGCAGAGTCATACCAAAGACTTCTAAAAATGGTACTAACAGCTGCCTAACTAGGTGCTCAGCATTGAGAGGTTAGTGTTAGGACTGGTCGGCCTGGTGTCAAGATAATGTGACTGGTGGGACATCATGCTACATGTCTGCATCATGATGCCCCAGTGCTAGACATCACTTTAAACTGCCACACTGCAGACATCGTAGTGATATGACTGGAAAATTGTTAACGTTACATTAAAAATCTTAATTACACACGCGCACTTGCACACATTGCTCTCATGGACTGCATTATAATGAGTGAGCACTGTAGCTATATCCTCATTTAAGCCTGAAATGAGGAATTTTATTTTGTTAATTGATGTAGTGCTGGAACTGTATTGTTATATACTGCTTTTTTATGAGGATTGGCTATATTTGTGAAATCTCTTAAGAATGCCAAATGCAAACTCAAAGTCATCATTGGAAACCCATACGAGATCAATTTCATTACAACTTCAGCCATGAATTATGATGACTCAAAGTAATAGTTAATAATTGTTCTAAATGAGTTAATGCTAACAATAAATCAATAGATCTTGAAAATTGACTATCTGGCAAGTTTATTTTGTTAATTTTGTAGAATGTATCAACTTCAAGTAAGAGGACCATTTCTGTACAAAATGTGAGAATAAATTGTGGGAAATCAGCAGTTGCTGCTGTGGTTTGCCTACTCAGCAAAAATATTATTCCTTGTATGGCAATTTGCAAATTAAGTTCTTTATTTTCCTAATATATGTTTTGGGTTTACATTACTTTAAAGTTTTTCCATGACTAAATCATTTTTAAGTTGTGCCCATGTGCCAATGATTCTTGTTATTTTCATCTTTGTTGCAAAAAATTTGCTCAATAGAATCCATAGGGCTCATTAAGAAAGACCCAAGAAAGTAAAGACAAAATATCATTAAGGATGGGACTCACTGGATCAAGAGCAGTCAATGTTTACTTAATAGACTGCACTTATTTCCACAGTGGCATAGGATGAAAAATTTCATTGGTTGATAGAAGTATCAGATGATTTTGATTGAGCCACATGGTCAATCACAATTTATGGAAAATGTAAAGAAGGAAAGATTAAATCTTCAGCAGAAACAAGGGTGCATGGTGTTTTTTTCCCGAGTAGAACATAGGAAGGGTAAAAATATTGAAAAATTGTTGGGAATAAATTCTCAAGGGGAATGGTAACTCAAACATAAAGAATTAAAATTCCAGTTCAGAGGGCTAATGACAGGGAAGTTTGTTGATGATGACAAATGATTGGGTTATCAATTTAACAATTTCTGAAATTCTGCAATATACATTCACTTTCCTGGCATTATATACTTTGAAGTAGTCATTGCTGAGTAAGGCTGTTGTATGGTTTTCTACAATTTCCTTGTCCACTAAAATAACCAAGTCCTGAACAGTGGACAGTTATTTTAGGAGACATGGACATGTTGCAGAATACCATGCTTTATTTTGACAGTATGATTACTAATTCAGAGCATAACATGCTGGCAAAGTGATTATTTCTTGCAAAATTTCAAGCACGATGTGAGTGTCTCTGTTAATATGTTGAACTTCTAAAATTAAAAAAAAAACGGAAAGGATATTTGAGACTCTTTTTTTCTCAAAATGATTCCACTTTTTTAATCCAACTTTTTCCATTTCTTGAATGAACACTGCTAAATGTAACGCACATCATTTTCACATTTGGATTGTAAAATTTATTTCTGACTTGACAAGATTTATAGTTTAAATTGCTTGCACACTTTCACAAGGTAAACTGGCTCTCAGATACTTGGCTACCCTTTTTGCCATTTTCATGGAGTAATGAATCCTGCAATGCTGTGAAGTACAACTTTGTATGTAAAAGTAATCCATTGCTAGTAGTCTGTATATCTTAAATCTTGTTTAGTACAGATCAGTAAGCTAGGTGAATGCTGCAATGTTACCTATATCTCTCTACCCTAGTCAGCTAATGAAGATGTCAGATTTAGTGCAGATAATGAGTAACACAAATTGATGCATGAACAAGATTTTAAAGGTAACCACAAAAAGATCAAGGAAAAGCTATTAAGTAATCTGGATCTGATAAATGTTGATTTTAGTCAGCTAGTTAAAAATGTGGATTAGCTGTAAATCTTTAAATTTGCTGTTTTCTAACTTGTGAGATCAGGATGATCCACTGAGAAAAATACTTAGTTTGCACATCCTACCTTCACATGTAAAGTGAATTTGAATTGCCACAGGATATAGAAACATAACATTTTTTACCATTGATTTAGTGTCTATTCTAGTACTGAAAACTACCCTACTGAATATAGGAGGTACTTAATGAAGTTGATCATGGTAAGGTTTTATAATATATTGTGTATGGTTGATTTTTATTTGGTTCAGTTTTGTTTAGGGAAGTTAGTGAAATCAAGCACAGCCTAAATTAGAATTTATAAACTTTGTTTTTTAAGTTCTGTCTTTCCTTACTCTGCAAAGCCATTGACTTTCAATTCCAGTAGGATGCCTTTTAAAGACAAATTATTGTAGCATCAACAAAGTTTTAAAGTGTGAATCAAACTGAAATACATCACACAAAATTCATATTTGTTCCCAATTTAATGATTGGTTACCTATGAAGCAGTGCTTCTTTCAAAATTCAATGATGAACGTCTGTTTTTATCTTGCGAGGATTATTGCCTGTAGATTATTTTTTCTTTTGCAACTGGAACCCTCTTTAACTTCTTCAGGATTAAATTTAAGTTTTGTTCAGATTATTTTTTGGGGTTTTGAGTATTGCTTGTGGAAAGATGATGCTCTGAGAATGATTTTTAAAGTGGAGCAGGTCTTTTGGATGCAGGGACATAGTAAAATGAGTGGGTCACACATGTGTCAACCAAACGCAAATCAAATAATAGTACATGTAATGATTGTGCAAAACTGGTTGACTTCGCTCCAATTCTCATAAGAAAAGGTCTGTCATTCAAATAGACCTTATCATTTGAGTGATACTGAATATCCCAGCGATTTATATTGGAGATATCAAACAGTATGTGATCATTTGGAACTACCTCAGCTATTTCTGTGAGACAAAATTATGGCTCGGCTGTATGTCAGCACAGTAATTTACTGGAAGAAAAAAAATTGTGAGATGATACATCTGTACCAATTTGTGATACACAGCCTATTATATGATACATTATTGATACTCATATTAACTTGATGGTCTTTACATTTACTGGTTGTATTTCCATTATGCAGATTACAGACACATACTTAGCATCTATTTATATGCCAGTTTCATTCATGACAGATAACAAAAATACTTTTAAACAGACTATCTGTTAGTTGTCAGTGCTTTATATTTAATATTTTAGGCCACTGAAGGCTTCTCCATTTGATCAGATGCAGGACTCACTTTAGCCATCAGACAGAGGTATGATTAAAGAACTAGCTTTACTTCTTAATTTCATTGTTTTTCATTTTTATTTATTCATTTTATCTTAACCCCAGTAGGGAAATATAGTTTTGTGCACATGATCCCACAGGGATTAAATGTTTGCAAAAGTAAATGAAAATTGAATTCTGCTGTTGAAATGTCTGTATTTTAATTTGGCTTGTGTTTTGCCTTTTCTTCAATTGCTGAAAGGTTGATTGACTGGCATGCCATCTATTTTTTTCTTCCATCCAGTATGTACCTTGGGCTCGTTTTTAACACCATTTTTGGGCTCAAATTCACCCAATGGTATCTCCATTAACACTTTTTCCGGCTCCAATGATCTGATATATTTCGTAACTTTAACAATTATTGTTGTCATAAATATTATCAGTCAGTATTTGCCAAATGAAATCTTCATCTGAAGATGAACCATGCTGGGAATCAGACATTTTTGTGTTTCTAGATAGCCAGTATTTTTGGACACACATTTGTAAAACTTGCTTGCTGCAAGGTTCCAACTATGATAAAATGTTGTTCCAGTGCCCAATGTGCAAATCAAATTTAGTCTAACAACCGTTCATGTCATGTAACTAGCAATTCAAATGGAAAGTTTCAGTCAAATTTCTCAACAACATTGTAGTTTCATCTCGTCTGTCAGCATATTAATGACATAACAAATTTTATGCTTGCAATTTCTGAGAAAATAAATCTCTCTATTGATTTCATGGAGGTATAGCCTAATGTAAGGGTATTCAAGTTTGCTAGGCCAGCTAGTAAGTGGCTACCCTGTGCCAGTGGTGTCAGAAAATTCCAACATTTTGATAGGCAATTGGCTCTGACTTTACACCCCATCACCAGTCCAAAATATAAAACACAGGGTGGTAAGGGTCAGACAAAACTCTGAATACTTCATACTTAAAAAGTTGTTAGGATAAAATATTTAGAATGGAATTGGGAGGGTGATGGCAATACATATTACAAACCACATCACTTGGAGTCATTTTGTATATGGTGAGTTAGTGTAATTAAGTCTTTTTTTGTTTTAACTAGCCTGTGCCTACAACAGCTGTCTCAAATTAATTCTAAATTTAATGAATAATAGGGCAAATGATTAATAATTATTGAAAACTGCTGAAGATTAAAATAACTTGCATGCAGTATGTATCATTTTGTATCAATTTCCACCCGTTGTATTGATATGTGACAGCAAAGATACATGGATATATCCATATGATTGACCTCAAAGTTGTGAATGAGTATGTGATAGACTCTGTTCAAAATATTTCTGAACTCAATATTTGAGTTTAGGACTAAGGGTCATCAATCTACATGTACTTTGTTCCACAGTTATTTAAAGCAATATTTTGAACAAGTACCCTCTTGTGAATGGAGAGTTTCCACCTGCACCAAGCAAAATCAATTTACCTATTAGTGAGCTTGCTATGCACTGGAATTCAGTATGGCAGCTTCCACTATGTCAGGTCTCAGTGGATAGTTTATTATTTTGACACATTTCTAATTTTTAAGGTAGAAGGCATGAACCTAATTATGATAAGCCTAGCATTTATAAATTCACATAGAAGCTAAATCTGTTATGTGGTTTATATTTACTTTGAGTTAGGCTTCAAAATGGGTTGACTTGTTTGGTGACTGCCTGTCACAGTTAGACTAGCACTGGAGATCAGATGCGTAACTTGGGCTGCAAATGAACAGCCAGCTTGGCTTACATAGTTACCTATGTTTGTTACAGAGGTAAATATCTAAAAATCGAGATGGTTGAGGGGTGATAAAAAGTATGCTAATTTGTTATAGTACTAACGAACTTTATTCATGAATAAGGCACATACTGATTCTTTTAGCTGCCTTGTCCCAGGAAAATATTCAAAATAGCTCTTTCCTGTAAAAAATGAATGTGAAAAAGAAGGGTTGGTGGCAGTGTTGGTTCAGTATAAAAACCACCAGTTGCATCAGGAATTAACCTGATTGCTGTATTCAAAATCTCACATGCATGCTTTCTACAAAAATCATTAGTTTATTTTTATTTGTATCTTTTTTGTAAATTTATTCTCATTTTTCTGCAATGGGCCATTGTCAGATGAAAATTCACCAGATAAACTGTCCAGTGAAACCTCAGTATACCATAACTTGAAAGAAAAGCTTGTGTAGGAATGGTTTAATTTGGAAAAACTGACATGCAACATGTGCTCTTGGGAGGACCCAAGAATGATTCTGAAAATCTTTCTATATAAATGAAAGGAACAATCCGATTGGATCAGTTTCTTTCAGCTGCATCCAATCAGAGCAGAGCAGTTTATAATCGTCTGCCTCACTACACAAGCCAAAATGGGCAATGTGGAATGAAGTTGTTGAATTATCATTGGCCTGTGTAGATGAATTGCAAAGGTGAAAGTTACAATACTGAAAATTCTTGAACCTAACCATAAAGGTTAAATTCTAGCACAGTCATGGGTCAGGAAAACCAATTGTCCTCTAATCCTGACTAGGTAAAAAACAAAGTGGCTGGGCTGAGTAAAACTTTACTACATAATTGTCCCTGGGTTGAGCAGATGGAGATTCATACCTTGAGAATATTCTAAGTGCATTTTCTACCCTTAATGCATGCTGAAGTTCCATGTAGCTTGAGATTTGGCATGTATCATTTATATATAACCCATGCCTGATTTGCCTACTTGTTGTCAGTCTAGAACATGTTTTAGAAGGAAATTACTATTTTTTTTAAACATACCCGGTGTAAGCTTGATATTAAGATGATTAAATATTATGAAGATATTATGTTAAACTTCCAAGCTTAGTCACTTGATTTCTAAATGGTGTTTGCATTTACAGTGACACTTTTCAGTAATTTGGGAATCATTTTGATGTAAAGAAGTTTTTTAAAGTGAGCTATCACACATTTTTATGAGTCAGAACTCGAAGATGTGAAGAGACAGAGAATATCAGAATATTTTCACATGGTCAGTCCATGTTACAGTTGCCACAGGTAACTGGTATTTTCTAGATTGAAGCACATTGTCATGCCAAAGGAATGATGTCAGCAGATATTTTGATAAGCATTTAATTACTTTTCACAAGAAAATTTTTACATCTGAAATCAGCATTTTTAAATGACTCAGCCAATTCCCAAAATGCGTCATATTGTAATATAAAGCAGAGAATATTGAGGCCATAGCCTATTGGTCAAAATCTAGTTGGGGTGATGACCTGGGAATGCTCCAGTTCTTTTGTAAACTCAGCAATCCTCCTTTGTATGGAACCCATCTCTAGCTCTTGAATGGTGACTTGACCAAAATGAACCATTTAGTATAAACACTGGTGGAAATTAAGACTTATAATTCGTTTTTCAAATGTGAGTTACAGACATTTGTTTTGTGAAATGTAATTACTGTATATACTCATATAAATATCAGCTGGCATCTTGACTTTAGTATGACAATGTATTAATAAAATTGCACAGTCCTGAAAATTCTGGTGTTCTGAGCAAGAGGAAAAATATAGGAGTAGACTTGTACTGTACATGCCAGTGATTGCAATTTTATTTTACTTCTTTGAAGACCGCTCCAGTGGCCTAGTGGTTAGAGCTTCTGCCTCGGATGCGGGAGGTCGTGGGTTTGATCCTCGGCTGAGTCATACCAATGACTTACAAAAATGGTACTAACAGCTTCCTCGCTTGGCGCTCAGCATTAAGAAGTTAGTTTTAGGACTGGTCGGCCTGGTGTCAGGATAATGTGACTGGGTGGGACATCATGCAACATGTCTGCGGCAGGATGCCCCAGTGCTAGACATCACTATAAACTGCCACATTGCAGACATCGTAGTGATATGACTGAAAAATTGTTAAAGCTATGTTAAAAATCCAAATCACATCACAACACTTCTTTGAAAGCTTCATAGACCAAAAAATGTTGAAAATGAAACAAATTGATTCGTACAAGCTTACACAGTCTATTCAAGGATGCATGCTCATTTCTAAAATATCACACTGTAAAATCAACCACATGAAAATTGTGCATTATATTTTCCAGTCTTACCTTTATTTTTCATTAATTCCATCCTATATTCAGAAGATTCCCTCTTTTTTTTCAATTGAGAAAGTACCCCCCTCATCCCATACCAATAATGGTACAATATACCCCCCATTCCTTACCAATAATGGTATCATATACTCCCCATTCCTTACCAATAATGGTATCATATACTCCCCATTCCTTACCAATAATGGTACCATATACCCCCATTCCTTACCAATAATGGTATCATATACTCCCCATTCCTTACCAATAATGGTATCATATACTCCCCATTCCTTACCAATAATGGTATCATATACTCCCCATTCCTTACCAATAATGGTACCATATACCCCCATTCCTTACCAATAATGGTATCATATACTCCCCATTCCTTACCAATAATGGTATCATATACTCCCCATTCCTTACCAATAATGGTATCATATACTCCCCATTCCTTACCAATAATGGTATCATATACTCCCCATTCCTTACCAATAATGGTACAATATACCCCCCATTCCTTACCAATAATGGTATCATATACTCCCCATTCCTTACCAATAATGGTATCATATACTCCCCATTCCTTACCAATAATGGTATCATATACTCCCCATTCCTTACCAATAATGGTACCATATACCCCCATTCCTTACCAATAATGGTATCATATACTCCCCATTCCTTACCAATAATGGTACCATATACCCCCATTCCTTACCAATAATGGTATCATATACTCCCCATTCCTTACCAATAATGGTATCATATACTCCCCATTCCTTACCAATAATGGTATCATATACTCCCCATTCCTTACCAATAATGGTACCATATACCCCCATTCCTTACCAATAATGGTACCATATACTCCCCATTCCTTACCAATAATGGTATCATATACTCCCCATTCCTTACCAATAATAATACCATATACCCCCATTCCTTACCAATAATGGTACCATATACCCCCATTCCTTACCAATAATGGTACAATATACCCCCCATTCCTTACCAATAATGGTACCATATACTCCCTTCCCTTACCAATAATGGTACCATATTCATCCGATGTTAATTTTGGCCATATCTTTGTTTACTATACAGAAGTTATTTTTTGACTGAATCTGGTAAAAAAATACTGAATTTTAAATGCAAGTTTTACCGCTTTATCTTTTTTTGTCAGTAATACTGTCATTTCTGTAACTGTCAAACTTTACTTTTGGATGTATTGTCAATGCTCATACATCACTGTTATCAAAAATAGGTCACTTTGATCTATTCTCCATTGTGTTCTTTGTGAAATATTTTGTATTATTTATAAGTATGATTACAAGTCCTTGCTTTTTGCATTGTTGAGCCATGTCTTGGAGGCTCTATACTATACCATGAAACATTAAGTCTTAGTGATTCACTTTTCATTTTTAGAAACAGGTCATTGGCTCATTGTAAACTTGATGTACTGTACATTTAGGATAGTCTGCATAATTAATGAATTGTGGTTGAATTGAAGGTCATTGTGACCAATTTTTATACTTATCAGACGTTTTTTATGATAATTATCTTAATATTATGAGTGACATTTTTAGCTTTAAATTTATGTTATACTATTTATTACTATAACTTGCAGAGTTCAGTGCAGAGAAATAGGTGTGAGAGACATCTCAAGTAAATGGAATTTCAATGGACAGTATTAGTCTTATAGCTATCAACATTTTAATTTCAAGTCAGCACTATATAGTTGGGTTCAAATGACATTGCAAATTGTGTTTGGTGCTCCATTAAAACTTTATCAATACAAACTGCCTGAAAAATGTATAAAGAGTTTAGTTTACATGGGCATCATTTATTTCATAGCTTTGTTGTCTCTTTCAAATCAGAATCAACTTTGAAAGTTCAAGGCTTATGTAATCTAAATTTACTGATACCCAGAATGTGTGGCCAAAAGTTGATGTGACCCTGGAGGACTGCTTGCTCTCAAACAAACCATATGCTACAGTTGCATTGAGTTGTAATTGACACTCATCATTTATTTCCTAAAATAATTATTAAAAATCCTTTAGGAAAAAGAAAATATTGTATGCAGCCTATAAACTGCTAAAATCAAATTGCTGGTGTAGTAAATAGCAGATATAGCTAAAATACTGAGTTCTAAGTATCCCTGCAAGAAGAATCCATAGGACAACATGGTGGTATGTGTTTACATCGCAAATGCCTTGACCATTAGAGGATTAGAATTTATACTGTTTGCATTAATGAAGGAAACAATGGTATTATTATTATAGTCCATGTAAGAAGAACTTTCCTTGTCCTGCTTTCAGGTTGTTGCATTAATACATCTTTAAGGACACATGGTATTATTTCTATGAAAAAATGGAAATTAGTTTGGAGATTTGCAAAGATAAAATAGAGTATATATTGGTCTGGCTGGCCAGGATTGGTTGATAATGAAAGATAGATTTTAGTAAAGAGAATCTTTTGAGAGCTTATCCTAGTTGTAACTGAAAAAATGTAGAGACATTTTTTTAATTTATGGAATTTCAGTCTTTTAGCAGTCTTGAGTTTGGAACACTCATTACTGAATTAGCACCTGACTCTATGGTGCAGAATTGAAAGCACATGTTTCGCACACATATAAGTCCAGAAAATGCTGTGGCTCTTATCCTTTTCTCTACATAGAAACTGTCATCCAGGATAGGTTTGATCACCAGCACTCAGAAATTTAATGCTATTGAATTTTTAATATCATGGTGTTTGCATAGGTTTTACTTGGGAACTGAATTAGTACCATGAGTCCTTAAACGTGGCAGAGATTCCATTCCTTATGCCATTTAGGACTAACTCTAGTAAGTCAGTTTTGACCTGCCAAGGAAATAGATTATTTTTGTCATTTTTACTTGCCTTCCTTTGTGTACATTTTTAGTCATTTAAAGGTGAAGTATCAACATGTCATTTGCAGGGAGGGTATCATGCTTCAGTCTAATGGGTTAACAGGCACATAGTAACTACTATATTTATCCACTTATAAATCCAGTCAATACTAAAGACAACAAAAAGGATCCTAATCAACCATAATGGTCTGTTTACTCCTAACAAACTACACAGACTGGCATATCTGGGTCTGCCCTACTGTTTACTCCTAACAAACTGCACAGACTGGCATATCTGGGTCTGTCCTACTGTTTACTCCTAACAAACTGCACAGACTGGCATATCTGGGTCTGTCCTACTGTTTACTCCTAACAAACTGCACAGACTGGCATATCTGGGTCTGTCCTACTGTTTATTCCTAACAAACTGCACAGACTGGCATATCGGGGTCTGTGCAGTTTGCAGTTGGAGCCAACTTATATGGGAGTTTTTACAGTAATTGGAATGCTGTTGTTGTCCCAAGTCTTTATCTTCTTTTAAAAGTGCAATGGAACATATCTCTCCTCACTGATTTCCAAGGGTCTTATGTCAACACTCCCTCAAGGTTTTATTTACAGGTTTGACAGATTGCATGGAACAAGATAGACTGAGTGAATTTTCATATCTGTAACTCTCTTAAAGTAATCAGTTTGCTCCACTTCCCACTATGAACCAGTCATCAATCTCCCCCACCCTGTCCACAGATCTGACAAGACACTGCCTGGCAAGGAAAACTGGAATACTTTCATGGAGACCAAATGAAGAGAAACATTAAAGATGATATTGTCAGATCATGTTGTATATATTTTTTCATCACATGGCTAAACTACTCCTACAGTACTTGATAGAAATGTATTAAATTTATTATTTCAAAAACCTAATTTTTCTTGAATCAAAGTTTTGCAAAGATCTTTAATGCTTTTCCATGATTTATTATCTATACTCACTTATAAATCGAGTCCAACTGCATTTTGACTCAATGTATAAATGAGTATATATGGTAATTAGTGTGAATGATTGTTTTATTAGAGACTTCAGACAGATATCTACATGTCTTTGCATGCTTAGAAACCTTTCTGCACATATGCTTGACATTTATAATTTTCAAAACTTTCTCACTATTCTAAAAAAAATATGTTTAGGGCTAAGTCAGCAGATTTAAGCAGAATTGCTTCACATTTAGATGAATTCAAAGAATAAGTACTACAGCAGTTATTGACAAAAAATGCCGACTTGTTGAGATTTACACTTTGTAATTTGTCTCAAAAGGTGAAATAGGCCATTCACTTGAGCTAAAATCATTCATTGCTTCACATGGCTAGTTAAAATTAAAATGCAGAGCTTCTGGGCTTTTATCTCAGTACTTTCTCAAGCTGGTTTTAGAGTTCTGACAGACTGAAATGCATAGGTGATAACTGATGAGATGCTAATTTGCTCTTACAAGAAGCACCCTCTACTTCTGTGCTGTGCATCAGGCAATATATCACCAGCCAATACATCTGATAAGAGGCTGGGAGAAAGGAGAATATGACTGCATAGTTTCAGAGTGCATGTGAGGCCAACATTAATAAAGGTATTGCAGTTTCACTTTTATGGAAATATGCAAATGGACTTGAAAATAGCCTAAGTTTCATTAGTTGAAAATATTACAGCTAACAAAATTCTTCTGTTACTGATTTAGAGTGGGGTGGGGTGGTGGACTTAAAATACACAAAAACATCATTCATGCTGACCTTTTGCCCTGTGGTCATTTACACTCTTTTTCAAATTCAAGCAGTTACATCTCTGAGATGATGTGGTGTGTGTATGTGTGTGTGATTTGGATTTTTAATGTAGCTTTAGCAATTTTTCAGTCATATCGCTACAATGTCTGCAGTGTGGCAGTTTAATGTGATGTCTAGCACTGGGACATCATGACCAGACATGTAGCATGATGTCCCACCCAGTAACATTATCCTAACACCAGGCCAACCAGTCCTAACACTAGCTTTGTAATGATGAGTGCCTTGTGAGGCAACTATTGATGATAGGGTGAGATTTTATTAACAAATATATGTTTGTATATCTGATAAGAATTTTGCATTACCATGGTGATTAATGAGAAGATGGAGATGAAGAATTGACAGCACAGTCATCAGTGTCTGAAGAATGTATAGCACAGTCATGACAATATCTGAAGAATGTATAGCACAGTCATGACAGTGTCTGAAGAATCTATAGCACAGTTATGACAACGTCTAAAGATTCTATGGCAAAGTCATCAGTGTCTGAAGAATCTATAACAGTCATCAGCATCTGAAAAATCTATGGCACTGTCATTGGTATCTGAAGAATCTACAGCACAGTCATGACAGCGTCTGAAGAATCTGTAGTAAAGTCATTGGCATCTGAAGAATTTTATAGCACTGTCATCAGCATCTGAAGAATCTATAGCACAGTCTTGACAGCAACTGAAGAATCTATAGCACAGTCATCTGCGTCTGAAGAATTTATGGCACAGTCATTGGTGTCTGTGTGCTATGCATTTGTAACTGTAAGAGAATGAGATGTGTGAAAATAAATGTGTAAATGGTATTAAATGTAACCCTCCACTTGCCATATCAAGTTAGATGCAAATATACAAGGTCATATAAGAAGTCCAACATTAAATATATCCTTTGTTATTGTTTTTTTTTTTGTTCTGACATTGATTATGACAGTATGGCATTGTATCAGAAGTTAATATTATATTACCATGAACTGTTTAATAATAATTATGGACTGGTACTCTTAAATTTATACTAGAAATGTTTTGATAGATTATTTTCAATTAACCTTTGATAGTTTGTCTTAAAAGTACACATTTACATGTCCTTCATGAAGAAATATTTTTATTATTTATAATTCATGGCTTTAGAATTGTATCTATCTTCAAACTGGTTCAGGCAATAGGACCTAAGTGTAATTGTCTATAATATTCCATTAAGATTAAGGACCTAAGTGTACTTGTCTGTAACAGCACAGTGAGACTATAGGAACTAACTGTACTTGTTTGTAATATAATCTGTGAGACTATAGGACCTAAGTGTACTTGCTTGTAATATTACAATGAGATTATTGGACCAAATTGTACTTGCCTGTAATATTCTAGTGAGACTCTAAGATCTAGGTGTACTTGTTTGTAATATTCTAGTAAGACTACAGGACCTTTACTGTACTTGCCTGTAATATTCCAGTGAGACTATATGATGTAACTGTACTTGCCTGTATTATTACTAGTGAAACTATAGGACTTAAGTGTACTGTAATATTCCATTGAGACTATAGGACCTAAGTGTACTTGCCTGTAATATTCCAGTGAGACTACAGGACCTAAGTGTACTTGCCGGTAATATAACAGTGAGACTAAAGCACCTAAGTGTATTTGTCTGTAATATTCTAGCGAGATTATTGGACCTAGCTGTACTTGTTTGTAAGATTTGAGTGAGACAATAGGACTTAAGTGTACTTGTCTGTAATATTACAATAAGACTGTAGGACCTAACTGTACTTGTAATATTCTGATGAGATTATAGGACATAAGTGTACTTGCCTGTAATAGCTGAATAGTCACCAGGACAAAATTTTCCATGTTTCAGATTTTTGAGTGACACTATGTCAAATGTTATTCCTATGACTGTACATTTAATTTCCTTATGAAATGTCCAGATCTAGGTACATTTTATTTCATTTACTTGTGATTTAGTGATATGTGAAACTACAGAAACTTATGTTGCTTCTTTTTGTCCAGGTAGTGCAAATAAGGCATGTTGGTATATGTTGGGTCAGCTTGAAATCATGTTGTTCTGTAGCAGTGAGGTGGTGATGGCAAGTCCTCACCAGGACATGTCCAATTTACAAGGCCAAAGTCAGCAAGATTAATTCATATGACCACAACAGATAGCACTGAAGAGGTCAAGTAAAGTTAGCACCTTCCTGGTAATTATACAATGGTAAAATACATCATGGCAAAGACCTGGTGTTGAGAAGAGGCAAAAATATACTAAATCTCAGTGAAAACTGAATCTCCATTTGTCTCACATTACTTCTAATGTAAATGTTGATGTATGCATATTAGCTACTGGGACACAAATAAGAAATGAACAGGACCAGTGCACATCATATGCGGCCAGAAAAACAGATTTGGTTAAGTATTTACACATGAGCTTTATGTAGCATCACTATCAGTTAGGTAGATACCTATGATAATTGTGTTTTGTAAACCTGCAGTCCAGTATCTATTGAAATTTCTCTTTTCCAGGTAATAAAATTAATTAACAGAATATATATAACATTGTATGATGCATGGAAAGATAATAATTTTCTTGATGAAAAATGTAAGTCAGATAGGTAACCAGTCAAATAAATGCTTTATCACATTTCAGTGGTTTCAATAAGAAATATTGAAGCAGAAGTAGTTGGAAATGTAGCAGGAGCAGCTTGGAGAGGTGGGCAAAACTTCCTCCTGTGGTCATGAGGCAATAGGGGGCTAAGGCTATTATTGTTTTCACATGGATGATGAAGTCAATTTTTATTTAACTTAGTGGGAATCAATCCACGCATGATAATTTTCCAGAATTCTGGAATTTGAGGGTTTGTGAATGAAAGTGACCAGAGAAGTAGTTTGAGAGTTATTTCTCTTTCCAGTCTATCATTGTAGTGCCAAATGCACATTAAATTAATACACAAATCAAGGTTCTGCAGCACAAAAGTGAACATCAGAGGTAGAGTTTGGTCATCTTTGCAATTAAGAACAAAGTATGATTTAAGTTTTGGAAATGATTCCTGTTGAGGCATTCTGGAACATTCTTATCCCTGCAATTCTTAGAACATGTTGTACTTGAATTTGTTGGAATTGGGACCCCAACCAATGGTGTGAATTGTGATTAAACTTGGTAGGAACTGGGACCCCAACCAATGAGGTGAATTGTTATTAAACTTGGTAGGAAGATGGACCCCATTCAATGCTGTGAATTGTGATTAAAATTGGTAGGAAGTGGGACCCCAACCAATGGTGTGAATTGTGATTAAACTTGGTGGGAAAGTTCCTTATGAAATACTGTGTCAGAACTGTGTTTGTGTCTTCCAAAGCAACCAGGTCACAAACCTACAAATGATACAAATCTCCTATCAAGTACAGCTATAATTAATGTAACAAACCATTCACAGAATGGCTGCTTTTCTCCCAGACTGCCTGACTATATCAAGCCATATTTGACAGGTAGAGTCCCAACATGAACACCTTTCACTTTCTCATGAAAGATGCCCATACAATGTCTAGTTCAGCTGCCATTACTCAAAATAGAAGCACAGTTTAACAAAATGTCAAATACCACTAATTTCAACCTGCTTTATTATTACACTACTACAATTACCTTCTAAATCAAATTTGCAAAGGCATGATTTACCTATTTCAAAAACATATCATTCGTAATTCAGTTAAGTATGACATTGTCATCTGTCCCCACAGGAGCTATGGTGACTCATTTGGTAGAGCATTGGACTCATAATCCCAGCATCATAGGTTTGATACCCAAACAGGCCAGCCTGGGTAAATTACCTCAGTCTGTCCTTGGGAAATTGCACTTGGCTCTGATTTCCTTGGAATGATAAAAACAATGATGTTTTAAAAGTGCCCTAAAGCCAGCATACATGAAAAACAACTGTCCCCAAAATCTGAAAAACTGCTCAGGTAATGTCAATTCACAAATCAGACTCAAAGGCAGCTATTGATAACTACTGACCAATTTCAGTCCTTCCAGATTTACCAAAATTGACTGAGAAACATATCCATGAGGTGTTCATGCCATATTTAACTAAACACTCAATGTTACACCTAACCAATTAAGCTTTAGACAGAATAGTTCAGGTGTGACTGCCTTATCTCCCTAATTGATACATGGGCCGAAGCACTTGACGAAGATAGAATAATGGTGTGAAGTGTCAAATTTTGTGTATACAAAATTTAAAGTAGAATGCATTTAGCAATTAAGGTTATCGCAGTTAAGCCAGGAAAGTCTTTGTGAAGGGTCACTCAGAACTTTCCTCGATCATCTCCCCCATGTCAGTGTAAACTTCAAAGGAACAATATTTCCGAACCAGTGAAACTGACTGGGGTATCTTAAACAGTCTTTAGAAGTAAACATTTGAGCTACTGATCCTAACCACTTGGTAGGAACCTATGTCCACTTATCATATTTTCAAAGGGAAGATTGTCACGCACTGTCATACACAGATTCTGAGCTGTCTAAATCTAATGAAAGAAATTATTTCTTTGGGAAAGATTAGGGACCCTTGCCTACAATTGGGTAGAATAAATTATGGCGTACACTTTAGAGCAATCTGACTTTAAAGTGATTACCCTAGTGTAAATTCTTTAGTCTGGAAATTTCCTACGAGAGGAAACTTTGTCTTGACTCCGTGGAAGCCTAAAGATTGGTGCTTTCCTCATGAAACAAGAAAGGGACCAGTGGTCATTGTTTAAAACGAAAGGCATTTTTAGTGCTAGGACGCAGAAGTCCTAAAAGAAAAACAGTGGCGAGATACGCAATTTTAGTTTCACGTAATATTATATTATTCGACTGCTTGCTTTATGCAAATGTGTTTGCTATGTCTAGTTTTCTATACTATGTATCGTTTATTCAATTCATGGAAATGTGTTGATTTTAGAGTTGTTATGCAACTTACTTTATTCAATTTCATTGAAAGTGTTGATGATAGAATTGTTATGCAATTTACCTTTCTAATTATACAGTTATTAGTTCATTGGTAGAATTGATTGCATGTGATCAAATTTTCATATGTGTAAGATTTCATATGGTTATATGAAATAATTTCTTTTGTTGTTAGCATGATACAGATCATCGTGAGTTAGCGATAACTACTAATTATATCTGATTTTGTAATGCTTGGATAATCTTTTATTTAAGGAATGCCATGAGTTACATTTCTTTTGAATTTCATGCAATAGTGATCGAACATGTAGCAGCATATGTAAATTAATATGGTAATACTGAGTAGTCATGTGGTAATTCAAGACTTGCCGCTGGAAAGCTAGGTCAATGTCCTACCGTACTAAGTCAGAATTTACTCGGTGTATGGATAGCCACAGGCTCTGAATAACTTTAAGGGAATTGTATGTACATTTAAATAATATGTATACAGTATTATTGGGTGAATTTGTCCTTTAAGGAACAGCTTTCGCAGAGAAGGATGAGACAGTCTGAAGATTAGAGCACGGGAAAAGAAAGAAGGAAGGACGAGGTCAGAGTAAAAGGGACCAGGAAGTCCATGAAGGGGCAGAACCTAGAGTTGGAAGGATGAACTAGGAGACGCTGATATATGGTTAACGTGAATGAAGGTGATGCAATCAATCATGGATATTGCACTCTTTCACCTCTCGTTATGATGATGTGATAAATCCAAACTGAACACACCTGTTAAATTATATAATCTAACTTGAATTTGAATTACCATTTTAATTTGTTCTGATTAAATTTATTATTTCCTTGTCAAAGGGGGCTCGTATTGTTTATTTCTTACCAGTATTCTTGCTCAGTTCTCTGTTGAAATTCCATTCTTCTTTCACTCCTGACGGGCTATAATATCGAGGGAGGTCATCCTCTGGATAACGCAGCCAAACCCAATTAACCACCCCTCTTTATAAGAGGGCAACGTTACAAATGGGATCTATTCTTGTAGATATAAGAAAAACTTTTGATATGGTTCGTTATAAGTTACAGTATGAGCAAACTGACAGTTCAGAAATTGGATGACTCACAGATATGTGGTTTACTTCATACTTACATGAGAGAATACAGTATATTTAGATAATGTAAAGTTCTGTCTGAACTGAAACCAATATACTATGGAGTGCTACAAGGCACCATTCTTGATCCTTTACTATTTTTTCCTTTTATAAATGACCTAGCCTTTCACTGGGAGACTCAGACTTCAGATTTCAGTGCAGGTGACACAATATTATCAGACGTCTGAAATACAAGGCATAAACTGTACAAGCTACCCCCTCCCACCCCCAAAGAAAATTGACAAATTGTGCAATGGTATGGTACCTATTAACGCTGAACTGGTCAAACTAAAATATTACTTATCCCAACTCTGCAAAAAAGAACATGTCTTGTTTGTAATGACTTATGTCTAAAACTGGTGGATAAAAACAGCAAAACATGTATTTGAACAAGAACATTTATTCTAATATTGGATTAGTTTGAAAAGTTTGAAAACTTAACTAAAATATGTTATATTAAAAAGACTGTAGAAAAGCAAAATTAATGTACAAGACATTTAGTTAATAGTTGTTAATTTATATGTTAATTTATATTAAAAGGCTGTAGATAAGCAAATTTAATGTACAAGACATTCAGTTAATTTATATGTTAATTTATATTTGAGGGCCTTAAAGTTGTATCTACTTCTTCTTTGATATCTATCTGTACTATACGTTGGGAGAGACATTTTCCAATTGTCTTCCTTATCCTTTAGGAGATTTGGTACTATTATTTGTTTGGTTCCTAGCCTGGAGTTTTATTTCAATTCAGATACCAGTTCATCTTTACAGCTTAGACAGCACATTTAAAATGATTGAAATTTGATTGAGTATTTACTCTGTACCCCACTGTGTGTCTTTCAATGCTCTCTTCTCTGTCTCTGCCAGATAAGGTGAGGCCAGTAAGAGAAATTTGATTGGTTTGCTGGAGCATGTGAGGAAGCATCTGGGCTACTACTGTATGCATGTACCTCTAGCAAGTGGGGAAGCATTATGGGTTTTAATGTATATTTGTTCTACAAGAGTAAGAATGCAGACCTGTCTAGGACAAGAAGGAAAACTGCAGATGCTTCAAGTAAAAATGTGTTGATTGAAACATTGACACAAATTTCTTAAAATATTATAGAATCTTCAATAACTGTTGATTTTGACTGGTACCCATATATTGTATGAATCTAAACTATACCTTAGTTGTTCAAATGAGTTTAACAATATCTTTCCTAAGATTTTTGTTCTTGTTGCTTTGTAAATAGATTTCTTGAAGAAATTATCAGCATATATGGGTTTTTAAAATTGTTGGTAATTACCTGGTTTATTTCAGACCATTATAGAAGTTTTTATATTTTTTTAAACACATTTTTGGACTTGAGACTTTTTGGCAAAAACCTCTATAATACCATACAGCAAAAACCTCTTGAGGTAGACAAGTAAAATTTTGTTAGCCAGGCAAAATTGTAGTTATATGTAGAAGGCCTGGCCATTAGATTTTCAGGACAGTATAGCAGTTTTTTTAATTTTATTACAATATTTAACATTTTTTAAACTCTATCTCTTTTTACCAAACACTTGTTATTTAGCAAAAACCACACCAGATAAACATAAAGGGAGGCAAAGTTTCATTTATATGCAGATGACTTAATTTGATTTCAGGCCATTATATTAATTCTTCCATACCTTTTTACATACTTTAACTTTTAGGGCTTGGTCCTTTTTAACCTTATTAACATGATAAAGCAAACATAACTTTGCCATTACAAGAATATTTTCTACATTTTAAAACTTTTGGACTGGAACACAAATCTAGTATGTATGGCGCTTGTACTTAAATCTACCTTGTGCTAAAAATAGACCATAACATCACTGTGCCTGGCTTCCGCCATATTGTTTTCGGACAAAGCACCGAGAGATGCATAGTAACACATAGAAATTCACGCATACGAAATCTTCCGAATGCCTCCCAGACCCACTCTGCACCATAGCGGATAAATAAGTGATTTTGAAAAGCACCTCAGCTTGAGGAGCTAGGACTACCAGGGACTGACTTGGCATTGAAAGACATAGACTCTTAGTATGAGAAGAACCACCATATGTGGTATGTGAGAAAGTTGCATGGCAAGGACAAAACAAACTGCCAAAGGATAATCATTTTGGTAAGAATATTAATATAATAGTATCTATTCATTTGCATTTATTTTCACCTTTTTTCATTTTTCATTATATGTTTTGTGTGCTAGTATCCCGGCTGGGACTAGTATGCATTTGTGTACTTTGAGCCATTTTTTGCTTAAATGACCTTCTTTCCCTTGAGAGATTGCAGGTACATGTGTTTGTAAGTGTTTATTAAATACATCGCTAATAAAATAAGTAAGGTGTGACCGCCTTTTTTCCAGGAAAATAAACATTGCCTTACAATGAGAATTAATAATAGTGGTGTGCAACCTGGATTTTGCGAATCTCGCTCATCTACTTAAAATGGGCCCAGTTGAGACAGAAACTATGCCGGCTAGAGCTGTGCCGAAAGGATCAAAACTAAAACAATATTTCCACACTAGAGTGGAGGGAAGAAATTTGATGGTGTGTCACCCGGAGGGGTGCCAGACACTGGATTTTGGTGATGCAACCACAGTACCTAAACGAGGAGAAATCCTTATGGCAATCCATACCTTAGGATTAGACATAGGCAAAATAGATGGATTGCAAAATGGGGGGGGGGGGGGATAAACAAATATGTAATCTACCCCAAACACACAACCTCCTTTCTTGACATACAGACAATAGACATTAAGGGAGTAACAGCGACAGTGAGACGAACGGAACCATTTGTGCGAGAAATTGAACAGAGAGCAACTGAAGTACACATAATGGGTTTGCCACTATAAGTCGAAAATGAAGAACTAGTAGAGAAAATTGAGAAAATGTTCCACGCAAAGGTCATAACCAGCAAAAGGCCACCGTCTGGGGGTTTGCACCCATAATATCAGGGATCAGAGTGGTATATGTGAACACAGACGATGCAAAAAAAATCCCAATATTTTTCTACGTACTCGGTTTCAGGCTGAAGAGCCGGTATAGGGGATTGGAATATGATAGAAAATGTCCAAGATGTTACCAAACAGGACATGAACCGAGAAACTGCCCCAGCCCAAAAATAGCGCCAGCAGCAACTAACACAGCCTCGTATGCAAGTAGAGTAGCCGCATCAACATACAGCCAGAATATGGACCAAAACAACAACAACAAGATCAGATACTAACTCTGACTAAACAAATCAGGAAAGAACAAGAAAGTGAGATAATAGAAACAATAAACTCATTACCAGAAATTGATGTGACTGAGATTAGACAAGACACACAGAACACCCCCGAGTGGGAACAAATCCTAAGCCCAAACAAAACAGGGAGGACAAAGACCCCAGCTAAAGAAGAGAAACTGACGCCAAAGAACAGATTTGAAGGCTTAACAGAGGAGGGGATACAAGAAGAAAATGAAAGATCAATAGACAAAGAACTAACTGGTTTTAACCCCCTAGCATCCACCCCGCTACCGAGGAGAAACAGAAAAAAGAGGAAGGCGGACTCTGGCTTAGAATCGCCCCTAGAGAAAGACGAAGAGGGGACCTAGCACTAACACACAAATACGGACCAAGAAAAAAAAGAAACCACAAAAAGAAACACCCAACTCAAGAAGAAGAGAGAAGACGAAGGAAAAGAAGAAAGTGAATTGGAAACGGAGATGGAAAGTGAACAAGAAAACGATGAAGAAGAGAATGATGAAGATGGAAAATCTGGAACGGAAACGGAAAAAGATAACGAAAGTGCACAGGACATACAAGACACTGAAATGACTGAAGACACAACGGAAAACAATAAACGGAACAAACCACACAGAAAGCATTACTATGGGGGAAGAAACCTCTCTCAACAGCACTGCGGGGGGGGGGGGGGGGACCAGTGCCCCCATCTAAATAATATATAAAATAAATAATAAATAACTTTTGAAAACAAATTTAGGGAAAAATATATAACCATTACTGGAGAGAAAAATGGAGGGAAAAAACTTCCAAGTTTTGTCAATAAATATAAATGGAATAAATGAGAAAGGAAAATCCCCAGGTGGAGATGGACTCACCTCAGATTTCTACATGAAATTCTGTGTTGAGTTGTCGCCAATACTAGAATGGTTATACAACAATATACTGCTCAGAAATGAAACAATGACAGAAACTATGAGGGAAGGGATTATTATCTTAATATATAAAGGGAAAGGGGATAGGGAAGACTTAAAAAATTGGAGGCCGATCTCCCTCCTAAATATGGATTATAAAATATTAAGTAAGGTATTAACAGAAAGGATAAAGAAGGGTATGGGGAAAATTATAAATAACAACCAGACGTGTGGACCCAAAGGTAGAAATATACAAAATAATATACTGAGTATAAAAACAATTATAGACTATATAAATGAAAGTGGACAAAAAGCTGCCATGGTACTTTTTGATCAAGAAAAATCTTTAGACAGATTAGAACATAACTACATACAAAAAGTGCTAGAAAAATTTGGATTCGGGAGCAGCTTCCGGAAATAGACTAAAATCCTGTATAACAAAATAAACTCAAGGATACAGGTAAATGGAACAAAGACAGATAAATCTGACGTTAAACGATCAGTGAGGCAAGGTTGCCCACTGTCAATGCTATTATACGTAATAGCAATCGAAATACTAAGTATAAGCATAAAACTGAACAAAGACATAGTAGGTATAAAAGTTCCAAATATAAGAGAAGAGGTAAAAATGCTACAGCATGCTGATGATTGCACTAACTTTAAAGGGGATCCAAGTTCATTTAAACACCTAATCAAGGAATTTGAAAAATTTGGAAAAGCGTCAGGATTCCAAATCAACCACGAAAAAACAGAAATTTTAAAAATTGGAAACTGGCGGGGAAACCACTCAGGATTACCCCCACACCTGATCAGAGAAAGAGTTAAAGCACTAGGTATCTTTTTTAGTATAGATGAGGAAAAGGAAAACTATAAAAAGATGAAACAGGAAATTGAAAAAAATGTGAATATCTGGGCACTAACGCCGTTATGCCTCATGGAACGAGCCCAAGTGGCAAAAGCATATATGTACTCCAATATCAATTACATCTTAAAATATATGGACATTAGCAATGTTACACTAAACAAAATAGATTAAAAAAATTATAGAATATATATGGGATTTCAAGATGCACTATATAAATAAAGAAACTCTCTATAGGGCCAGGGAAAGGGGGGGGGGCTAGCTTTACCTAGCCCCATACTACTTAAAACAGCTAATATTTTAAACAGATTTAAAAGGCTACAAGCAAAACCCGAGTCACCATGGGAGGGGATTTACATCTATTGGTATGGTTTCACATTAAGAAATAGAACAGATATATATAAGAATAACAAACTGACAAAGAAATTAGAAATACCAAGAAAATTCAGAAACATCAAAGAACTTTTGCTAAAATACAGAGATAGGAAAGACTTATGGGAAATGAAAAAAAAAACTAACATACAACTGGATAAAGGAAGATATCACGGGAAAAATAAAAAGTAAAGTAGAAAATAATAACATACATGTAAACTGGAAAAGAGCATGGGGGCACTGGACAAAACTAGGCTCCCTGAAAATCCAGAGCCTCTGCTTCAAATACATGCACGATGCATGGTTGACAGGAGAGGCTGCAGTGAGACGGCATATGGTAAGAGTACCGCCAAAATGTCCACTGTGTAAAAACGGGCCTTTTAGTAAACTTCATACAATGACACAATGTACAAAATCCAAGGAAAATAGGATAAAGACAATAGTCGAAATATGTAAAAACGACGTCTACAAAAAACAGAATATACTATATTTAGATGGAAATTTTAAGAAAAAGACGCTATATAAAATCACTGAATATATTATAACAACAATGAGGGCCCGTGGCCAAGTAATAGTCATTGGTAAATAAAAATAAAAAGCAAGAAAGGCTGGAGGCAATGAGACTATTGTCTAGATAGTAACCCAAAGGTACATCGTACCTCCACTCTATATCTTAACCATGAAAGCTCTACACTATATACATATCCAAAAATGAAAGGGACCACCCATGAGGAAAGTACGGAACAAAGACGCATTGGGGTACGTCACTTGGCGCTACGCGAAGTGAACAGACCCAAGGAAGAGTCTGGAAAACACCCTCATGGGTGAAACTATCAAAACTATACTCTTACTCTATCCTTATATACTAACCCTAGTACAGCTCCCTGACGGTACAGCATACCTCTTTGAGGGACTAAAAGAACTTTTGGAAAATTTGGCAAATAAATAATAACCAATAAATAAAGGCAGCCAAATCCGAGCTGGGTGAAGTATAAAAAATAAAGAAAATATGAAGCCCACTCGAATAAAGCTGACCCTATCAAGTAAATAGATGCGAAGAACGACACGTTTATAGCAGACACCAACACATTATGAATTTTTTTTTAGTAAACATGTTACCGCACCGTTACTTCGCCAAAATTAAAAAAGAAATGGAATATGTGTGTGTTTTGGATTTTTAACGTAGCTTTAACAATTTTTCAGTCATATCGCTACGATGTCTGCAGTGTGGCAGTTTATAGTGATGTCTAGCACTGGGGCATCATGCCGCAGACATGTAGCATGATGTCCCACCCAGTCACATTATCCTGACACCAGGCCGACCAGTCCTAACACTAACCTCTTAATGCTGAGCGCCAAGCGAGGCAGCTGTTAGTACCGTTTTTGTAAGTCTTTGGTATGACTCGGCCGGGGATCGAACCCACGACCTCCCGCATCCGAGGCGGACGCTCTAACCACTAGGCCACCGGAGCGGTTAGAAATGGAATAAATGATTAAATAAAATAAGCAAAACTTTCAATTGGATCCAAGGATCACAGGACAACAGGGAAAAAATTTGATATAGAAGGCTACCCCCACATGAAAACAAATTATAGCATACAACACATATAGCATACACATAAATAGCACACATGGGATGTAGGAGACCTCTAGCCAAGGTCAAAGAAACGCACTAGGAACGGAATTCCGAGCAAGGTGATAAAAACCTAGTCGGATGAACAATCCTATAGAAAACATTAGGGCCTTTTAAAAAATACCGCGTCAAAAATTCAACAAAATTTTTGATCGAAATTCTGTTATATAAACTTACAAACAAACAACATATCAGGGGGATAACAAACACACATAAAATAATTTTTCTTTTGTTAAGGGGGGATCTGTCTGGTCGCTCCCTCTCTGCTGCTATGAATTAAATCATCGCGTTATCAATAATGGCAAATATCGGAGAAGCACATACCACTAGATTAGCTCTAGAGCGACTAGAATCAATCAGACAATTTATTCCCGTAAGAGACTCTGTAAGACAAAAACTTCAAGAACGTCAGCAAGCACAAGTTGAATTTGCTACGGGTACAGAACAGTTATTTAAACCCGTAACAACAGCTACTGAAAAAGCTGCAGCGACTACTGAAAGAGCTCTATGGGGAGATATTAAGGATGAGGAGGAGAGGAAAAAGCTGGGTATTATTCCAGTATTAAAACAAACCGCTGAGCAGACTGAAAAAATAACAGCAAGAACTAAAAAAACAAAAAAGATTTTACGAGATCTTCCAACTGACATAGCTGCATCTCAATCTCCGTTCGTCGGCGAGGAAATACTTAGAGGCATCAGCGAAATTCGTACTAAAGTTGCTAGTGTGGAAGAAAAACTTACGCCTAAACCCAAACCAGCAAAGGAAAAAGTTGAACTGAGTGAAAAATTTCACAAGGGTACTATTGATTACCTTAAACAAACAAGCGAAGAGGATTTACCCGCTGTAGTATTATCGTATTTAGGTTATAAACCGCGACTTTTAAAACCAGACCATGCCACCATAGACGACAAAAGACTTATAAAATGGATATATCGCGTGTATTACGACAAGACGCAAGCCAGGGATGATGATCCAAAATATGCGAATTTGAAAAGGGAGGTGACACGACTTAATGAGCTCGCATCACAACTCCACCGCCTCCCTATTCGCCGCCTAAGCAAGAGTCTTCGCCACCGCAACAACAACGACAACAACCTCAGCCCGAGAAATTACCACTACAACCTAAAGAGATGTTTCACAAAGGATCTTTTGAATTTATTACCTCAAGAACATATCCAGAATTAGTCATTATTGCTGCGGGTGGTTATAGTAAATTCAGGGAGGATTGGCTAAAACCTGAATATGTTGAAAGAGTAACACGTGAGGATTGGCCTGCTGTAATATATTTTACCTCTAGTGAGTCGAGAATTAACCCAAACGATCCTAATTACATATCATTTATGCAAGATGTCAGAGCAAAGCAGCAATCATCTCAAAAAAGGGCACCTGTTGCTACTGGCAGTGGTTTGGGAAGTGGTTTTATTGCTTGTCCTAACAATATCCTCGATGACGTGCAACGGTTAGAAGTTCTCATAGGATGAAAGCGAGCTGGAAATAACTCACCGGAAATAATTAATGAAGCAGCTGACATCTGTCAACGATTATTTCAAGGCGGTATCATGGATACTAGTATCTACCGAGAACTTATTGATGAGCTCGTTGATGACTATCATAGTGACTAGTTGTTAGATAAATGAATAATTAAATAAAAATGATCATACACACTTCTCATCGTGGACCCGTACCGTCTACGTGGTAAACTCGCGATTACCAACCTATAAAGCAGCTTACGGAGACGGACTCGGTGATGTTGTTCAGGGTTTATTCATAAGGATAGCTCCCAAAGCAGTACCAATCGCAAAACAATTATCAATGAAAGCTATTGACGTTGTTCGTGATAAAGCTCCTGGCGCTATTGGTAACGTTGCCAGTAAAGCGTTTTTGGCAATCAAGGACAGACTACCACGATTAATACGCAGACCACCACCACCAGTAAAATTACCAAGCACTGAGGTGATGCCCGCGAATGTCAGCAAAGTAATAAATCAAGCCGCAAATCAAAAACTAGCAGCGCTGATAAATCAAGGGGCTGAACAAATAAATACGAGTCTGATATCAGGAAGTGGTCCTCGTTTTAGAAGATAACAAATTATAATAAAATGTTTAAAAGTCTATCTGACCCAGCGTTTGACATAGATGCACCAGTACTCAAGGATGAATCCGTGCGTGATTATCAGTATTATTCTTATGAGGCAGTATCGCCAAATCAACGGGGAAGAATTGAATTACGAGTTCAGGATACAAGTAGGTATTTCTTACCCGCTGAAGCATTTATTGAAGTTGTAGGTAAACTTGTAACAAACACTGACGATGATGCAGCATACGGAGCTAATGTTAGAGTTGGATTTGTTAATAATGGGATCATGGCGTTATTTAAAAGTGCCACCTATATGATTGATGGAAAAGAAATTGAGACAATCCAGGATAATGTTGACGTTGCTACAACAATTATAGGCCTAGCAAGATATTCAGATGATTATACTAAATCAGCTGGCCCACCTATGATGTTCGCTAACGATAATTCTAACCATCCTGATGGGAGGCCTAGTATTGTAAGACGGCCAAAAAAACACTCTGCTGCTGCTGATGACGCAAATGTAGAGCCGATAATTATTAGTGCTAATCCAGAATACAACTTAAGTTTTGCTACACGTCAATTACTGCTAAAAGGTGCTAGTAAACAATTTTCGTGCGCAATTCCACTATCCCACATCTTTGGATTTTGCAGAAATGTCAGAAAGGTCATTTTTGGAGCCAAACACACAGTTGTTCTTCATCGAAAGGAAGATAATGATGCTATCTGGCGAGAAGCCCGCTCTGCTGCTGGTAAAGTAGTATTATCTAAGCTAGCGTTATGGATGCCGGTAATGTCACCATCAATCGCTGAAGAACAGCGTCTACTTTCTTTTATGGATCAAGGCAGTGAATCAATATTATCGTGGTTAACGGTAACCACCGATATTAATCAAAATCCTGTCAACGGTTTATTCACTTGGCATATATCATCACAGCAAGGCGTTTCTGCACCGAGACATATCTTTTGTTGCTCTTCAACTGGTTGAACGATTAAACAATCAAGAAAGAAATCCAATGGTATTTGACAAACTTAACGTCGAAGAAGTATCTTTAAGAATAAACGGGCATCAAAAACCATCTGAGGATATAACGTTAAATTTTGACGAAAATCAAGTAGCACGTGCATATCATCGCTTGATGACATTTATGGGACGCGATCAAAACATAGACACTGGTTTACAAATATCACAACTGGATTTTATACCGTGGTATCCAATTTATTACTTTTCGCTGAAACATCTTGATTTAGTTAACCAATCTGTCGTTAATATACACTTCAGAGCTATCGTGCGTTCAGCTGATAATTACAGAGCAATTGCTGTTATACTCAGTGACAAATCAATGATACTTGAAGGTGTTGGTGGGCGAATGAGAGTTATTGATGCCCCAGTGGAAACCATGGAAACAATTAGATCAATTGCGTTTATTATAAAACTGTCATACAATCACGTTAATGTCACCCTGACTCCTGGTCAGGAGAAGAAATTACAAAACGCAAGTGCAACCGGGGCGACGATAACACTAGCGCGGGATCAAATTGCTAGTGGTGGTCCAAACAAGTTATCGTTGACTAAAACCCAACTAAAACATTTCACTAAAGCGAAGTGGGCAAGCACCGGAGTTCAAATTGATTTCGCTCCAAGAGCTATCAGCAACATGATTAAAACCGGTGGTATATTTCCACTTCTCGCAGCAATACCAGCGTTGATAGCTGCTGATGCTCCAGCTGTCGCAAAAGCAGCCGCGTTAGGTGCTGTTGGAACCGCTGCTCGAATGGCATTAAAGAAAGCAACTGGAAAGGGAATTTTATGCAAGGAGAACTTTAAAAAATAGATCATCACGGACACAGAAAACCAACAAGGCGTCCAAGAAAGTCCAATATGCCTCAGCCGGGTCGTCTAAAATTACCAGTGGAACAATACGGAGCGGGTCTCAGTCTTCCAGGAACTCCGCCCTCATGGTACGGAAAGGGTCTAAGACTTCCAGGAACTCCGCTCTTATGGTATCCCAAAAGCCGTTGACGCCGATGTCAAATTTTGATTTACTCGACGCTGCTAAACAATTAAATATAAAAAATTTCAGAGGTGTTTTTATGCGAGATCAGTTACTGAGACAACCGAATAATCCAGAAACTGGAATTATTAATCTCGATAACAGCGATGGTCCAGGAACTCAATGGGTTGCTTACGCGATACATCCACGTAGAATTGTTTATTTCGATTCGTATGGGTTAGCACCGCCAGTTGAATTTCTAAAATACGTGCAAAGTACTCCCATTCCAGTTTGGTATTCAACGCTACCAACACAAACATTAACCGATCCACCAATATGTGGCCGTGAAGTAATTAATGTACTTGACGCGTTATCAAAATCAACCAAACCGCCTCACAAAGTCGTTCACGAGTATACCGCGGACCGATTTAACATTTTAAACAATCCCTAAAGAATAATGGTTGATATTTACGGAAGATCTCTCATCGAAGCAAAGAAAAACAAAAGCGGCGATGTAGATTTATCAAAGTATGCGACCAATGATGAAATCGACAATCTTTTATCTCTCTCCGGGATAGACCCAGATGAGGTTGTTATTTTTCAGGACCGACATGGCAAGCTAAAAACCAGCAATATCAAATGGAATGACATAGTTCGCAGGGTTCTTGGAACTACCGCGGACAACATCCCTGAATTTACTGACAGCTTAAAAATCAGGGATTCAAGTATATCGTTTACAACCATCAGAGATGAAATCATACAGAGAGTTGCTAATCGCGTGAAAAATACCGGTGACACAATGACAGGTGAACTCAACATGAACGGGAACAAAATAGTGGTTTAAGAGATCCAATATCCAACGAAGATGCCGCGACGAAAAAGTATGTTGACGCGCTATTTACAACCGTCGGAACCATATTCGCTACTCGTTTAAAAAACACCGGTGACACAATGACAGGTGAACTCAACATGAACGGGAACAAAATAGTGGTTTTAAGAGATCCAACATCCAACGAAGATTCCGCAACGAAAAAATATGCTGACGTTAACTACAGCACCGTTGACGATAAATTATCCATGTTGCGGGCCGAGTATGACGTTAACGTAAAGGCGTTTGCAAGATTCGCAGAAATTAAAAAAAAAAACGATGAGGCCATAGATGCATTTTTTGGTACCCGCTCACCCCTGACGCAAAACTTTCTGATATCAAAACTAACATTGACACAATCAAGAAAACACTGGAAGATGTCGTAAGTGGAATTCCTGAGATCGTTAACAAAATTAATTTGATTAAAATTCCACCTGAAGTTACTCCCGGGCATATTACCAACATAGTATACACGGTATCATCTGGATTTGCAACATGGTCAAAACAAAATAATACTATCAAATATACCGCAACAGTCACTGGAGTGTATAGACTGTCTGTGTTCAGTGCTGCAAAATTTGAGATTTTCACAACATATCCCTGGCGACATTCCACTGACAAGTTTTCCGGGGTTGTGATTATCATATTAAATAGCGGAACCGAAAAAAACATTTATACTGGAAGCAGCCGATAAGAAATTAACCGCAACATCTTACTGGTGGTGTTTGGAATTTGTAGCTGAAACACCTCAATTGGTTACTGCGTAAAATAATAAATGGCGTTGACAGCGTCAATGCAGCGTCAACGACAACATTAAATGTCCAGCAATACAGATACGATCAAGTGCGCGAATGGCAATCAGAGTTAAAAAATAACACCAACGAGTATACAACAAAAGTAAAAAAAATATCAGCGACGTGTAATTATCCTGGATGCGTTAGTGTACTCGGTATCCACGTTAGTTGCATCCACTGGAGTAATATTATCAGCGATAACGCCAGTAACAACTGCAATCGCAGTAACAATATGCGTTTCATCATCAGCGGCACTTGCAGGTGTTTTTAATATAATCGCGAAAAAGATATCAACGTGCACGAACACAAAACTACACAACGCTGTCACGCGGCTAAACACAGCAGCAGCAGCATACTCAAAATTATCGTCGCTGATATCATCAAGCCTCAACGACGAAACAATATCAGATTCCGAATTCACGAATATGGCAAAGATATACGAAGACTACAAACAAGTCCGCCATTTGAAAACAACGAAAATTAATAATGACAGAATTACTTCAGCAGATAGCCGCAAATACAACCCCCGTGAAAAACCTCAATGATAACAGTAAGCTCGACCAAACCTGAATTCAGTATTAATTTTCCAACTGCGATTCCGGTAAGTGAAATCGCACTAGTACAATTCCGAGTATATCACAGTTGGCCCAATATCAGATCAAAATCAGTTGGCGGATTACCAGCAAATAATTCGTTTGTGTTTGCAAATAAAAATAAACAAGATGGTACACCCGACTGGAATGTCATTGGAATACCAACCGGGTCTTATCAAATCGAAGAAATCAATGATGAATTACAACGTCGAATAAAAAATGTCACCGGGAAGGAATCTAAAATAGCAATAACCGCTCACGAACCAACGCTGTCTTCTGCAATCGAAATAAACTCTCCTGACTACGCCGTGGATATATATCAGAGTTCGATCAGAACAGTGTTAGGATGGCCTGAAATTCAACCACCAACACCACCAATACCAACAGAACCTAAAAAGTCTGATTATGTCACGGATAAGACTTCATACCACGGAACTGAACCATCATACAAAGATAGTTTACTTAGGATAAAAAATGCAAAGCTCACTGATAGGTTTTTATTCTTCAGCAAGGACAGTATGGAATGGCGTTTTGTTTCTGAGAAAGGTCCCATAGGAGAAGGAGGTCTTGCTTTTGACTCAAGTCAAATCGTTGAATATTTTTAAATCATTAATCAAGAACATAAAACACAACGAGAAAAACTACGCCATAATTTTCATGAGCATCTTTTGGATTTGTCATCGTCACGCGGCGAAATCATTACGCGAATTGAGATATTAAATCAGCTTGTATCCGACATGGAATATATTAACCGGCGATTAATTCAAGCAATAATTGGCGGCGTCTTCTACGACAACGATAAACAGAAATTTTTAACTGCATGTTTGTTAACAGAAGCTGATTCACCGAATTTTAAATTTCCTGGGTATAACGCAGACGAACTAAAAAAATCCACCACCAAAATCATTGATGAGTCCTTCGATGACATACTCGCACAGTACAAAAAGACACTACCGCCGGCAACTATTCTCCGGCACAACAATGACCCAGAACAGCAAGGACGACATGTATCCCCGGAAGTCGTAAATATAACCTCAGTGGTCGCGGTCAGTCTTGTGTGTGATGTAATCGATGGCAGCTACAGCACGGACACGACAGTATCAAATCAAGCCCAGCAAGGATTCGTTCTTTATTCATTCACACCAAAAGAACCACCTGGATTTCTGATTGTGCAAGAGCCGATCAATCCAGTCTATCTACGATGTCATAGTCCACTGTTATCAAGAATAAATTTCAAACTAACTGACCAATTCGGCCACTTATTGGATTTAAGGAATGAGATAGTTAATATTAATTTACTTGTGAAATCCTAAGGATCTCATCTTAGATTTTCTCAGGCGGATGTTACATTTTGCACGATTCGAAAGTAATAAGGTCGGCAAAACCATGCGAATTCAACGTTTTTCAGTAAAAATCAAAAAATATATTGAAATCAGCAAGTGCATCATAAGAAATTTATTTTTTAAAGACAGACCTTGATTTCTAACTTAAATTAATCAAGCGAGTATCATATAATGTACCAACACGTGAAGGTTTTCATACACGACAAACAAGTACTTGAAAACTACATCAAAAAAATGTTTGCACAGTTTCTAGTCGGCCCAGTTGATCTGGTTATTGATGTATACGGTAACGAAGATTTTTTATTGACACAATCGCAGTTGGATAAACTACAGCGAGAACATATTTCTATGGTCACGTGTTATAAAGATCAGATTCTAAATTATGTGCACTCTTGCATTAAATTTGATAGACTTAAGGAAATATTATCTAACTCATCAGATTGATACAAGTATGCATGTGATTAGGATTTTTAACGTAGCTTTAACAATTTTTCAGTCATATTGCTACGATGTCTGCAGTGTGGCAGTTTATAGTGATGTCTAGCACTGGGGCATCATGCCACAGACATATAGCATGATGTCCCACCCAGTCACATTGTCCTGACACCAGGCCGACCAGTCCTAACACTAACCTCTTAATGCTGAGCGCCAAGCGAGGAAGCTGTTAGTACCATTTTTCTAAGTCTCTGGTATGACTCGGCCGGGGATCGAACCCACGACCTCCCGCTTCCGAGGTGGACGCTCTAACCACTAGGCTTCCGTAGCAGTATTGATACAACTAAAAAAAATATATTGAAATCTGCAAGTGCACAAAAAATATTATATTTTTTTACTGCGCATCACACGGTTTTATTAATTTCATAGGAGTGATTACTAGTCAAAATCATGCGCATCGACTGGTTTGTTAATTCTGAAGGGTACTTAAGTAGTCAAAATCATACGCATCGACTGATTTGCTAATTCTGATAGGGTATTTACTAGTAAAAATCATGGAAATCGACCGATTTGCTAATTCTGAAGGGGTAATTACTAGTCAAACTGTTGTGCATCGACTGATTTCACAGGCGAGTATAATAATTTTATTTTTTGTGCACGGGCAACAGTAAAGATATTTTATTTATATATATTTTGTGCACATCGACTGATTTGCTAATTCTGATAGGGTATTTACTAGTCAAAATCATGGAAATCGACCGATTTGTTAATATTGATAGGGTATTTACTAGTAAAAATCATGACAATCGTCGGATTTGCTAATTCTGATAAGGGTATTTACTAGTAAAAATCGGGCAAATCCAGCAATTTTCAGTGAAAAACAAAAAAAATTGAAATCTGTCAACGGCGAAGGAAAAAAATTATCCATCCCTTGTATTAACAAGGTGGACTGACATACTACTTTCGATTTCATTTCCACGTACTTGATTTCATCAAAGGAGTCTAACTTTCATTTTCGGTCGCTTCACGATCTGACATAATTTTTCTTAATTGTCTACCACGAGAATTAATTATCTTTTTTGATTCGTATTCAACAGACAATTTGGAACTAATTTTTTCAATTGCACGAGACAGCGAAACTAAATCCTTTATTCGTGTTTCTTCTACTGTGGCTAGTGTTTGATACATAGCCGTCTGAATTTTCTTTATAAATCTATAATCAGCCGGCAGAATATATCTTCCTTGTTGTTTATCCTCCTGCAGTGTTTCAAAATCAGAAATGATTTTATCAGGATTTAGTTTATCAGATAAATTTATACCGTCATGTTCTAATTTTTTAATAGCAACAATTATATCATTGATATTTTCGCAATTCATTATACTGAATATTATATATTTAAAAGAAAAATATTTTAGACCAAAAGTAAACAGTAGCTATGATGAGCGGTTATCAGTCATGGATCCCTGCACTGGCCTGTGTGTCTTTCATGGGAGGCCTTTGTTTGAGACTTTTGTCTTTGTTTGAGACTTTTGTCTTTGTTTGAGATCTTTTTTTATCTTCTCGGCTTCCATGACCGTTTCTTTTTGGCCGCATTCTTTCTGTGGGGTACCCATGTGACTTAGAGCTTATGCATCCACGCTACTGTTTATTTTGCGGCTCCAGCGAAACGAAATGTCATTGCACTTACACCCACCCCCCAAGATCAAATCCCAGGGGCAAATGCAAAAGACGCACTCACCACGGTATTTGACGTGATGAGAGGGGGGTACATGGGACTGCTGCTGCTGGCTCCCCACTTATATAGGAAAACCCTATAAATCGGTACCGTCGACAATATGCCCGTTACGAGAATCGAACCGCCGACCCTTTGACACCGTCAAGGAACGAAAGTCAGCAGCTTTACCACTTGCGCCAATGGCTCTAATCTACTGATATAGGATTTTAAAATTATTATATAGTTAACCGTTTACAGACAGTTAACAATTTGCAGCTGAATTTTAATTCTGAACTGGATTTTAATTCTAAATTCTAAACATTACCCGTAAAAAAGCCTACCTGTACAATTCTTGATTTTATCAACAGGGAAGTGTTAACCTTACTGGTGCAGTGTGTATACAATAAGACGGTTACGCCACGAAACAATATGGCTGTAAAAAATAACTGTATACAGTTCTGCTGTGCTGGATAATATATTATCTGTAAAATAGGTAATAATGTGTCTTGCACAATCTCAAGGGAGTATTGCGCAATCTCAGGGAGGTAATTGCATCATTGACTTTTACACAATCGCTGCAGAGTTATCTCCGTTATCTGTATCTACATAGCAAAACGAAATCCAGCTTCCAAACCGGTATGAAAACGATGATTTGGACACTTTATCTGCAACATGTTGGACCGAACGCGGGTGAATACCGAAATACTTGCCAGCCGCGCCCATTGACTGAAAAATTCTCTCTTCACCGGTCGCTATATTTAAAGATTGAACCGCTCTCTTTCCAATGCTCTTAAACCGACCAGTATTACCCGACTTACATTTCTGGCTTTGCGTGACAGCTCTTAGATTGGATAAAGAATTATCGGTTTTTTCACGATTGATGTGATCGATCACAAGACCGTCTTTGATCACTCAAAAGAAACATTCGAATACAAAACGATGACAGTAATAACTTTTCTTGCCCCAAATGGTAAATCTAAGATACCCAGTATTATTAGCAACACCAACTGGTCCTTCAACCTACAGTGTATAACTATTCCATTACGATTTGCTTCATAATCCTTGATGATGGGGTGTCTGACAAATTCTTGATTCATTTTATATAATAATATCATTTGTTTAAATTATAATTTGTCTGAGAACTTATTTAAATAATCCTCTTCACACGCTATAGCTCTACCCCTGACTTTGTCAGGGACAGAGTCTGGTTTTTTATATCATAATATCTTTTGAGTTCCCTGTATCACTTACCACCGCACCTCGCACACAAATGTCTTTCCCCGGACTCCGACGCCACATCGTAAGCAGGGTATTGGACCTAAACTACCATCACGAACACATTGTGAATGTTGCCCGCAGAATTCATCACACAGGATTTGCCACATGGAGTCACAGATCCTTCTTTAAGCCACTTGCACCGATTTCTTGTTTGAGACATTGTATATATAATATTTTTTATTTAAATGTTTGTTTTAATTGTAGATGGATAAGTTTGAGAGATTATCCAGAATCAAGCCCTGGAAAGCTTCTAGATTTGATCTTGACAGACTAACCCTTGACTCGCGGAGGCGAGCTCTGACTGATCTGATGATGGAGCATAACACGTGTGGTCTACATTCAAACTTGTACGCGACGATTCTGTCATTGATGCTACAATGAACGATACACGAGCAAAAACGATTATCGATTACCCCAATCAGAAATATCTTCTCAGAATAAAGTTTATTGTGCAAGCAGATTCCGATACGTGGATTATCCGTGACAAACGTGACCCTGTCATTGCTAATGGAAAAACCGCTGTGTTAAGTAAAGATTCCAAACCATGAATGTTGACTGGGATTGACAGACCATATTACGCTCGATCGTATCCTGTGACCGCGGTTGTTTATGGAATTTATCAACTAAATGATAGACATAACATCAATGAGCTTGCCCCGATGAGATTTTCAAAGCTGAATTGTGTAGCCGAGCGAGTAATGGAATATGTTACAAATGCGAAGCGTGGAAATGGTTTAACTGATCTGCGACGTGAAAAAATAGCGAAGTGGGCTGAATCGGTCAAGGATACAGGAGCGTCAGTAAACGATGTCGCCTAGTTAGAAAAAATATTAAGATTCCTAATAACCGTAAAAACAATAACAGGAAAAGTATTATACGAATCGAAATATAATCGGAACGGAGCTCCAATAAATATCATTGATCATAACGCTCACGCGTGGACCAGCGCAGTAACAATATTTCCACGAGATCGTGTTGTGAGATATTACTCGTCAGAGAACCCTTGGGGTGGAATGTTCGATGCTATCAGCCGGATAAGCAAAAACGATCCCATGTCAGTGTGGTTGTTTAAAAGTTCCGAAGATGGCGAGTATGATCAATTTGTAAAACCTAATGATGAATTATATCGTAAAGAATCTCTGCATGAAGAAATGAGAAAACTATCGGAAAAATATTCAGAAAATACTGAGCAATTATTAACTAATTGTTTTACAGTTTCGTCAGTTGCTGACCACCCCGCGAGAGAGAGAAATTCATGGAGACCAACACACGGTGAGTTCCTCGAAGATGTTCAGTTAAGTTGTATCGAATATGAACATGGCGGTTTGTGGAATACCGAATATGACCACAAGGATGTCATTTCCTTGGACATGGTCGCATGTTATCCGGGAAGTGTTCTCGGGATGGGCGAGTGTAACGAATACTTTAAAAGATTTGGTCATCCTTGCCATGAGATGGTAAGAGTATCAATTAATGGTCCATTACCCGATTTCCCCCTGACAGGATTCGCTCGTATAGTGTCGTTTGAATTCGCTATGAATCTTCATCCGTGTTATGTTTGGTTTGGTAAACACTTCTCGGAGAAACGTTGGGCACCAATAGTGTTATTACGATATATGATCGACAACCGCGTATTGATATCGTTGACGGTCAGTGAAGCGATTATATCATATCGGAAGCAGACTTCGGTTTGGTTACCAACAACGGAGCGTATCAGTCTCGAAGAATATGCGCGAGAATGTCCAAACGTTTCTGCTGATGTCATTGTTGTTGATGATCCTAATATTCTCAGGATTAAACTCAGCAACAGTGAAAAAACCGCAAAGGATCTCGATAGAAAAATAATCGGTAAATTTACTCAGGGTGGTGCATATGATCATAAACAGCATCACTCACGACTGATTACGGATGATGTTGAATTAGATTTTATAATTGCTGATGCCGTTGCGAGAAATATATTTTGTAATCGGGAAGATGCTTACTTGTCTGGCGGAACACGGTTGGGCACAATTGTTAGTTACATTGATGGAAAATCTCCTCAGTATACACATTTAAGATCTTCGATGCTCGCTTATGTTTCTATAAATTTGCTATTGAGGATAAATAGATTTCCTCACACCGCAGTTAGAGTTGCAACAGATTCATTTTACTTGAATAAAAAATATTTAGAATTACTGGCTCGTTTCACAAGCACCGATGAATCATGGGGTTCGTGGAGAATAAAAAAGGAAATGCTACATTGTTATTGTGTAATCGCGGATGTTGCGGTTAAAGATAGTTATCGCAAATCAGAATTATCAGAATTATCGTCGGAGCCATCCGTGTATGATCCAGTATCCAGACACAAAACGGTTTATTTGAACGGGCCTGGTGGGTCTGGTAAGACAACTCGGGTAATCGAATTATTTCGACAGAAACGCGATGATATGATTGTGCTAACACCAACACACAGACTTGCCAGGGAGATGAAACAACGAGGAGTCAATTCTTGTACGTATCATAGTTTTTCAAACACAGTGGCGGCACATGGACTTCTGATCGAATGGGAGAAAAATATATTCCAAAGATCATCATTTGGGATGAAGTGTGCACAGTGTCGTTGGAAATATTAAAAACGTTTCTCGGCTGGTTGTTATTGAAAAATACAGCTGTGATAATGTGCGGCGATCACGGTCAACCACCACCGTTTGTCGGACCATCTCCACACGATTGGTTGAAGAATTTTGTTGATTATTACTCGGAGATAACTGATGATTATAGATCTCTTGATGCAGAATTAAACGAGTTCAAGAAATTAATCAGACTGCAACAGAACAAAATTCAATGTGAAATAGCGCGTAAAATAAAACTTCCATGAACGACTTTTGGGAAACATGGAGACCAAATGATTTAATAGTGGCAAGTAGAAAGATAGAGAGACACTTCAACAGCGGTTGTTCCAGTTACATAAAGAAAATTTCCCAACGCTGCCAGTACCGCTGTGTTATCGACCAGCTGATTCGCGACGGCAGAATATTGACGTTGATATACCAGGACAGTCAAGGAAACATTATCTTGTGCTGAATGATATTGTCGCAGTTGATGTCAATGTTGTTGAAGATGCGCTGCACGCTGACCAATCTCCGTGGACGCTAGGATACGCGATGACAATTCACTCATCACAACGACTGACTATCACTGACACAGTTGTTTGGATCGTTGATGATCGCATCGAATGGTCGAACTTGGTTTACTTAGCGGTGTCCAGAGTTAGAAGAATATCTCAACTGCGAAGGATTATCTTAGATGAGTCAATGACCGATAAAATTAGCGACAATGACAAGTGTGACAGCGATATAATAAGAAAAACATTAACTGGTTATAAACAAAGCGACAATAAAAAAAATAAACGCGACTTTGATCTTGATGCTGAATTTATTAACACGCTGAAACAACAGCAGAATAATCACTGTGCTAGCTGTAATTGTGTGATATTATGGCAGTACTCGAGGAATAATCCAAGACAATTTACCGTAGATAGAAAAGATAACCATCTTGGTCATACACGAGAAAATGTGATGCTGACCTGTCTTGAATGTAATCGACGTAGAGGCGCTAGTTAAGTGATCGCGGTGGTAACAGTGTGTCTTCGGGAATTACTTGTAATTGTTCACGTGTGAATCCACGTTGAGGAGCAGTTGAATCCAGTTTGTAGATTGCTGGTCTACCAGTAGATCTTGTTATGTTAGATATCTTGTGTGTCGTGATGCTCCTAATAGGATCAGTCGCTCTTTTTTTTACCGCCTTCAAATTCACCGGGTTCATATAAATATTTCACAGTGTCATTGTCCAGCACCGGCTGCGCTGAAAAATCACGTCGTTGTATGGGTATATTCTTTTTGGTAATTGCATTAATATGTTTCATGTTGGTTGTTCGAGTAATTTCATTATTTAATGCAGTTATCACATTTGGTAATCTTGCAACCCATTCACGAGATCTCTTGTCTTGAATGAATTCGTTCGCGTATTCATATCCAAATAACCGCTCAGCAAGTGTTCAATTAAATCGTTCAACAATTGCCTGATCACGATGCATCTCAGTATGCCCTCATCTGATGGTGACGTTATGTTGTTTCATCAATGATGATATTGCACCCTGAAATTCTTTGCCAGTATCAACTTGTAACAGCTGTGGCCATTGCAAGGGTCCTCGTTGATAAATTCGTTTAAACGCATCGGCTACTTCAGTTGCTGTCTTTGTTGACAACGGTTCTGCTTCTTTGTATCTACTTGCAACGTCAACTACTGTTAGCGCGTATTTATATGGTATTTGACGTCTTTGGCTTTTAACGGTATCATGTGGCAGAAACAATATATCAACTTGATGAACTTCATTAAGAACACTGACACTGAAATGTGCAAAGTGAATTTCTTTAGGCGGTGGTTGGTAAATTTGCCATATTGCCTGTTTGGATAATCACTTTTTAGCAGTAACACGCGTAACCTTTGCTACTTCAGCGAGCTTACTAATAGCTGCGGTACCCTTCCAGTATCCTCTTTGGTAATAATAAATCGATTCCATTTATACATTACCAGCACCTAGCGCTAATTTACCTTTCATTGTGGATTTTATTAACCAACTAGCTAACCTTTCCTTGAAAGATTTATCAGTGATGGAATTTAGTGCATGAATTAATTTTACATCTGCGAGATGTCGCTGCTGCAGATCTTTACTTTTATAAGCTACATCATGAGCATGACACGCTTTATCAATAGCGTTTATTGGTTCCTCGCCTGGTTTTGGTTGGTCTTGGTTGTCAAGTCTGATATCAAGTCTGGTTCCAGGCCCGCAGTAATTATATCCTGGAAGATGTTTTTCTCCTGGATATTTAGCCCATGGAGTTCCAGGTAACTTTTTTAATTTCGCTGCAATATCAACCCCGTGTTGATTTTTTTTTACTCGACGCTGGCTTATCGCCCGAGGGAATAAATTTAAATTTTTTTGTACCACATCGTTCACACTTACCCGTAACCGCAGATCTGTTAGTTTTTGTTGTAATGGTTGTTAGATCACCTGTTGGGGTACGCGCCCTGCATTTCACACAATATAAATCCATATTCTTTTATATATTTTCTATATGGAAATCACTGACTTTTCTGCAACAAGGAAACGAGAACCAGTTAAGCATCATGCAGCGCTACCAAATTCTGTTCGTATGATTCTTATAGGCCCATCTGGAAGTGGTAAGACACAGTTGTTACTTAGTTTAATAATGAAATGGATGAAATGGGATAAATTATATTTGGTAGCACCTTCAGTTGATGATCAACAATGCTACGATGTAATAAAGGATTTTAATGAAAGCGCAAAATCGTTAAATGAGAACGGAGACGATGTTGTTGAATTTGTCACTGATATTAATGAAGCACCAAGCATTGATGATATTGATGGATTTATTAATAATTTAGTTGTTTACATGATGTAATATTGGATAAACAATCAAATCCTGCTAGGATATTTTCCAGAAGTAGACACAAAAACACAGATGTGATTTATGTAACCCAGCGGTATACACAAATTCCTAAAGTGATCACGGATAACTGTAATATTCTTACTGTGTTTAACGTTGATACTCACACGTTACGAAATATTCATCAGACCTGGTGTAGCAGTGATATGGATCACAATCTTTTTAAAAATTTCTTTAGTCGGGCTCAGTTAACCCAGCACGGATTTATAACAATAAATTTACATGATCCTCGAGCACGATATCGAGTCGGTCTTGATACGATTTTTGGATAATAGCAGCAGAGAGGGCTCGACAACGAGTTGGGTTCGTCGCGTAAACTAAAACCTCCAATGAAACAAGAAAAAAATCGTTTAGAAAGCAGCGATAGCAACATCGGGGACTCTCCGGGTAATTATCGTTACCCTCTAATTGACTTTTTTTTTTGTTTCGATGGAGGCTTTAGTTTACGATTTGGAACCCTCTATATGCTTGTAGGATTCGCCCTCTCTGCTGCTAAATGTATTATCCACGTTGTATAAATATAATCAACCAGTGCTGCTCTTCTGAACACCATAACTCTAATAAACATAATTCATTCTTATATGTTCTAAACTGTCATTCAAAATTACGATTTGTTTGTAAAACAGACATTAAAATAAACACATAAATTTTCTCCCCTCTTTTCTTAACTTTGTCACCGATTAACACATCAGAAGCAGAAAAGGTAAATACAATCACTAAATCATAATACCAAAAAATAAAAAACATAAAAAAACAAACATTGATGCATTGTTTGTAAATATATGGAATATATATGCAACATTTCTAGATTATTATATGGTCATTTGTTTTCCCCGTTAATTTTACATTGTCAGAATCGTTCAATATTACCCGATACTGAACTCGCGCGACAATACACTTATAGCATTCACGTGCATAAAGGAACTACTTTCTATTGTAAACAAACAATGGATGCATATACCAGCACTTTTGATTTGTACACAAATCATGTACACTCGTGTAAGAGGCTCTTTACGTTGTGGTTGTTTAAATTGGTTTCTGAATGAACTAAAACATGTTTCGTGGACTGTGAAAAAACCAGCTGTTTTGGCACATTCCGCGTTGATACAATGCTATGGATTTAGGCTAGCTACATTATATAACAGACGGAAGATAAGGTCCTTACAAATAACATACAAGTGACAAGTCATATAATCTCTTCTTTAGCTGGTGATAAGAATGGCAAAATAAAATATACTTAGTTTTACATCCTGAATTTCCTCAAAATGTATTTTCTTAATTCTGCAAATCCGAATTACATGAGCCATGTCATAGGTTTTCAATCTGGTTTACACATTTCGAAATTGTGCTGTAATTTCGATGATAAGTGCAATTGCATCGTCCTTACTGTACTCAAAATGAAATAAGCATTAAATTCCATAGCGTCTTTTTGATAATTGCAATTGAAAGACTTCATATTTTTCCCACGTTATGATTTCAAACATTCAATGACAGAAACAGAAACACATTTGCGGATGTAAACACGCTTCTCCTGCGCCACAGGGGCTCGTTACAAAGAAAATCTAGGGATGGGGGTTCTAAACTGTAATAATATAACACAAGGGAAGACACCGGTCAGCACCCCTCAGTAGTACCAACACTGCTAGTTTATCCTAATTGCATCTGCTAATTTCCAACTTAGGCCAGTCGTAATCAAGAATAGTTCAATTTTCAAAACAGCTCGACACACTTCATTCAGTTTGTGATATAATGGAGAAAATGCAATAATTGTACGCCGATCTTAATTTTGCATTCGGACATTCTTGGATTTCACCATTGACCGAAAGGTAAGATCCGAACAAACTCGAGTGTGCAGTTGAGCGCTAAATACGAGCAGACGATAGCAAAGAAAGAAATGGACAATTTTATTGTGCCATGGTAAAATTAGATTAGTAGCGTAGATACTGCTAATTATCTAAATGTAAAATTGTGTTCAATATTTTATACACACTCGAGTTTGTTTGGATCTTACCTTTCGGTCAATGGTGAAATCCAAGAATGTCCGAATGCAAAATTGCACTGTAAGTTGGGTTGTTGTCTAAACGTCAAGATCGGCGAACAATTATTGCATTTTCTACATTATATCACAAATTGAACGAAGTGTGTCGAGCTGTTTTGAAAATTGAACTATTCTTGATTATGACTGGCCTAAGTTGGAAATTAGCAGATGCAATTAGGATAAACTAGCAGTGTTGGTACTACTGAGGGGTGCTGACCGGTGTCTTCCCTTGTGTTATATTATTACAGGTTAGAACCCCCATCCCTAGATTTTCTTTGTAACTACCGAGGGGTGCGGACCGGTGTCCTCCCTCGTGTTATATTATTACAGGTTAGAACCCCCATCCCTAGATTTTCTTTGTAACGAGCCCCTGTGTCCCGAGCCACTTCAATCCGATGTATTTCATGTATGATTTGCACAGATGAATCCAGTCCAAAATCACAAACTTTCATGAATCGAAACAAAATACCAAATTATATTCATTCCAGATTAAATGGAAAAGTTGTTGCAATGCACATTCATTCACAATATGACTTCAAATTTCAATTTTAACTAGACACGCCATTTTCTTTCGAAAGTTATGTCGAGCGCGCGACTAAGTTCAAATTATCTGGGCGGAGTTACGTGCACATTAATAATGATGTTATTGTGCAATGACAAATCTGCGCTTGTGTATTTAGTTTGGAATACCGCATTCATTCATTTACGTTGTTTCTTGTTGTCTATTTTGTTTATATAATTAAACCTTAGGTAGAATAAAAAAATGAGCATATGATAAAAAGATTACTGCATTTGTATGGGAAAATATGAACTCGTTTTGTCAGAAGGATATACAGCACTCCCAAGGTCATGCAGTATTCCATCCCAAAACTCATTCATATTTTCCCATACAAATGCAGTAACCTATAATTGTACATGCATAATATCACATCAACTAAGCAGAGTGTAATTTTATGCACTAAACAAAATATAAGAAATAGTCACTTTCCTACATATACCCCACTCTATTTAAAACATAAATCACATATAAGAATACTTCATCAGCATTTTTAATGGTGGGGAGGTGCTGACAGTTTCCTTAGAATTTTCATCTAAAAATATTCAGGGTATATCTATCGGTGATGAAATGCAAGGAATTTGTGTATTATACTGTTCTAGAAAGATTTATCAAAATTGATGATCTGTTTTATAGTCTTCAGGCTTAACCCCTATTGTAACTAAATATTGGAATGTACATCCATATTCAGATTAACAAATTTAATGCCTGGTACATGGTTTTCAGTAAGAACAATAATACGAACAATAACACGGAAAAGAACACTGAATGCCATTACACAGGTTCGCCTTGTCCGAATGGCTATTTTTAGAAACTGATATCACTGTGTGACGTTTCACAGAGGTAAAAAGTACAATTGCCATTGCTGCATTATTTTGGCTGCATAGCTTATATTCTCTTTGTAAGCTTACTTTTTCAGTTATTCCTTCAATTTATTTTGAGACCCGGCTGTTTTTATAATGGTGAACTGGCATTGGTACATGCAAATCTTGGAATTGTAATTTTCTGGCCTAGAACCACATTGAAGGATATAGTACTTTGATCATATAATACTATAACCCACTTGTAGCTTTAAATTGTTGATTTCAGTATATCAACTTGAATATTTGTAAGCTTTAATTAGGTTCTTCCTTCTGGCCTCTGTGTGTGTGTGTGTGTGTTTTATTGTCTTTAAATGTTCTCACCGTTCAATTATTCGAAAATCATCAATCTGTAAAAAGAATTATAATTATTGTTTATCTTCTAATTTTTGGTCCACAAAACAGAAATTCTCATGATTTTGCAAACTTTCGGTGTGTAACAAATAATAATTAAGTTTGATACCTATAGTTATTTCCACACCTCAAAAAATAACAAAAATTATTCCCAAAACGTTTAGACAATACAGAAAAAGGACTTCATTTAGATAGCATCCTAACTGTTAGGTGGATTGAGTTTCCACATGCATGGTTTTGCCTCTCTAATCCCTGTTCTGTTGGCTGACTGCTGGCTTAACATTGAAAGGCAATAAAAACAGAGCTTCATTCATTGAAAGCTATAGCAGTCAGGCAGTTGAGCCTTCCCAGATTTTCATTGTACTCCAGTACAATATTGGTAATTAGCCATGTTCCAAGAAATTGATTCCTGATACAGGCAGAATATTATTAGACTTGCAGTGCCAGCAGTAGACTCAGGTAAGTGCATACTCAGTTACGCATTAAATCATGTCTAAATTATGTTTATATATATATATATATATATATATATATATATATATATATATATATATATATATATATATATATAAAACTGTTTGTCATTTGCTCATGGAATATTGAGATTGGTATAATATATATTTCAAAAAGATCTTTAAACCATGAGAAAGCCACACAAGGGCAACAATTTTCCAGAGTATTAATCAAAATTGAGCTGAATGAAAGGAGGATGTCACAGCATATGAAGTGAAACATAGAGTAAATGATATCCCCCCCCCCCCCCCCGAGAAAACATTGTGTCATTTTATACTTGTTAATTATAAAGGTCAGAGTTAGAAGTTACAGGATATAACTATTTGCATCATAGTGTTTTCTGTAGCTATCCAATTAGTGAATTTTGTTATTAAATATCAGAAGTTTTACATACATAGTAGAATTGAAATGAGGGTGCTTCACATACAGTAGTTCATGGGTGTGTCATTTTAAACTGCTAAATGGTTTGTTAGCCAAATCAAATCACTTTATCATTTGGTTATTATGAGGCAAGTCATTATGTGACACTTGATTTATGCTATAGAGGTGTTTCTGTGGTTATGGCATAATCGAAAATTGATGTCAATCAAAAGTAATTGTGCCCTCATGGTAAGCGATGAGATTTGCATGGACGAATGTACCTGAGCTGCATGTGACTCACAGCACATGGCATCAGCAACGGCACAAATTGAATGTTTAATTTTTTCATTATAAATGGTGTTAAAATGAAAGAGCATCAATCAAATTAGCATACAGTGAGCATCACCTGTATTTATTTTGGATATAAGCTGTGAAATTATTCCATTTTCTTGTGCATTTTGTATACTTGATTGGCTGAACTAAAATTCTTAACCTGCCAATTGGTTGCTGATGTGAATTGTAATGCTGGCTTTATGACAAATCTATTAAAATCACTATAAAAGTTATTCATATATGTTAGCCTGGTCTATTTATCATTGAAAAATATTTATAAACCCTTTAAATCATTTGCAAGTTACCATTTGTTGGGCCAAGATGTAAAAGTTGAACATTTATAGATGTTGTCATTGTGTTATTATTATTTGCATATGTAATATATTTTACTGCTATCAAAAGCATATTTTATTTTCAATTAAACTTTATAAAGAATGATGATAAAAATATCAACATAAAAAAGCTATTTCAGTAAAATTATAAAATTAAAACATATGGTACATTTTAAAAGTTTTCATTTATTAATTCTTCTGGTCATAGGAAGAGCTTATGGGATGATTTATTGTCTGTCATTCGTTGTCCAACATCTGTCATCCATCTGTCCATTAGCACTGCTCCTGCTAAACTACTTGGTCCTAAATGAAATTGGTGCTGCTCAGACATCAAATATGGCCATCAAATTAGCCATGTTGAAAATGTTATCTCTGCTCCTTCTAAATAAAAATTTGTATTACCATGAGGTTTCCAGGGACCAAAAGATTTCTTATGATGTCCAGATTGTCCTAAATGAAAATTGTACTGATCAGATAACCTATATGGCCACCAAAAGCAATCATGAAAATATTATTACTACACCTCCTGAATGGATGGTCATATCACCATGAGGGTTATACTATAAAGCTTCTTCTGATGTCAACCCAAAGAACTAGGTTTAAGACTAAACAACATAAAAGAGGGTCCCCACCGACCTATCCAGATTTCCTCAAAGAACAAAACTTATATAAGGACATTACTTACAAAAATATTATAAACTTTCTCACCAACATTGGGAAAAAGGGGGGGGGTTAAACAAAAGTGTATGACCCGCTAAACATTAAATAAATACTATTCAATTAATTACAACCAGGGGACAGGCTAACAAACTAAATGTAAGGAACAACAAGACCAGATGTCTTTGACATGTCTTAGTGACCTGAGTATTCGGCAGAGATATCAGTCTTATCAAAATAGATTTAGCCTGAAAATAACATCACATAAATAACTCTATCCACAAGCTAGGATAATAATAAAAACAAAATAAGTCCAAGCCTACCAAAACTAGTAGACTGGCTAACAAACTTAAAATAAGGGAATAAATAAGAACAGATGTCTTTGACAAGTTTTAGCAACCTGAGTATTCGGCAAAGATATGTCTTATCAAAATAGATTTAGCCTGAAAGTAAAATAACATCACATAAATAAAACAAAATAGGAAAAATTATCATAACTAGTAGACAGGCTAATAAACTTAAAATTAGGGAATAAATAAGATCAGATGTCTTTGACAAGTCTTAGCGACCTGAGTATTCGGCAACGATATCTGTCTGAATCAAATAGACTTACGGTAGCCTGAAAATAAAATAACAACATACTAATAGCTTCATCCAAAAAACTAGGTAAATAAATCAAACATAAAGATAGATTAGCAAGTACATAGCCCAACCCTAAACCCACACATATAGAAACAACTGCAATAACCCTTAATCTAAATTTTAAAAAATGTTTAACTAATTATTTTTCTAGGGCACCACAATCCTTCAACATGAAATTAAGGATACTAACATCTTTTCCTACTGCAAGGTGACTGCAGATTATATGTAGTACAACAAACGCAACTGCACTAAGGCACAGCCTGTCCTTAAGGCACTAAAAACAAATAAAACACCTAGATAAGACCCCAAAAACTAGAATATATAAGGTGGTCTAAAAAGCCGAAGACCATCAGGCCCCACTGCACAAGGTGGCAAAGTCTATCAAGATAGGAAAACTTACTATAACCCCAAAATTAATACCTATAAGTTGGTCCATTCCCCAAGGACCATCAGGCCCAGCTGCACAGTGTGGCAGCCAAATACCTAGTGAAACTAGTTAGGATTCCAAAACTTAAGAATATATGATGTGGTCCAAACCCCAAGGACCATCAGACCCTGCTGCACAAGGCGGCAAAGTCTATCAAGATAGGAAAACTTATATAATCCCAAAATTAATACCTATAAGGTGGTACAAACCCCAAGGACCATCAGGCCCAGCTGCACAATGCAGCAACCAAATACCTAGCAAAACTAGTAAGGATTCTGAAACTTAAGAATATATGAGGTGATCCAAACCCCAAGGACCATCAGGACCAGCTGCACAAAGCGGCACACCATTAAGACTAGGAAAGTTTAAATAACCATACACAAGAGGGTGAACCCAAACCAAGAACCACCCCACCCAAATCAGACTCAATAGATAAAGTTTAAATAACCCTTTAGATTGTCACTAAGCGGTCACTGGTGCAGTACTATCTTTTGAAGAAAAAAATGGCACAGAATATATCTCCAAAAATCCGTCAAGATGACAATTCATTAACCTTTTGGCAAGGGAGTCAAAAAATTTATACCCTGGATAAACCAAGGTGCCTTCCTAGTGAACAGGCTCCTCCCTGACCAAACCTTCCTCCTCACCACTGCCGGACATTAAATTAATAAACATGCATAGCACATATTAAATACATGAAGGGAGAGGCGCTTTTTCCTCTCTTCATGAACAATTAATTAACCCTCCACATGGGAATAAAACCTAGGTGTCCTGATGTGATGTCATAGTGGTGACCAATTGCTACTGGCATCACATACTGCTTGGTTGACACCTAGCACAGCTAATGCAGACTGAATTGCTGGGTCTATCCCCACTCGAGTATAGCCTTACATTCAGGTTGCTAGGGTCTATGAAGCCAGTCATATTGACCCAAGACCTGATGGCTCACTTAAATAGTGCCTTTTATGCACAGTAATGCCTGGGGGATGAGGCTCTAATTCATTCCCCCGGGATCAATTAAATAGTCTGCTTATGGACATTAACCAAACGTACTGTTTGGGTAAAAACATCTATAATTTAAATGATGATGATTGATGTTTAATTGGTGATAATAAAATTGGCTTCATTCAGGCATTCAGTATGCCTGCCACAGTGGTCATCTTGAAAATCCTATTGTTACTAGTTCTACTGAATGAATGGTCATATCAGTTTGGGGTTTTCACTGAACCAATTTTATGATGTCTAGTTTGTTGGTTATAAGTGAAAATGGTGCTGCTTAGGCTTGGAATATGTCTGCCACTATGGTGATCTTGAAAATTTTAGTATAGTTTACTTTTCCTACATGACTAGTTATATTGAAACTATGCTTTCACTGTCAGGTTGATATCAAATGGAAATGGTGCCAGTTTGATATCAAAATGGTTACCATGGCACCCATTTTGAAAATTTTGTTACTTCTCCAAAATGGAAATTCATATCATCATGGAGTTTCATCAGAAGACTTATGATGATTTGTTTGTCCTTTATGAAAATTGTCCCAAGCTGACATCAAACATGTCCACCACAGCAGCTAATTTGAAAATGTTGTTCTTGCTAAAGAATATCAGAGATGGTTTCAACACTTGGTGTTATCTTGAATTCCTAGAAATTTTTTCAGCCAGTTGAGCATCATTCACTTCGATGGACTCTTGGTTTTTTTTCAGGTGATTTCACAACAAGTAATTTTTTTATTTTATTTAAAATACTCCAGTGAAGAATTCATAGCTGTATAGTTTTATACTGAATTTGTTTCCCTAACATGAAATAAGAAGCACATTTTATAGTAACCAATGTTTTTTAACATTGCCTTTCCCATCTCAGTAAGCCCCCGACATGAGTTTCCTGTTAGATGTAAAATTGAAGAAAGCCAAAATGTTAACATTTGGCCTGGCTTGAACAGCTAACACTCACTCCAAGGCCAAAAACTTTGAGGCAGATATGGTATTAGCTAAATTCAACATTTTTATTGTGTTTAGTTTGATTTGAATTGTAGTGCATATTAAATATAATTTCATCAAATATATTCAAACCAACACTTGTTGTTACTGTAAACATTCACTGGCAACCCTGTTGATAAAGGAGAATCTCAAAATAAGCACATGAAGTTGCAAGCACCATGTGGTGCACAAATCAAGCATGGACAAAGTTAGGACACTTGATGATATCACACCCAATGCTAGTACATGTATCATATCAAAACCCCTTTCAGTTCATTTGCTTACTACAAAGTCATCATCATTATTTTGGTTCATTTGTTTCCTACAAAACACATTTATATTGGACTATCATTTGTCATCAAATTCAGTAACTTAAAAATTTTAGCATAAAAAGTGAGACATTCTTTAATTCTTCAAGTGTCTTGATGACTTGGCAGATTTTGATGCATTATTTGGCTCAGCATGGAGAAATCACTGCTTAGTTGTACATAATGTTTATACTTGTTTATAAATCAAGTCAAAATGCAAAGAACAAATATCATAATCTGCCATAGCATAATGTGTGTGCTGATCAGGATCCATGTTGTTTGTTCTACTGATTACTCCTAACATACTGCACAGACCCAGATCTGCTAGTGCATTACACAATGGCAGATCCAGGATTTTGCATTTTGCAGTTGGACTGGTTTTATAAGCAAGTATATACAGTAATATGCAAAACTTAGCTACAGGTAAATGTACTTTTCTGTATATTTCAAATCTTAACAATTTCAAGAACAAAAAAAAATCTCTGCTTATTTATTAAAGTATTGGAAGTAAACAGGTGCAAAAGAAGTCAGTAGATAGATTTGGTTGACATACACTCAAGACTTATAGTGTTAAACCCATTTTCTTCTAATTATTATGGCATTTTCTCCTAAAGGGTCCCAGAGTGGCCGAGTGGTCTAAAACGCTGTCCGTTATGGATCACTGCCATCTCACCTCTGTCTGCTTGGGTTCGAGTCTAGGATTCGGCCTGTGTGGGTATGTGAGAAAGCTTGCCAGTAGCTTCTCGTGGGTCAGTGGTTCTTCCCGGGGTTTTACCGGGTTCTTCCTCCACCATTAATACTGGCCGCCATGTATAGCCTATCATGTGCTGAAAAATGGCGTTAAACCCTACAACAACAACAACAACAACAACAACATTTTCTCCTATACATACCTGTTGAGCCCTTTCTGTCATCTTCCACAGAGTTGACCTGTACTGTGATATTCTTCAATACCCTTCTTTCTTTCTTCTTCAAGGAATCCAGGTATGAGACATTTTTGTTATGTTTTCCAGACCCTCATGTAAATATGATCCTTGCCAGGGCCGTTGTAAGGGGTAGTAAATACAAGCAATTGCCTGGTGTGCCAGTTGTATTCACAGAAATTTTAATTTTCCCAAGGGTTTGAGTGACGATGGAAAACTTGTGATAGCCCTGGTCCTGCTCTCTCTATACTAATATGTTTAATGGTCAATACATAACACACTGGAGTTCATAAACTTTAGTAAATTTAAATTTTATCCACATTTATTGTTGGAGTCTAGATTTAGGTTGGATAAATCCAGGCTGAAATAAGCACATTCCTCTTCCATCATGCCTTGCAGGCCATACTGTTTCTTTTTCTGTGTTTAGTACATCTGGATGGGTAGGTCTTGTTAAACCAGAAATGACAAAATCATGTCAGGAAACCCATGTTGATCTATCTCATTTTTTGCTGTGTTTATGTGAGATATATATATATATATATATATATATATATATATATATATATATATATATATATATATATATATATACATGTATATATATATATATATATATATATATATATATATATATATATATATATATATATATATCTATGGCATGGGATATTAGTCCATTTTTGTGCCCAACATCATTTGTTATTCCAGTACCATGACATTTTTATTTCTTAAACATGTTTTGTTTAAAATATTAAACATGACTCCCACCTTTTATATCTTTGTCCATTCTTTGAAACATTGTTTGATTTTTTTTTGTACCTTTAGGACTCACAATACTAACTCAGTTCCCATAGTAAACCTATGCAAACTTAAATTTTTTAGTGCTCATGATCAAACTTATATTTATCAGTATAGATGAAACCTGGATGTCAGCTTCTGTGTAGAGGAAAGGGTATGAGCCGTGGCGTTTTCTGGACCTGCACGTGTTTGAAACCTGTGCTTTCAATTCCACACCAAAGAGTCAGGTGCTAATTTTAGTAATGAGTGTTCCAAACTCGAGACTGTTAAAGGACTGAAATTCCATCAATAAAACAATGTCTCTATTTTTTTTTTCACTTACAACTAGGGTAAGCTCTCAAAAGATTCTTTTTCCTAAAACATAACTTATATTATTAACCAATCCTGTTCATCCAAACACATATATACTCTATTTTATGTTCACCCATTTCCAGACTGATTCCCATTTTTCCATATCATTAGTACCGTGTGTCCTGTCAGGTATAGGTACCATTTTTTGAATGAGAAATAGATGGTAAAATGAAAGAAAAAACATTGCATGGTCCAGCAATCACATGGGTGTTATGGCAAATGCATATTAAGAATTCCTTAACAAGGCCAAAAGAGACAAAAAGTTAAATTCCCAATTATAACTGCCACATGGAGTTTGTTTTGCTCTGTTTGGATTTGGATTGGTTTTCATTGCAAGACATTAACACTGCATTTTAAAAGAAGAATTGCTTGGGATAATGACTTGTGCATATGGTGCACACTTTGCATCAATTGATACAGCACAAGATTTCTATTTTTGGGACACATTTTGTTGCAGGCATGAGTCTTAACTATGGTTTCTAATTTTATATTTGTATCAAGAGCAAGATGAAGAACCAAGCCAGATTGCTTCAAAATAAAATAGGTATGGTTATAATCCTCTTGTTTTGTGCCTCCATGATATACGCACAGCCAGTAATGTAAAGAATAATCAATGCCTCCATGGTATGTACACAGCCAGTATTGTAAAGAATAATGAATGCCTCCATGGTATGTACACAGCCAGTATTGTCAAGAATAAAGATTGTCTCCATGGTATGTACACAGCCAGTATTGTAAAGAATAATGAATGCCATCATGGTATGTACACAGCCAGTATTGTAAAGAATAATGAATGCCTCCATGGTATGTACACAGCCAGTATTGTCAAGAATAAAGATTGTCTCCATGGTATGCACACAGCCAGTATTGCAAAGAATAATGAATGCCTCCATGGTATGTACACAGCCAGTATTGTAAAGAATAATGAATGCCTCCATGGTATGTACACAGCCAGTATTGTAAAGAATAAAGATTGTCTCCATGGTATGCACACAGCCAGTATTGTAAAGAATAATGAATGCCTCCATCGTCATTCTCCATGGTATGTACACAGCCAGTATTGTAAAGAATAATGATTGCCTCTATGGTATATACACAGCCAGTAATGTAAAGAATAATGATTGACAATCCTTGATTCTGGTATTTTGTTTTGGATTCCCCAAGGTTTTGAATCTCAGAGATCACTTTATGACATCACCCATGGGTGTCCACGGTGTGGTGGTGGTAGGAAGGGCCAACTTCTTTACAAATCTATTGTGCAGTGTGTGTGTATAAATATATACAAATATATATATATATATAGAGAGAGAGAGACACACACACACACACACAATGGAACCTCATTAATCTGGACACCTTCATTCCCAGTGAATATGTCTCGATTAACAAGTTTTCTGGATAATTGAATCATGCTCATTTTTGTTTTATAATATCATAACGTATACATGTATTTGCTAACTGTACATGCATTTTTAATAATGGTTGAATAAATTAAGGAATACATTTATTGACCTCTGTTTATTTCACTATTTCACTTTATTATAACATGCACTTTTATATAAATGTAAGTATAAACAATTACTGGCACAATTTTTGTGTGCTGGCTGGTATCTCTACTCATCTACACTTGGTTGATGGTGTTGCCATAATGTAAAAAATGCAAAAATACAAACTGATATCTCACAGTTAATTGCATTTTGGTTAGGCTAATAAAATGCAGTCATTTTTATGTCTTTTACAACTGTTATAGCTGCTGAGGAGCCAATAAATGGTAACACTTTTTATTCTAAAATGAATTCCTTTAGTGTCCAAAGCTGGAATCAATCAACTTTGTATGTACAGCCATCTGTAACTGTTATATTCGATTGGCAAAGGACAAAGAGACTTCATGATACACATAATTTATTAATCATGTGTTATATTAAAAGTGTGGATGATTTGACTTCAGTGTGTTTATTTAATTTTTAACACCTCTGTTGGAGTAGCAGAAACAGGTATTGTTTATTCAATCACTGTTTACAATAAGGTAGCGCTGCGTTAAGTTTTTCAGTACTCATGATTATGTGATCAACTTTATAACTTTAAAATGCTACTAGAATGTGACCAATTAGAGATTGATAAATTGACAAAAATCCAGATTTGCATAGGTGAATCTAAGTTATCCAACTGACCGTATTTTCATATACAAATTTTTTAAATTTTCTTATTTTTGGACACATTATTTCCAGATTATCCAGGCAAATTTTCTGGTAATTTTACACCTTGATCCCCAATTTTGATTTCTTTTTTTGGAATGTGAATTGTTGGATTAATGGAGCAAAGTAATATTTAGGAATTCTGTTCCTGTTGAAATATGTCCAGATAGTAACGTTGGCAGATAAATGGAGTCTGGATTGATGGATTAATGAGATTAGTATATATATATATATATATATATATATATATATATATATATATATATGCACAAACCTGCAGTAAGATTGAAAATAATCCATAAAGTACTAAACCATCCAAATTTCCCCTTGACCTCTGTTGGCATCATTTTAAGGCTTGTCCCTTTGATTTTGGTTTTCCCCCACCCCATTTTCCTTACTTGGTGTTTTTTAATGTTATAGAAGCAAAATGAATCATAAATTATAGTGGTGAACCACAGGGTACTAACATAAGTAGTGTAACACATGAGAGTGCTATTCTCTATGATCTTTTTAGTAGGACGTCTTACATAAGCAGAGAACAAGTCAGATATGCTATGTGTAGATGACTTGTGTTAAGTAAGCTTAATCTAGAAATTTAATCACTGTTTCACTAACTTATGGGTTCTTGTGTTCAGTAAGTCTCCTATCAAAAGAAGATGAAGGACCAAGTGGACAATCAGGGCTTACCCTAGGCCGATTGGACTGATTTGGCCCATTCGGATCCCATGCTGACAGGGGCCTCACGCAATAGTAATTTTTAAAAATATATCTATAGTGAGAAAATAATTTTAAAGCAATGGAAGAAACTGTTAAACTCAATAGCATAAAAAACTTTTTAAAAAGTTTTTTCCAAATGCTGTGCTCACAGGGGGGCCCCGCATGTAAATCTAAGGGGCCCCTCCAAAATGATCCCAATCAGGCCCTGCATTTGCTAAGGCCAGTGCAGCAGACAGTGGTTGTTACTGAGAAATTCCATTTGACATGATCTTTAAAAACTAGAATATGTATGACCAGACTAAAAGTACAGCTGGAACATATTCCAGTCAAGTGTTTGGGGCTTGAAATAGGCCATTTTTCTAGTTTGAATACACAATATCATTTTGACCCAGAAAGGATAAAAAAGTCATGCTTTTCATTCAGCGAGTTTACTGCTTCTCAAAGATAAATTTTGTGGGATCTAACCTTTGCCCCAAATCAAATTTTACATAAAGTGTACAATTTTTAAGAATTTTTTTTCTTCATGATATCAGTTAGCTGTTGGAAATCACACCAGAGGTTTATCAGGCAAATAGAGATTATTTTGCAATATATTTCCAGAGAAGAAATATTGTATATTTCAGCTGGGTCTGAATCAATGGTTAGTTATGGTTTATCTTATCAGTGTTTCCCATGTGCAGTCAGAAAGCTAGGCAATTGGGACTCTGGAGGCAAACATAGATATGTACCTTAGAATGCACAAATATTTCTCACACTTTGGCAGGTCAGTGTAATATGTGCATTGGGTATGTATTTTCAGGTAAAATTTACTAATACTTGACTTTTATTTTTTCTTCTCACTTTGGTAACTATTTTTTCTATATTAGTTACTTGAAAGATTTTTCTGAAGCGAGCATGCCCTGTGCATAACTTCTCAGTGGTATGATTAAATAAACCTCCATCAAAAGTTATTTCTAAGTTGAGAGATAGTCAGCCAGTCTCCAGAGTGTATTCATATCTTCTAATGATCATACTGGGCACAGATTTTGTTTTGGCAAGTTTCATCAAAATCAATACGTATTGAATGGAGGAGTTCTCTCAGTGGCATCACTAGGGTTGGTGTCATCCAGTGTGGTCTGCACACACCCCTCACCCCCATAGTGATGCCACTGAGTTCTCTATACATCATTGTAAAATGAAGTACAAAACTTGCATACATTTTATGGAGCAGTACAATGATTGTTTGCCTCAATTATGATGCCATTGGTTTATGTATATAATTTCTATTTTTGATTGTTTAAAATCACTTGAATGAAATGGATGATTGGCAATGGTTATAAGCTTTCTGAAATGAGGAACAAAGATCATGTTTGAAAGTATCCAATTAAAAATCTAGCCAAATTATGCTGAACATTTCTTCATTAGAGATCTCAGTTTAGACTGAGATAATACCGGTAAAGAATTTATGTTTTTATATTAATACTAGTATCTGTTGTTTTGACCAGGCTTGGAGATTGTACAACTTTTAAACCTGAGCTGGACCTACCTTTGAAATACCTTTGTTTTGACTTACTTTTTGTGGACACTGACCATCTCAAATTCAAGGTTGGAGTTTTTTAACCTTAAGACCTGAGGATCATTTTGTAAAACATTTATTACATAAATTGGAAAATGTTTTCTGTCTACTTACATGAATCAATGAAATTCAAAGTGATACATTCATTATTCATACAAGAGATGGTATCAATATTAAGCAGAGAAAAAAAGTTTTAAAAGGGTCAGTTTGAATAATTTTAACAGTCTATTAGTCTTTGTGTAGCTGAAACAAAATGAATGTATCATGAGGGAGGGGTTTTCAATTTAGCAGTGTTGTAAAACTATGTTATTGGTCATTGTTGGCCATCTATTAGTCTTTGTGTAGCTGAAACAAAATGAATGTATCATGGGGGAGGGGTTTGCAATATAGCAGTGTTGTAAAGCTATGTTATCAGTCATTATTTGAATATGTTATGTAATTGTGTATATTTTTTTTTGTGGCACAGTATGACCATTTAATTGGTTCATTTATCATGTCAATGATGTTAGTTTAGAGTTCAAGAAAACCTCAAGTCTTATTTAATTTATTTTCTGTAAAATAGTTTTGTTTTAAAATGCCATTTTGTAACTTTCTTTTGACATATGCTTCTGTAATGTAATAAAAATTTATTTTATGTTTAGAGTAAAAGAGGGAATTGTTGTAGTGTGTAGGTCTTCAGCAACTTTATTTTCTGATGAAAGAAAAGAACTGTTCAGTCTTTGAATTAATTAGGAATATAAACACAATTAGACTATGGTAATTGAGGTTCTGCCAAGCTGCAGCTAATAGAGTTTTCATATAATTAAAAAGAAATTTAATTAATTGATCTCATAAAATGTGCACTGCTTTGCTAATGGAATTTCCAGTGCGGTTTAAATGTTAATTTGATCAAAAGGTAAGCAACACTGTAACCTGTGTTGAACAAGAGTGACAGCAAGCAGTTAGAACATGCCTTTTACTCGTCCATGGCACTTATTGAATTCCAAAAACATTTTTTTAGTGTAATAATTGACACTTAAAATGGTAATTGGAAACAAGATGTTCCCCATAGAGTTTGATTTTAAATCTTAATAACCAAGTTCTTGCCATATATAATTTCTGCAAGGTCTTTCAACGTGATCAGCCAGCTTCTTCTGAGTAAGGTGTGATGTTATATATTGACTATAAACATGTAAGTAACTTGGTGCCTGGATTATCCTTATTATAAGAAAGTCATTAAGATCTGTATGAATTACCTTTGCAGAGAATTATCTGAGAATTTACATTACTACACAACCTCTGGCAAAATAAAATCATTTTACTTTCAGGTTTAAATCCACGTTCATTCTTTTGGAAGTACTCATAGTATGTGAAAGTTTATCTATTGGCTGCAAAAGCAAATTTTTCATTTTTTTCCATATCAACATGCTTTAGTTGTGAGATTCTTACAAATTAGAAGATGCAGTGAAATGAAAGTTAGAAAACTAGATCTTTCATGGTAAATATTAGATGCAGTTTTTTAATGTGAACTGAAAATTGTAGACTTTTTGAGGGAATGCAATATAACAGACTTTGACCCTATATTTTCAGCATGTTTACATCTGTTTGGAAGGGTTTATCATCATAAAGGTTTTGGTGTGGATCCTTTAATTTTAGAGTTTTTAGACTTTAGTTTCAGTTGGTGCCATATATCCAGTATTGTGCTGGTGTGCTATTAACTGCTACCACATATGCACATGCTGTCTTTTAGTCTGTGTCTCATGTTGTTACCATAGGACTTTTTTCAGTTTTAAGTCTTTGTGTAGAAATTTGTATTGCATGAATTGTAGAATGTACAGTATACATCACTATTTTTAGTAACATTATAAAAATATTTTAAACATGTAATGTAGATAAACAGAAATAGAACAAACTAAAATACAGGCAGGCATCATCAATTGATTATAATATAATGAAAAATTTACAAACTTCGATATGTTTGCTGATTTGCTTGCTCCAGGCACAATGTGCATGAAATTTAGTTACTTTGCAACACTAATCAAACAGTTTTTTATTAGGAAGGTGAAATGTGAATTATGTGCAACATTAATTAGAATTGCATCATTATATGAATGATGTCATTCAGTTGCACACACCCATGTCTGCACAATTAGAGAAGGTGTGGGAACACTGACAACAAGAGATACATTATATTGCTGGAGCTGAGGAAACTATCCTTTGCAGTAATTGCTTTCTTACCATATACACTCACTTATAAGGTGAGTCCAACTGGAAGCAGCACAGACCCAGATCTGCCATTGCATAATGTGCTGGCAGATCTGGGCCTGTGCAGTTTGTTAGGAGTAATTAGCAGAACAAACAACATAGATCCAGGTCAGCAGATCAGGATCTTTGTTGCTTGCAGTTTGACTCAACTTATAAGTGAGTACATACGGTAGCTCCAGCAGGACTTAGAATGTGGAATTTATGGACTGAAGCAGTAAAGTACTTCTAAAGAATAAGCAACAAGTTAATGAACATCAGAGACATGCTAGAAATGCCTTTCTGCACCCTTACCTCTGCAAGAGTGTAACAGTAGTAGAGAGGGATCAAGTAGTGCTTATTCCATACTTGCATGTTTATGTAAGGGATTTGTTTGCCTGCCTTTTTAATGGGCAGTAGAGGCATATCAAACAGAGAAGAACCCAAATGGAATCTAGAACAAACATCCACTAAATGATTTTCAGGTAAAATATTTTTTGCACAGCATGGATTGATGAGGACACAGTGTAAGTAAGACGCTGCAGAACCTTACAAAATGTTTACCTAATTACTTTAATAAAAAGGTAGTTAGCAACCCTTCCCCAGTAAAATCTATGAATTCTGCTACTTTGTAGAGGTGCCATGCTACTTTGTAGAGTTGCCATGGTGACAAGGTTGATAATGTGCAGTCTTGTGACTGAAGCTGTGTTGTTTTGAATCCTATTGTCAGATTAGAGTGGGCTAGCTGCTGTGGTGCAAGGGACTCCAATTGACTTAGCACTAAATAGTCTACATGTGTTGCTCTGACTTAAAATCACCAGGTTAAATCAGCCACTTTGTTACAGCAATAGAAGTAAGGTTTAATAATACGCTTTAATATCCAGTCATTTAAGCAATAAAGGCTTTTGTTACCTCATGGACAACAAAGTTGTATGGGGTAGTAGCATTTGAAAAAGTTGATGTGTTTTTCTATTTATTATGCCATCATTACACACATACTTAAAAAAACTTGTGCATCTTATAAATGTTATCTTTTATCTTCTAAGAGAAAATATTTGCTTTTGTTTGGAAGAGTTTATCTCTTGAAAGATTTTAGCAGTTTTTAACCTTTACATTTTTGCAACCTTTTTAAGATCTTTGCCTTTTATCTTGAATGTTTTTACAATTATTTTTGTTTCAAATGGTATTTCCATTATGCCTTAAATAGGCACCATAAAGCTTGGTTTAATATCTGTAATATATAATCTGCTGCTATTGTGTAGCTGGCTCTTTTTCTAGATGGAAAATACCCCCAGTTTTGATAAGAATTCAACTTCTCATTGTGTGGTGGAATACCAGAACACCCCTGGTTCAACCAACAGATACCTTGCCCATACACACTGTCCTTCATTCTTTTTCTGGCCACAGACATTACTGCATCTTATATTCATGTTGAAGAGAAATAGCCTTTGCTTTATATGTTAACATTCCAATTTGATGTTTTTCTTCATGTACAACATTTACATTGTGCGGAGCTACCATTGTCCAAGCATTTTTCTGTTCCAGTTGAGCTCACTCAAACATTGTTTGCAATTATTCTGGTTAAATTTTGTATAACCTTGTATAACCTTGCAATAAATTCATTGACTGGGACCTCCCTGAACATATATTTATAAAGGAAGGAAGAAAGTTCCTTCCTCATCTTCCTTGGAATTTTCAGGGGTTTTCCTCTTGGAGTCCCTTCGAGAAGGATTTCCAATATCTCTTTGGAGTCACTTAGGGTTAGTGGGCCAACTCCCAAAGGAGGTAATAAACCATTAGCGATTGAGTCACATCCTTCTGTTATCGAGGAACAGCACCCTCCTCATTCTGTGAGGGCAGAGAGTGAGTCACAATCTTCCACGAGGGAAGAGCAGCATCCTCACTTTTCCACTGGGACACAGAGTTGCACCCCTGCCATGCGGGAGGAGCAGTACCCTCTTATGTCTCAAAAGACAGAGAGTGAGTCGATCAACCTCAGTGAGGGAGGAGCAGCACCCTCTACTCACCCACAGCTTGATAAAAGCTCTAAGTGAATCACAGCCCTCTTAAAGAAGGATGGAGTAGCATCCTTTTAGTTTCTTGGGGCCATTGTTGGTAATGGGATGAAGCCACCTAGTTAGAGGAGAGATTCAGTCTAAGTCAGATCCGGGTAATGTTTTTCTGCAGATTAGAGTCACCTGACCAGTCATCCACTGGTGACTGGTCACTGAGCACAAGT